>UEGL01000008.1:1355000-1357500 GCA_900465325.1 Zygosaccharomyces sapae | reverse complement strand
TTGGACACTGGAAATATATGGATGGACTTTAGGTACAGTGAAAAGTTTTCGTTTTCGAGAGATTTGCATATAAAGGATTCGCTTTGTGTTTATGATTAGGTGGTGAAGGCGAACATTGAGACAAAGCGAGAAGAGAAGAAATAGTGGTAAAGAAGAAGGGACTAAGAGTAAACAGAGAGGGTAGTGTATATGTGGCTTGGGGCCTGAGTGTGGGGGAAGGAAAGAGTGTAGATGGGACAAGAGAGGGCGGTTTATTGGGGAAGAGAAGGTTTGAGTGGCGGAGGACGGATATGAGGCGAAAAGGAGGAGGCAAGTGGGGAAGGAGGGGGGAACTGGAGGGTCAGGTGCTTTAGATGTAAAATTTTGGTGTCAATTATGGCCTAAAGTGCAAAATCCGATTAGGTCCGATGGGTGTTTTGCCGTTTATTTGTTGAGATTAGTGTTTGTCGGAGGAGTTTGCGGCGAAGGGACGGAGGGACGCAAAACAGGGGCAAAACGGGGATTTAAATGTTTGTATAGATTTATCGAGGGTTAAAATTATGGGGGAAGCTTTGTGAGAAGGAGGGCGGCAGAGAGACGGGGAGAGAGAGTGTCAGGGGTGTGTCAGGGGCGTCCGATAAGTGTCGAGGGGTGTTTGCGGGCGTCTGCGGGTGTGAGAGGGCGGTTTTGTGGATTTTAAGTGTGATATGGACAGAATGCGGGCTGAATTAAGTGTGTATGCATGTGTGGAGTTTGTATTTGGGGAGGGAGGCAGGATATGCGGGCACGTGAGGGAGGATGACTCAGGTGACTCGCGGGGTTGTGGGGTATGACTATGCGGCTGAGGCTATTTGTACGGATCGGGTAAAGGGGTGCATGAGGGTGCGGCTGAGATGCGGGGTGACTAATAACCGGATCGGGAAGGAGTCATGGTGAGTCAGCTGCGGGGAAGCCGCGCGGCTAATCTGCGCCACAGTGGGCGCCACAGTATTTTCACGTGGGCTGAGATCAGCCACGTGAGAGTCACGACACCACGTGAGAATCACGCCACCACGTGAGAGTCACATGGCGCTCCTCCTTTTTTCTCGCCAAGACTCTCAAAAGCGTACTTAAAAGCGGTCTAAGAGAAAAGTTTTCAGGCTACGAGCACTGGCACACAGAGCGACGGGGCACCTATAGAAGTGAAAACTTTTCTACTTGGTGGGCATGGGGATTGTGGTAAGTCAAAGTGCCCGATAGAAAATCAAGGCGTAAGGTACTACATGCGAAGGCAAGTAAAAAAAGAACAACAAAAAAAAAAGAAGGCAAGTTCGAAAAGATTTGGAAACTTTTCTGAGTAGGCTTGTTCGTTCGTAGGAGGGTTTTACTTTTGAGAGACGGAAGGCCGCGTCGAGCGGTGGAGAGAGTTACTGGGGGATCGAGAGATCGACTTGGGCTCTGCACAGCGCTCGGCATGGGCGATGGACGATGCTATGAGAGAGGGGAAGAGGAGAAATAGGGCCTAGTGGGACGGTTGCGTTCTGCAGCTTAGTACACCTGGACCTGTTCTCTTTCTTTTTTTCTTGGCAGATTTGTCCTAGCTTGAACAGACCCATCGAGGGCGTTGGAAAGAAAAAACTCCTCGGTAGGGCAGTGAAGGGTTTGGTGGATTACTAGCCGATGGCAAAGTAGTCGATGTCGCTTTTTTTTCTCTCTTCTTGCCTGTGGTGAGAAAGAGGAGAAGAAGAAGGGGCGAACACCTAAATGAAAACCGAATAGGGGGAATGCTCTGTTGAATAGCCGGTGATGAGTTCTTTGTCAACTGTGATTCTTCTGGAGTAACCCTCTCTCAGGCGGGGGGATATCAAAGCTTGAACCGTGAAAGACCGGGGGAGTGTTTGGTGGAACCTAGCCGGAGGAACTCAAAGAGTGCTATGGGAGGAGTGCTTTAATTAGAGGCGAGAGGCGCGGGTAAAACCAGTGCTTTTTGCTTCGGCACCGCAGCGTCCTCTTTTCTTTATCTACCGAGGGACCACCCGAGGGAGGAGGAAGAGAGAGAGAGCTGTTGATTCAATTCAAGATGTCTATCTTGTTTGTTTGTTACACACACGAACACGTCCCTCTTTCAGAGGGGGAGAGGGAAAGAAGGGAGAGAGAGAGAGAGAGAGATGACGGCGAGGCGGCCGAGCGGGCGGGGAGTTCTTCTCTGCTTTGTGAGGTTGCCGGCAGTTGTTGCTCTCTCTCTTTCTGTCTGTTTTCTCTGCTCCTTTGGGAGGGGACGGCGAAAGATAGTTATCTGGTTGATCCTGCCAGTAGTCATATGCTTGTCTCAAAGATTAAGCCATGCATGTCTAAGTATAAGCAATTTATACAGTGAAACTGCGAATGGCTCATTAAATCAGTTATCGTTTATTTGATAGTTCCTTTACTACATGGTATAACTGTGGTAATTCTAGAGCTAATACATGCTTAAAATCTCGACCTCTTGGAAGAGATGTATTTATTAGATAAAAAAATCAACGTCTTCGGACTCCTTGATGAT
>UEGL01000008.1:1342500-1347500 GCA_900465325.1 Zygosaccharomyces sapae | reverse complement strand
GGTGAAGGCGAACATTGAGACGAAGCGAGAAGAGAAGAAATAGTGGTAAAGAAGAAGGGACTAAGAGTAAACAGAGAGGGGTAGTGTATATGTGGCTTGGGGCCTGAGTGTGGGGAAAGGAAAGAGTGTAGATGGGACAAAGAGGGCGGTTTATTGGGGAAGAGAAGGTTTGAGTGGCGGAGGACGGATATGAGGCGAGAAAGGAGGAGGCAAGTGGGGGAAGGAGGGGGAACTGGAGGGTCGGAGTGCTTTAGATGTAAAATTTTGGTGTCAATTATGGCCTAAAGTGCGAAATCCGATTAGGTCCGATGGGTGTTTTTGCCGTTTATTTGTTGAGATTAGTGTTTGTCGGAGGAGTTTTGCGGCGAGAGGGACGCAAAACGGGGGCAAAACGAGGATTTAAATGTTTGTATAGATTTATCGAGGGTTAAAATTATGGGGGAAGCTTTTGTGAGAAGGAGGGCGGCTTGAGACGGGGAGAGAGCGTGTCCGGGGAGTGTCCGGGGCGTCCGATAAGTGTCCGAGGGGTGTTTGCGGGCGTCTGCGGGTGTGAGAGGGCGGTTTTTGTGGATTTTAAGTGTGATATGGACAGAATGCGGGCTGAATTAAGTGTGTATGCATGTGTGGAGTTTGTATTTGGGGGAGGGAGGCAGGATATGCGGGCACGTGAGGGAGGATGACTCGGGTGACTCGCGGGGTTGTGGGGTATGACTATGCGGCTGAGGCTATTTGTACGGATCGGGTAAAGGGGGGTGCATGAGGGTGCGGCTGAGATGCGGGGGTGACTAATAACCGGATCGGGAAGGAGTCATGGTGAGTCAGCTGCGGGGAAGCCGCGCGGCTAATCTGCGCCACAGTGGGCGCCACAGTATTTTCACGTGGGCTGAGATCAGCCACGTGAGAGTCACGACACCACGTGAGAATCACGCCACCACGTGAGAGTCACATGGCGCTCCTCCTTTTTTTTTTCTCTCGCCAAGACTCTCAAAAAGCGTACTTAAAAGCGGTCTAAGAGAAAAGGTTTTTCAGGCTACGAGCACTGGCACACAGAGCGACGGGGCACCTATAGAAGTGAAAACTTTTCTACTTGGTGGGCATGGGGATTGTGGTAAGTCAAAGTGCCCGATAGAAAATCAAGGCGTAAGGTACTACATGCGAAGGCAAGTAAAAAGAACAACAAAAAAAGAGGCAAGTTCGAAAAGATTTGGAAACTTTTCTGAGTAGGCTTGTTCGTTCGTAGGAGGGTTTTACTTTTGAGAGACGGAAGGCCGCGTCGAGCGGTGGAGAGAGTTACTGGGGGATCGAGAGATCGACTTGGGCTCTGCACAGCGCTCGGCATGGGCGATGGACGATGCTATGAGAGAGGGGAAGAGGAGAAATAGGGCCTAGTGGGACGGTTGCGTTCTGCAGCTTAGTACACCTGGACCTGTTCTCTTTCTTTTTTTCTTGGCAGATTTGTCCTAGCTTGAACAGACCCATCGAGGGCGTTGGAAAGAAAAAACTCCTCGGTAGGGCAGTGAAGGGTTTGGTGGATTACTAGCCGATGGCAAAGTAGTCGATGTCGCTTTTTTTTCTCTTTCTTGCCTGTGGTGAGAAAGAGGAGAGAAGAAGAAGGGGCGAACACCTAAATGAAAACCGAATAGGGGGAATGCTCTGTTGAATAGCCGGTGATGAGTTCTTTGTCAACTGTGATTCTTCTGGAGTAACCCTCTCTCAGGCGGGGGATATCAAAGCTTGAACCGTGAAAGACCGGGGGAGTGTTTGGTGGAACCTAGCCGGAGGAACTCAAAGAGTGCTATGGGAGGAGTGCTTTAATTAGAGGCGAGAGGCGCGGGTAAAACCAGTGCTTTTTGCTTCGGCACCGCAGCGTCCTCTTTTCTTTATCTACCGAGGGACCACCCGAGGGAGGAGGAAGAGAGAGAGAGCTGTTGATTCAATTCAAGATGTCTATCTTGTTTGTTTGTTACACACACGAACACGTCCCTCTTTCAGAGGGGGAGAGGGAAAGAAGGGAGAGAGAGAGAGAGAGATGACGGCGAGGCGGCCGAGCGGGCGGGGAGTTCTTCTCTGCTTTGTGAGGTTGCCGGCAGTTGTTGCTCTCTCTCTTTCTGTCTGTTTTCTCTGCTCCTTTGGGAGGGGACGGCGAAAGATAGTTATCTGGTTGATCCTGCCAGTAGTCATATGCTTGTCTCAAAGATTAAGCCATGCATGTCTAAGTATAAGCAATTTATACAGTGAAACTGCGAATGGCTCATTAAATCAGTTATCGTTTATTTGATAGTTCCTTTACTACATGGTATAACTGTGGTAATTCTAGAGCTAATACATGCTTAAAATCTCGACCTCTTGGAAGAGATGTATTTATTAGATAAAAAATCAACGTCTTCGGACTCCTTGATGATTCATAATAACTTTTCGAATCGCATGGCCTTGTGCTGGCGATGGTTCATTCAAATTTCTGCCCTATCAACTTTCGATGGTAGGATAGTGGCCTACCATGGTTTCAACGGGTAACGGGGAATAAGGGTTCGATTCCGGAGAGGGAGCCTGAGAAACGGCTACCACATCCAAGGAAGGCAGCAGGCGCGCAAATTACCCAATCCTGACACAGGGAGGTAGTGACAATAAATAACGATACAGGGCCCTTACGGGTCTTGTAATTGGAATGAGTACAATGTAAATACCTTAACGAGGAACAATTGGAGGGCAAGTCTGGTGCCAGCAGCCGCGGTAATTCCAGCTCCAATAGCGTATATTAAAGTTGTTGCAGTTAAAAAGCTCGTAGTTGAACTTTGGGCCTGGTCGGCCGGTCCGGATTTTTCCGCGTACTGGTTTTCTTCCGACCGGGCCTCTCCTTCTGGCTAGCCCTGGGTCCCTGTGGCCCTTGGTGAACCAGGACTTTTACTTTGAAAAAATTAGAGTGTTCAAAGCAGGCGTATTGCTCGAATATATTAGCATGGAATAATAGAATAGGACGTTTGGTTCTATTTTGTTGGTTTCTAGGACCATCGTAATGATTAATAGGGACGGTCGGGGCATCAGTATTCAGTTGTCAGAGGTGAAATTCTTGGATTTACTGAAGACTAACTACTGCGAAAGCATTTGCCAAGGACGTTTTCATTAATCAAGAACGAAAGTTAGGGGATCGAAGATGATCAGATACCGTCGTAGTCTTAACCATAAACTATGCCGACTAGGGATCGGGTGGTGTTTATTTACTGACCCACTCGGCACCTTACGAGAAATCAAAGTCTTTGGGTTCTGGGGGGAGTATGGTCGCAAGGCTGAAACTTAAAGGAATTGACGGAAGGGCACCACCAGGAGTGGAGCCTGCGGCTTAATTTGACTCAACACGGGGAAACTCACCAGGTCCAGACACAATAAGGATTGACAGATTGAGAGCTCTTTCTTGATTTTGTGGGTGGTGGTGCATGGCCGTTCTTAGTTGGTGGAGTGATTTGTCTGCTTAATTGCGATAACGAACGAGACCTTAACCTACTAAATAGTGGTGCTAGCATTTGCTGGTTTTTCCACTTCTTAGAGGGACTATCGGTTTCAAGCCGATGGAAGTTTGAGGCAATAACAGGTCTGTGATGCCCTTAGACGTTCTGGGCCGCACGCGCGCTACACTGACGGAGCCAACGAGTCTAACCTTGGCCGAGAGGTCTGGGTAATCTTGTGAAACTCCGTCGTGCTGGGGATAGAGCATTGTAATTATTGCTCTTCAACGAGGAATTCCTAGTAAGCGCAAGTCATCAGCTTGCGTTGATTACGTCCCTGCCCTTTGTACACACCGCCCGTCGCTAGTACCGATTGAATGGCTTAGTGAGGCCTCAGGATCTGCTTAGAGAAGGGGGCAACTCCATCTCAGAGCGGAGAATCTGGTCAAACTTGGTCATTTAGAGGAACTAAAAGTCGTAACAAGGTTTCCGTAGGTGAACCTGCGGAAGGATCATTATAGAAAATGAAAATCTCGAAGAGCTGGGGGGGGGGGAGAGCCTGCGCTTAATTGCGCGGCTTGATTTACCCTCCGCCTTTGATACACACAGTGGAGTTTCTACTTTTTTGTTCTCTTTGGGGAAGTGCTTTTAAAGGCGTCTGTCCCCAGAGGTAAACACAAACAACATTTTTATGAAATTATAAAAGTCAAAACGAATTAAAACAAAATATTCAAAACTTTCAACAACGGATCTCTTGGTTCTCGCATCGATGAAGAACGCAGCGAACTGCGATACGTAATGTGAATTGCAGAATTCCGTGAATCATCGAATCTTTGAACGCACATTGCGCCCCTTGGTATTCCAGGGGGCATGCCTGTTTGAGCGTCATTTCCCTCTCAAACATAGCTTTTATGTTTGGTAGTGAGCGATACTCTTTTTGAGTTTGCTTGAAAGTGGGAGGCCATAGGCGGAGCTTAGTTTGCGACTGTGCCGAGAGGCATGGGAGCGGCCTAGCCACGAAAAGTCGTATTAGGTTTTACCGACTCGGCGGAATAGTGGAGAGGTTTCTTTTTTTTTTATTCTAAGGTAAGCCGTCTGGCTAGACAAAATTCTCAAAGTTTGACCTCAAATCAGGTAGGATTACCCGCTGAACTTAAGCATATCAATAAGCGGAGGAAAAGAAACCAACCGGGATTGCCTTAGTAACGGCGAGTGAAGCGGCAAAAGCTCAAATTTGAAATCTGGTACCTTTCGGTGCCCGAGTTGTAATTTGGAGAGAGTGATTCTGGGACTGGCCCTTGCCTATGTTCCTTGGAACAGGACGTCATAGAGGGTGAGAACCCCGTGAGGCGAGGTGATCCAGTTCTTTGTAGAGCGCTCTCGAAGAGTCGAGTTGTTTGGGAATGCAGCTCTAAGAGGGTGGTAAATTCCATCTAAAGCTAAATACAGGCGAGAGACCGATAGCGAACAAGTACAGTGATGGAAAGATGAAAAGAACTTTGAAAAGAGAGTGAAAAAGGACGTGAAATTGTTGAAAGGGAAGGGCATTTGATCAGACAT
>UEGL01000008.1:1332500-1337500 GCA_900465325.1 Zygosaccharomyces sapae | reverse complement strand
CTTGGGGCCTGAGTGTGGGGAAAGGAAAGAGTGTAGATGGGACAAGAGAGGGCGGTTTATTGGGGAAGAGAAGGTTTGAGTGGCGGAGGACGGATATGAGGCGAGAAAGGAGGAGGCAAGTGGGGAAGGAGGGGGAACTGGAGGGTCAGGTGCTTTAGATGTAAAATTTTGGTGTCAATTATGGCTAAAGTGCGAAATCCGATTAGGTCCGATGGGTGTTTTGCCGTTTATTTGTTGAGATTAGTGTTTGTCGGAGGAGTTTGCGGCGAGGGACGCAAAACAGGGGCAAAACGAGGATTTAAATGTTTGTATAGATTTATCGAGGGTTAAAATTATGGGGGGAAGCTTTGTGAGAAGGAGGGCGGCTTGAGACGGGGAGAGAGCGTGTCAGGGAGTGTCAGGGGCGTCCGATAAGTGTCGAGGGGTGTTTGCGGGCGTCTGCGGGTGTGAGAGGGCGGTTTTTGTGGATTTTAAGTGTGATATGGACAGAATGCGGGCTGAATTAAGTGTGTATGCATGTGTGGAGTTTGTATTTGGGGGAGGGAGGCAGGATATGCGGGCACGTGAGGGAGGATGACTCGGGTGACTCGCGGGGTTGTGGGGTATGACTATGCGGCTGAGGCTATTTGTACGGATCGGGTAAAGGGGGGTGCATGAGGGTGCGGCTGAGATGCGGGGGTGACTAATAACCGGATCGGGAAGGAGTCATGGTGAGTCAGCTGCGGGGAAGCCGCGCGGCTAATCTGCGCCACAGTGGGCGCCACAGTATTTTCACGTGGGCTGAGATCAGCCACGTGAGAGTCACGACACCACGTGAGAATCACGCCACCACGTGAGAGTCACATGGCGCTCCTCCTTTTTTTTTTCTCTCGCCAAGACTCTCAAAAAGCGTACTTAAAAGCGGTCTAAGAGAAAAGTTTTCAGGCTACGAGCACTGGCACACAGAGCGACGGGGCACCTATAGAAGTGAAAACTTTTCTACTTGGTGGGCATGGGGATTGTGGTAAGTCAAAGTGCCCGATAGAAAATCAAGGCGTAAGGTACTACATGCGAAGGCAAGTAAAAAAAGAACAACAAAAAAAAAAGAAGGCAAGTTCGAAAAGATTTGGAAACTTTTCTGAGTAGGCTTGTTCGTTCGTAGGAGGGTTTTACTTTTGAGAGACGGAAGGCCGCGTCGAGCGGTGGAGAGAGTTACTGGGGGATCGAGAGATCGACTTGGGCTCTGCACAGCGCTCGGCATGGGCGATGGACGATGCTATGAGAGAGGGGAAGAGGAGAAATAGGGCCTAGTGGGACGGTTGCGTTCTGCAGCTTAGTACACCTGGACCTGTTCTCTTTCTTTTTTTCTTGGCAGATTTGTCCTAGCTTGAACAGACCCATCGAGGGCGTTGGAAAGAAAAAACTCCTCGGTAGGGCAGTGAAGGGTTTGGTGGATTACTAGCCGATGGCAAAGTAGTCGATGTCGCTTTTTTTTCTCTCTTTCTTGCCTGTGGTGAGAAAGAGGAGAAGAAGAAGGGGCGAACACCTAAATGAAAACCGAATAGGGGGAATGCTCTGTTGAATAGCCGGTGATGAGTTCTTTGTCAACTGTGATTCTTCTGGAGTAACCCTCTCTCAGGCGGGGGATATCAAAGCTTGAACCGTGAAAGACCGGGGGAGTGTTTGGTGGAACCTAGCCGGAGGAACTCAAAGAGTGCTATGGGAGGAGTGCTTTAATTAGAGGCGAGAGGCGCGGGTAAAACCAGTGCTTTTTGCTTCGGCACCGCAGCGTCCTCTTTTCTTTATCTACCGAGGGACCACCCGAGGGAGGAGGAAGAGAGAGAGAGCTGTTGATTCAATTCAAGATGTCTATCTTGTTTGTTTGTTACACACACGAACACGTCCCTCTTTCAGAGGGGGAGAGGGAAAGAAGGGAGAGAGAGAGAGAGAGATGACGGCGAGGCGGCCGAGCGGGCGGGGAGTTCTTCTCTGCTTTGTGAGGTTGCCGGCAGTTGTTGCTCTCTCTCTTTCTGTCTGTTTTCTCTGCTCCTTTGGGAGGGGACGGCGAAAGATAGTTATCTGGTTGATCCTGCCAGTAGTCATATGCTTGTCTCAAAGATTAAGCCATGCATGTCTAAGTATAAGCAAATTATACAGTGAAACTGCGAATGGCTCATTAAATCAGTTATCGTTTATTTGATAGTTCCTTTACTACATGGTATAACTGTGGTAATTCTAGAGCTAATACATGCTTAAAATCTCGACCTCTTGGAAGAGATGTATTTATTAGATAAAAAATCAACGTCTTCGGACTCCTTGATGATTCATAATAACTTTTCGAATCGCATGGCCTTGTGCTGGCGATGGTTCATTCAAATTTCTGCCCTATCAACTTTCGATGGTAGGATAGTGGCCTACCATGGTTTCAACGGGTAACGGGGAATAAGGGTTCGATTCCGGAGAGGGAGCCTGAGAAACGGCTACCACATCCAAGGAAGGCAGCAGGCGCGCAAATTACCCAATCCTGACACAGGGAGGTAGTGACAATAAATAACGATACAGGGCCCTTACGGGTCTTGTAATTGGAATGAGTACAATGTAAATACCTTAACGAGGAACAATTGGAGGGCAAGTCTGGTGCCAGCAGCCGCGGTAATTCCAGCTCCAATAGCGTATATTAAAGTTGTTGCAGTTAAAAAGCTCGTAGTTGAACTTTGGGCCTGGTCGGCCGGTCCGGATTTTTCCGCGTACTGGTTTTCTTCCGACCGGGCCTCTCCTTCTGGCTAGCCCTGGGTCCCTGTGGCCCTTGGTGAACCAGGACTTTTACTTTGAAAAAATTAGAGTGTTCAAAGCAGGCGTATTGCTCGAATATATTAGCATGGAATAATAGAATAGGACGTTTGGTTCTATTTTGTTGGTTTCTAGGACCATCGTAATGATTAATAGGGACGGTCGGGGCATCAGTATTCAGTTGTCAGAGGTGAAATTCTTGGATTTACTGAAGACTAACTACTGCGAAAGCATTTGCCAAGGACGTTTTCATTAATCAAGAACGAAAGTTAGGGGATCGAAGATGATCAGATACCGTCGTAGTCTTAACCATAAACTATGCCGACTAGGGATCGGGTGGTGTTTATTTACTGACCCACTCGGCACCTTACGAGAAATCAAAGTCTTTGGGTTCTGGGGGGAGTATGGTCGCAAGGCTGAAACTTAAAGGAATTGACGGAAGGGCACCACCAGGAGTGGAGCCTGCGGCTTAATTTGACTCAACACGGGGAAACTCACCAGGTCCAGACACAATAAGGATTGACAGATTGAGAGCTCTTTCTTGATTTTGTGGGTGGTGGTGCATGGCCGTTCTTAGTTGGTGGAGTGATTTGTCTGCTTAATTGCGATAACGAACGAGACCTTAACCTACTAAATAGTGGTGCTAGCATTTGCTGGTTTTTCCACTTCTTAGAGGGACTATCGGTTTCAAGCCGATGGAAGTTTGAGGCAATAACAGGTCTGTGATGCCCTTAGACGTTCTGGGCCGCACGCGCGCTACACTGACGGAGCCAACGAGTCTAACCTTGGCCGAGAGGTCTGGGTAATCTTGTGAAACTCCGTCGTGCTGGGGATAGAGCATTGTAATTATTGCTCTTCAACGAGGAATTCCTAGTAAGCGCAAGTCATCAGCTTGCGTTGATTACGTCCCTGCCCTTTGTACACACCGCCCGTCGCTAGTACCGATTGAATGGCTTAGTGAGGCCTCAGGATCTGCTTAGAGAAGGGGGCAACTCCATCTCAGAGCGGAGAATCTGGTCAAACTTGGTCATTTAGAGGAACTAAAAGTCGTAACAAGGTTTCCGTAGGTGAACCTGCGGAAGGATCATTATAGAAAATGAAAATCTCGAAGAGCTGGGGGGGGGGGAGAGCCTGCGCTTAATTGCGCGGCTTGATTTACCCTCCGCCTTTGATACACACAGTGGAGTTTCTACTTTTTTGTTCTCTTTGGGGAAGTGCTTTTAAAGGCGTCTGTCCCCAGAGGTAAACACAAACAACATTTTTATGAAATTATAAAAGTCAAAAACGAATTAAAACAAAATATTCAAAACTTTCAACAACGGATCTCTTGGTTCTCGCATCGATGAAGAACGCAGCGAACTGCGATACGTAATGTGAATTGCAGAATTCCGTGAATCATCGAATCTTTGAACGCACATTGCGCCCCTTGGTATTCCAGGGGGCATGCCTGTTTGAGCGTCATTTCCCTCTCAAACATAGCTTTATGTTTGGTAGTGAGCGATACTCTTTTTGAGTTTGCTTGAAAGTGGGAGGCCATAGGCGGAGCTTAGTTTGCGACTGTGCCGAGAGGCATGGGAGCGGCCTAGCCACGAAAAGTCGTATTAGGTTTTACCGACTCGGCGGAATAGTGGAGAGGTTTCTTTTTTTTTTATTCTAAGGTAAGCCGTCTGGCTAGACAAAATTCTCAAAGTTTGACCTCAAATCAGGTAGGATTACCCGCTGAACTTAAGCATATCAATAAGCGGAGGAAAAGAAACCAACCGGGATTGCCTTAGTAACGGCGAGTGAAGCGGCAAAAGCTCAAATTTGAAATCTGGTACCTTTCGGTGCCCGAGTTGTAATTTGGAGAGAGTGATTCTGGGACTGGCCCTTGCCTATGTTCCTTGGAACAGGACGTCATAGAGGGTGAGAACCCCGTGAGGCGAGGTGATCCAGTTCTTTGTAGAGCGCTCTCGAAGAGTCGAGTTGTTTGGGAATGCAGCTCTAAGAGGGTGGTAAATTCCATCTAAAGCTAAATACAGGCGAGAGACCGATAGCGAACAAGTACAGTGATGGAAAGATGAAAAGAACTTTGAAAAGAGAGTGAAAAAGGACGTGAAATTGTTGAAAGGGAAGGGCATTTGATCAGACATGGTGTTTTGTGCCCCTCGCTCCTCGTGGGTGGGGGAATCTCGCAGCTCACTGGGCCAGCATCAGTTTTGGCGGCAGGAGAAATCCTCGGGAATGTGGCT
>UEGL01000023.1:0-185934 GCA_900465325.1 Zygosaccharomyces sapae | reverse complement strand
TATCACTAATCACGTTTTACGTTCGCTGCTTTGTTCTGCTGATGAAATTTCACTCTTGTTCTGTGTTAATCACGCTGTACGTAGATCTTACTGTGCTTCGCTTCGTTCTATTTACTGCTTATGCGGTGTACAGTACCTTCAATGCACCTCTTCCTATGCGCCTCTATTTGTTACTCATTGACTGCATTCACGTAATACGTGTATTCTATGTTACAAGACACCTTATCCTGTACCCGTCATCTTCCGCTTATCTCATCTACTACTTACTCTCTTATCCATCATCTTCTACGTATATTTGCCTAGTACATGCTACTGTCACTGACCTTTGCTGCTATCCATCATTAATCATGTGGTACGTCTTTCCCGGCTTCCTGCTGCCTTCCATGCCATCTACTACTTGTCCCACCTCCAGTCATTTTCTACGTTCATTGCCTATCCCTCTTCTTGCCGTCTACTGCACTCACCGTTCCCACTATTAGGCGTGCTGTACGCACTTCCACCCTATTGCGCTCGCTTCGACGCATTATTGACTGTGGTCTTCACTGGACAGTCCCATGTTCCTCTAAGAAACCGCTACAATTCCTAAACACGTTCCCACTCCTTGCCTGGCCTGTTTTACTGCAGAAAGCTTATGCACGTAGACCGATCACTGCTTATTCTTTCGTTATGACATTACTTTTACATAATTTTTCTTCACTCTCCGTCCTCTCCTTGCTCCGTCTAACTCTGAAAACTTGATCCTAACCTATCTTGTTCTGTCCCATTAGTATGAACTCACTCTGGTTCAAGTGTTGCTGAGCGATGAAAGATATTCTTCTTTTCTAACCTATTTTTCGATTTGGGCTCTTTGTATTTATTTATGTAACTCCTTTTAATCTCCCCATTAACACCGGTAGCATCCGTCTGTTTTACTTTTGCTTTATATTTGCTTTCTATTATGCACCTATAGTATGATAACTACACTCTCTTTCTACTGGGCCCTTGTTCTCTTATCCTGCTCCTGTGGACGTTTATTTACATTCGGTTCCACACCTAATCCCATGTATCCCCGTCTCATTCCAGCCTCGTACCCTGCTTCCTAACTTCGCACACCCACACACTACGAGTTCGCCTCCAGATGTGCTTTTCTTTTGGCCTCGCCCTCTTCCTCTACTTTATTTATCTGTTGACCCTCTGGCCAAACCACTTCTTTCACGATTTTTGTTATAGTTTTACTACTTTTTCTGGCTACCGGACAGCGTTCGTTGAGATACTTTTGCTCAATTCTAAGTGTTACCTAATTGTTCTCTATATGCTCGCTATTTACACTTCTTGACAGTGTCTGCTATTTAGCTTTTAGGCTTGTATCAATGCATTTTCACTTCTTTATACTATTTTATATATCTAATATTCTTTTTTGATGTACTATTTAGTTTCCTTGATTATGTATAATATTTTTGTTTAGTTATGTATTCTTTATTCCTCCTCGCTTCGCCAAAGCGCTTCGCTCTCAACTAAACGTAAAAATGGTGGTACTGAGGGTGCTCTTAGCGTACCAATCGTACAATAACATATTCTGCTGCATACTTTGACGCATCAGTACCGTATAGTTAACATAAGGTCATGTGTTGTAAAGTTATCTTGCTCAAAACCTCGGTTTCTAGGTTTAAAACAACACCTACCGCTATCTATATACGATTTATAACCTATGTCTGAAACTCTGCAGGTGCAGGGTTGCAGATGGTACTTCCAGTCTTTTATCAGCGCTGATTGGAATTGCCGTGCAGAGTGCCTCCGACGAGATGTGAGCAACTACAAGATCAATCAACTGTGAAAGGGCGTATTCGGTAATAATAACTGCACAAATGAAGCCCAAGAATTTTTGTCAATGATTAACTGGGAAAAGTATTATTTAACCGATTACAGCGGACCTTGAGTGTGTGTTGATATTAGTCTTCGTAGATTTCATAATAGCACAATTCAAAATGATCATTTCCAGTAATGATGCAGTTGAGACAAGCAAATAAAAAGTCAATCGATCCACCTGCCTCTTGTCGGGTCTCACTCCATCATGGCCTGGGTTGTACCACTGTGAATGATTTTAGAGTAGAACCTCCATATGATTAGCTCAATACATGATTAGGAAACAACAAATTTACCGGCTAATGACGACCTCTTGCTTTTCTGTCAATGAAATCTGCTATGGTCGTGTGCGCCCAAGTACTTAAATGTTCAAATCCTTCGCGGAGAATATGTTTATTACAAGTAACAAAGTTTTCTGAGCTGTTACACCACCGGGTCACGGCATATATTTCTGAGAGGGACTGGTTTTGATATACTCTTATAACAAACCACACTGTTAAGTGGTAGTGAATGAATTGAAAATGGCCCATGCAATCATCGACATAATAAAAGCCAAGATCATAACTATAAAGCATAATGTTTCTATTGCCGCAAAGTAAAACATTAAAGTTCTGAAAATACTGTGAAACTTCTCAAAATACCATCTTCACATCCATCTTTTTCTATTGTGTGTGAGAATCCACCAAAACTTTCAACGCTCTTATTATAATTAGAAACTGCTCTCTCAATTAGAATCTTATTTTGTAGGTCTTCCCAGAAATTCCTGTATATTCTTCCTTTATCGTAACATCGGATATCGTAGGTCTGGCATTTTATTGGTTTTACGATTTCTCTCACAAAAAATTCATACATTGCTCCCCACCGTAAAGACGGAATAGTGACATCCTGTCTCTTTAGAAAAGTGATTAATTCTAGAAGCGATTCTCCGCCAATCCACTGAATTACCTGTCAGGTCCATTTTGGCCACTTCCTCCAGTAACTCTTGGAGCATTTTTACCTCAATATTGACGTTTTTCCTATTTTTGATGGAGTCAGAAAAAAATAGTAAAGCATAGAAAGTAATGAATAATCATCCATAAAGGAGAAAATAAATCGGAAAGTTTTGTTTCAATTTTATTATCATAGAAGTCTCGCAGGCTAAAGTACGCCAATGCTGTACATGATGAAATATATGCACCTAAAAGAGCGAGAATAATGTCGTATATCCACGTTTTCCCAAGGAAATATGGGGCAAGGAAGTATACCAACTTTCCACTAGTACTATCCCCGGTAACTGTATTTCCTCCTCTTCACATATCTCCACACACTTTTCCAAATCCATTTCGTTCTCATAACTTACTAAACTCATCTTACCTTATTGGTTAAATGCAAATACTGTCGCAAGTGTCAGTTTGTCTGAATACCGCCTTTTATATATTTTACCCCGGATTATTTTCTCTGATTGTTTCTTCGCGCAACAATCCCATACAAGAGAAACTCAAGTGTCAAAATGATAAAATATCGGAAAAAAAGGTAACTAACTTAACAGCCCATTTAGTAACAGTAATTAACTCTCTAAAGATTTTCTTATGTCTGACACACCAAACAGCAAGGGTTTTTATAACCATTAAAGTAGAGTTCTTATATTTTACGTTCTTAAACTCGTTCACAATAGGATAGAATGTAGTACTGAGCAATTAGACATCTATTCAGCACTAATTTTCCAGAGTAATTGAACAGTGCAATATAAAAATCTCTATCTGTTGTAAGGTATAGGAGGAAATCAAAATGATACTAACCAAATGAAACGAAACGGTGCGGCTGATTTAAGGAACAACGAGATCAAATTAGTCGCCCATTTGTTCCACATTCATTACTTTTAAAGGAGTTCAAACAAACAAAAGAGGGACTAAAATGTGAGAGAACAAGTAATTTAATAAGCTCATTAAGGTGCACAGGCAGCGAGCTTCTAGTTCATTCCAACATACAATATTTGATCTAAAAGATGTTAGGTTGCTTCTAACATGTTGCAGAAAACTCTTTATACGTAGCATCAAGTAATAACATGCAGCCTGGGGCATGTGTAATAACATATCCTCTTATTAAATGACCAACAGTCTCTACTGCCAAATGAGGTGTAACACCGCATCCCCAGAAAATAGGGATTTCATCATCCTCTATGTCGATGGGATCACCATATTCCGGCTTGTTGAGATCCGAGATACCTAATCTTATTGCGCCATCAAATCCCCAGTCGATGGGCTCTCCATGTGCCAGTCTGTATTCCGATGTAATGCTTCTTACAGCATCCAAGTCTTTTTCCTTATAAGGACGCATACTGACTACGTAAGGACATTTAGCGAAAATACCACTGGCATCCATATACCTTTTGTCTTGTACATAGATACATTTTTGCCTAGAATAGCATTTTTAGGTTGTAAACCAGCATTGATAAGAGCCCCTTCAAAGAATAGGAACAACCGATTAGAAATCCCACATAATCTTCCCTCCAATAAATCTTACAATTGTTTGATTTTTCTATAAGCCTTCCACCCCGGAAAATGTGGTATTTTGGAATGTCTGTACGGATATCAAATCCTTGGCCAGAATGGTTTATTAGGAAATCGTTATCTAACTTATCGAAACTACCTTTGGTTTTCGCTAGTAGAGGGCAGGGTACAGGGTTCCTAAAACACAGTTTCTCAAAGTCATTTGCTATTTCACCAGGTAATATCAATAAATTGGCTTGCATATAGTTAGGTAGTATTCCGGAGGTATGGGAGGTGAATTTTTCTCTCCTACAGAGCAGTCTGAAATCAGCAGGTATGGACATGATACAGGTGCGGGAGTTTTGGGAGTTGCACTTCAAACTTTCCACGGTGAAACCATTGCATTTTATATACACAAACAAGTTTGCATAATTCAATTTTTCCATATGTTCATATGTGGAGTATTCCTTATCTAGCTGTGTCATTCCGATTAAATATATGGCGGAAAATTATCAATTGATCGCCGACACGTCCAAAAAAAAGATAAGCATAAAAGCGGCGAAAGAAAGGAATAAAACTAGCATAAGAGCTAAAGTTGGACCACTCTAAAATTGATCTAGAGTCGATGGAAGGATTCCTTGTTTTTAAGAGAATTTAATGAGACTCCTCTACTGCCGTTTTGTATTCTTGATAAATCATCTTTTGCGCGGTTGTTCGGTGAAAAGTCACCCACCATAAAGTTGATAGTGAAAAGTAAGATACACTTTTCAGGGTTTTCATAGATTGGTGACATGCTCATAATAATAACAAAGGCGAAACGAATTATGCAAAACAAATAAGGATTTGTAAAGCTGCGGCAATCAACGAAGGAAATTTTCCTCGTCATTGTCCAAACTCTTGGTATCTTTAGTATTCTTTGAAAGCGAATTCCTAAAAATATAAATGTGAGCAAGTAATAAGATGTCGGACTTTAAATTGGAAAAGGAATTCAGCAATTCTCTATAAAATTAATTCACTGGGCATGATTTAATTGGTGCTCCTTTTAAGCCCTCTAAACGCTGTTCCAATAAGATAACCATAACAAGATTTCAGAAATTGATATGTTTCCCATGAACTTCAGCCTTCAGGTACCAGTTTTAAAGCTGAAAGGTCTCCAATGTAAGTGAAAGATCATCCACTGTTACTGTCAGATTAAGTTTCTATTACGCCAACAGGAAAATTATTATTCTTGGGTTTCTTTAGCGTTCTTTTTTTTTTTTGGGGAAGAATAATATCGAAATGGTTAGACACTGCTGTTTGATTTGATTTTTGATGCTACCCTGATAATGTTGGTATCATCTCCATGTTCACCTAAACGTGCCACGTCAAATTCTTCGACGTCTTGTTCATCCGGTTCATATTACCACGAGTCTCTGTTTCATCATGTGATTCACGGTGTTACTCTACACGAATTTGTTTTAATCTTTACAAATAAATTAGTAACTTTTGAAATGCATCCTGGATTTCTGCATAACGGTGCTTTCACGCGGCTGTTGCTCAGCCTGTAGCGACCTAGCGTACAATTTTCTATTAATGTTGGGTGCCGTATCGGTTCCTCATCGTTCAGGTGGAGGTGACATGGTTATAAGAAGACGAAATTAGTTTTACATATAATTCTAGGTTACTACTATTCTGTGAATGAGAGGTTTTAGAATAAAGAATACGAAAATGGAGGAAATTAATAAGGAAGAAAAGCTTAAAGATGTAAACTCTGAGAATGTTGTGGAAGAAAATTTGCAATGTAGCCTTCCAGGCGTACCGCAAGATAAATCACCCATGTCTTTTATACATGAGATTGTATTTGTCGCTGTTCTATGTTCATCGCAGTTGAGTACAATGGCAGCCCTTGCTTTGTCGATTGCGCCAATAAATATCATAGGAAAAGTTTTGGTACAAGCAATCCGGGGCAATTAAGTTGGTTTACTGCAGCGCATTCACTCACTGTAGGTACTTTTATTCTTATAGCTGGTAGGCTTGGTGATATATTTGGGCATAAACGTCTTCTCATATCAGGGTTTCTATGGTTCGCATTGTGGTCCCTTTGGCGGGTTTTAGTGTATATTCAGATGCGATTTTCTTTGATATCTGTCGTGCATTTCAAGGAATGGGGCCTGCATTTGCAGTACCAAATGCAATTGCAATTTTAGGGAGAACTTATTCCCCTGGTTGGAAAAAGAATCTGGTTTTCAGCATGTTTGCGTCCTGTGCGCCAACTGGATTTGTATTTGGTTCCGTGTTTTCTTCGTTGCTCAGTAGATTTGTCTGGTGGCCGTGGTCTTTCTGGATTATGGCTATCTTCTGCCTTCTTCTTGCCATTTTAGGATTTTGGTTATCCAAAACTCGCCAGTGCCTGAAAGGGATCATTCTTCCAAGCTTTATGAGCAGGTGGATATTTTGGTTCAATTTCTGGTGTATCGGGTCTCATTTTAATAAATTTTGCTTGGAATGAAGCTCCAGTAGTTGGATGGCAAAACCGTACACTTATGTACTCCTGATTGTTGGTGCTTTGTGTATGGGGTTGTTTGTGTTCTTTGAACATAAGGCAGCTTATCCTTTGGTTCCACTAAAAGTTTATCTAGTGATGCGGCTTTTATGCTCGGCTGTGTCGGTGTAGGATGGTCGAGTTTTGGTATATGGACATATTACAGTTGGATGTTCATGCTTAACATTAAGAAATATCCTCCTTTATTGTGTAGTGCGCATTTTTGCCTGTCTGTATGAGTGGAACTTGTGCAGCCGTCACAGCCGGATATCTTTTAAAGCGTTATCCAGGAAGTGTAGTTATGATTTGTGCAATGACCGCATTCACTGTTGGGTTGATATTAATGTCGACTGTTCCAGTGCATCAAGTGTATTGGGCACAATTTTTCGTATCTATTATTGTAATGCCCTGGGGATGGATATGTCATTCCCATCGGCAACAATTGTCCTTAGCGATCAGATGCCTGGTGAGCATCAGGGTCTTGCCGCTTCCTTGGTAAACACTATGGTAAACTATTCTATATCTATAGGTCTAGGTATAGCCGGAACCGTGGAGTCGCATCTAAATGAGGGAGGTAGAAATGTTCTGAGGGGATATAGGTCAGCTATGTATACTGGGATTGGACTGGCTGGCTTAGGAATTGCATTAGCTTCCTGGTATTCTATAAAACCTATTTTAAAAGGAGGAACAAGTCTTTTACGGCTTTTCGGGTTTTAGTAAAACATCCCACGGTTAACA
The DNA here is from genome assembly GCA_900465325.1 of Zygosaccharomyces sapae. NCBI lineage: Eukaryota > Fungi > Ascomycota > Saccharomycetes > Saccharomycetales > Saccharomycetaceae > Zygosaccharomyces > Zygosaccharomyces sapae. The sequence goes on along the minus strand of UEGL01000023.1, from coordinate 178,365 downwards.
CAAATTGTTTATCATAGTGCTCACATGGAATTTGTCGATAAACGTGGAACAGTTATATCGGACTTGGTAAGCATTCCTGGAAGCTAGAGGAGAATAAAGAGAGGATAAAAATCTGAGAAGTGTTTTATCAATTCATACTCAAATCTAGAAGACTTATTTGTTGATGAAATAGACGCTTTTATATCGAGGACGGGTTTCTTAGAAATTCGTATGTTTTGAAAAAGGAATTGATTTTCAAAGATAGATTTGGCGGTTAAATATATGAGTTTTCATGTGTCCAAACTTTCAGAACTCAATGAGATCTTAAAACAATTGGAATTTGTTTGAAAAGTTCTTTGCTCATCAATGCAGTTAGGGCTTTGAAGGACATTGCTCGGAACTTTCAAAGATGGTATGCATTTTTATAAAGGAGAGGTATATTGGAAAGAACAGTTTGTGATCTGCATTAGAAAGCGCTGGATGCTTTTGGAAAGATGCTATTTTAAATGTTGTTGAAACTAGATACATAAGAAGTTGATACGCACATTAAATTTTTAGAAAAACTGTTGAGAACTTTTATTTGTTGCGTTTTCCATGGTGTTGTTGATAATCGCTCTAGTAGTATATAGTTCTTCTACTAATGCTAGCATCTGAAAGGTTAGTTTTATTGACTACAATATATATATATATATATATATATATAATTACGGTATCTCATTAAAACCGATAATTGAAATGTTTAACAAAATATTGGGGAAGCTGGTTTGATCGATTCTACTTCCGTGTGCCTTAATCTTCTAGAAGATCAAATGGAACGATCATCTCTTCGATTTTTCTCTTAAAATAGATAATCTACACAAATAAAAGGTATTCAACGGTGAATTTTTATTTTCGTTATTGACATAGACTAGTGATTACACTGTGTTTTCATGTGTGCTGTAATATTCTCAGACCCTCAAAATTTTGTTATAAACTTGAATGGAATTTCAGTAGTTTTTAAAATTAATTTTTAAATTAATTCTTTCACTGACAATTTTCATTAAACTCTATTAGTGACCTTCAGTGCTAATGTTTTGGAGTTGAATACCTTGTTTGGGACATCTTACATGATTTTATTTTAGTAATATTTTTAAACAGAAAAACGACTTTCATCAGTCGTTAATATATGATTGAAAAGCACATCTTTCCAGCTCTCCAAAGCTTTTTCTTATTTATTACATTAATAAATCGATAATTCCCATTTTATCTTTAAGGTGTTTTCCGTAGAAAAATACCAAATAAATATTCAGTTTACTCTACTGATGATAAGAATGTAATCTCTAAAAAATTTTGATCTGTTCCAGTGATCAAGATTTTATACGTTTAATTCAAAGACGCCCATATTTTTGAACATGGAAAGAAGAGCAAGGTGGATCAGAAATAACACCTTAATGATAAATTATCGTATCAATATGCTCCCTATGCTCCCTTATTAGAATACATTCGTGAACTATAAACTTTTCATTTTAACAATGGTAATTTTCTTTGGAAGTAGCACCCTTCGGTATGCAGAGAATGTTCCGTACATGAAAAGAAATCTCTTAAGGGTATTTCTAGAATAGTAGATTTCGGCATTGTCTTCAGATGTGGCTCTTCGTAAGACAGACTATAGAATGACTGGAAGGTGGATGCACAATTAGTAAACCATTGAAAAGGAGGAGCCATCCAATGCAAAATACTATGATTTATTTTTAATTTCATATATTTGATTACCTATTAACTGGTAAGAAAGGAACTTCTATTGACGGTAATATGAATTCCCATAAAACACCAGATGCAGATTTATCAGCATTTGTTAAAAGATCCAAGAGTGAAAACAGGCACAGGAAGAAAATTTTGATCCTAAATGCCTTTTAATGGGATCTTCCGGATGCCAAACTCTCAACAATTGGAAGTTCCCAAAAGATAAATCTACGGAGCTTTACAGTAGTCCCAATTATTGGACAAATTTGGCTCAGCTGTTGGAAAAGGGGAAATTTAATGCCGTCTTCTTTGCAGATACATTGGGTCCCTATGATGTTTATAAGGGACCAGGAAATGTAGAGCCGGTCGCTAAAGCTGGTTCCCAGTTTCCGGTATCTGATCCATCCTATTTTATCCCCTTGATGGCTGCAGTGACTTCTAAACTAGCGTTTGGTGTTACAATGTCAACTATAAGTGAACAGCCATACCATTTAGCCAGAAGGCTTGGTACACTAGATTTAATCACGAATGGTAGGATGGGTTGGAACGTCGTTACTTCCTATTTAAGTAGTGCTGCCAAAAATTTGTTGAATAATCAAGATTTACCTCCTCATGATGAACGCTATGCAAGGACAGAGGAGTACATCGATGTGGTTTACAAATTGTTTTGTCGTCATGGCGGGAAGAAGCTGTTAAATTAGATGTAGGAAGGGGAATTTTGCTGATCCTGGTGGTCTAAGGCATATAAACCATGAAGGGAACTATTTCAAAGTCCCTGGTCCTGCATTTACGCAACCTAGCGCTCAAAGGATGCCTGTTGTCATTCAAGCAGGTACGTCTGCTAAGGGCAAAGAGCTTGCCGCTAGAAATGCAGAAGTAGTGTTTTGGGTTCTTTCACACCACAAACTGCTTCCAAGGCTATAGAGGAAATAAAGAACATTGCTAAGAGCAAATTTAACCGTAATTCAAAAAGATCAAATTCATTGGTAAAATCACTGTAGTTCTAGGGGAGACTCATGAAGAGGCTGAGGAAAAAGTAGCCCAAATTAAGAGACAAGGAGACGATGAGGCTGCTAAAGCAATGTTCTCCGGGTGGACCGGTATTGACATCGATAGATTTGCAGATGATGATGTATTGACCGATGTTGATCATTTAGCGACAGCTTCTGCTGTAAGAAGGTGGCAAGATGCTTATCCAAGAGTGGAAAAATGGACTAAGAAAGCAATTATCGAAGAAATTAAGATCAGCGGTAGTGGGCCTGCCGTTATAGGGACAGTTAGTGAAGTAGCCGATGAGATTCAAAATTGGGTTGATGTTAGCGATATTGATGGTTTCAATTTTGCATATACTGTTTTACCTGAATATTTCGAAGATGTGGTGCATAAATTGTTACCGGAATTGAGGAGACGTGGACTAGCCCCGAGGATTATGTAGAAGGATTTGGTGATACCTTAACATTTAGAGAACAACTCTTTGGACAAAAACTCTTGATAGTTCACATCCAGCTGCTGGACTCAATTGGGGAATTGGAGAATCAAGACAAGATTTTGAAAAGAGGTTGCCAGAAGCCTCTCGATCATTAAAGGGTATTTATTGAAAGGACTGGGATATTAAGATCTGATGAGTCCCTTTTTATGATTATTACTATTATTACTAGTCCTTTAGTCTGTCCGCACTCTAATCCTTGATTCTCAATCTGCCCTGGTCTCTACAAGCAAGTATGGCACAAACCACTCGGGCCTCTGACATTCGATTCGTCGAAAACACGAAAATCGAACTTACCCCACATTTCGAAAGTGATGAAATTCGTATTAAGCGATGCTTATTCGAGGTATCGGACATTATAATGGCGAATTGAACCAAATTTTGGGCCCATGAATCTGTAGTAGATTGAATAAGAGTGTCAGCGCATCCTTATGGTTTGTCGAGAAAGAGCCTTAATCGATTGTCAAGGAGCCTATTTCCATTTTTCGAAAGACCTATCCTAGAGTTTTCGAGTATTAAAATCTTATTTGCTTATTGTCCTCTGTCTTCTTCCAACTTGATCCCCAATATGACGAATTCTTCCTGTATCGAAGCTTAAATGGCTCTAATGATTCGACTTTCCTTCTTTCTCCAATTAATAGGAATGACCAATTTGTGTGACTACTTCCCAAAATTATTATTGTGCTTGAATTGACTTTTCCCGGACGGCAATTTTTGCGTTGATGCCGGAAACACGCAGGTTACACCTCTAACCACACAATTTACGGCTTAATCATTTCCAAGGATGTGACGTCAGAGAAGGATTCCTGGAAATACGTGTGTAATATCTAAGTGTTTTGGTATTTTTCTTACCCCACATACTTGCATGTAGAAATTTGGACGTTGATTCCTCTTTAAAGCTAGTATATTGAACGGAAAAAGGCGTTTAAGACCCGGAATTGGTATCTGTTTCATGGGGTCAAGGAAGAAAAGGATGTAGCAATAAAAGGACTCTCGTACCCTATTCTTGGAGGGTCATCAAAGCGCCTTGAATTAAAACAGTCCGGCAACCAAACCTTTCATTTAAATAAGCGTTAAGTTCACCTGTCCACCTGTCCATTTTCCTTAAATCTGCCATGTATATTTCTTTCTGTATAGGTGTAATAGCTCATGTTAGAGAATAACAGCGATATGAAGTTTTGTACTTGGGAGTCTAAGACCGGAAGCGAAGTACGGGAGGTCGGTGGTTCAGTTGATGAAGTTTTAAGGATCCTACTGTTAAAAAGATGAGGAAAGCATCGAAGATTTGGAAAAGTCTCGAACACTGACATCAGTCGCAGGGCCAATATCGACGAACAAATAAAAGAATTAAATCGTAGAGGAGATGAATTCAAGCGCGAGCATGGGTTCCTCAACAGCTTGAAAAATTTAGAATTCGAGATTAATTTCAAAACAAAAGCGTATGGTCCTCATGTTGGGCGCGTTTGCAGCATTCGCAGGCATACTATCGGGTATTGACCAATCTATTATATCAGGTGCCTCAATTGAGATGAACAGAATGCTCCATCTATCTTCACACGAGGCTTCATTGGTCTCATCACTGATGCCCCTTGGTGCGGTTGCTGGTTCCATCCTATTAACGCCATTTAGCGAACTCTTAGGCCGTAAGACATCTTTAGTCATTTCATGTGGATTCTACACGATGGGGCCATTATCTGCGCGGCGGCACTGAATGTTCGCACAATGTACGCGGGCAGATTTTTCATCGGTGTCGGTGTTGGACTAGAAGGCGGTGGTATTGGTGTATACATCGCAGAATGCGTTCCGTCTACCGTTAGGGGCCGCTTGGTGTCACTGTACCAATTTAACATTGCTCTTGGTGAGCTGTTTGGTTATATCGTCGGTGTCATCTTTTCGAAGTCCACGGTGGCTGGAGGTTTATGGTAGGATCATCGCTCATATTCTCCACATTGCTATTCATCGGGTTGCTTTTCCTACCGGAGTCACCACGTTGGTTAATGCACAAGGGCCGTGTGGGTGAATCATGGAATGTTTGGAAAAGGTTGCGAGACGTTGGGTTGGAATCCGAACAGTTAGAATTTCTAGAATTGATCCAGGCCGCTAACAACGATAAAGATCTGCACGCACACGAATCAAGATTCAAAGCATATTTCGACCTAATCCGTATTCCGCGGAATCGGCGTGCTTTAATTTTGCCTCTATTATGATTGGTTTGGGCCAGTTAACGGGCATAAATGCAATCATGTATTATATGTCTACGCTTATGGGCAAGATCGGTTTTCCGAAAAATCGGTTGCCATGTCAATGGTCGGCGGCGCCGCATTGTTACTTGGCACAATACCAGCAATCCTATGGATGGATAAATTCGGAAGGCGTACGTGGTCCATGACAATCATCATATTTTCCATTGGCCTTGTGCTAGTCGGAGTTGGTTATCTCATCAACATCAATACCAACCTCGTGGCGGCTGAAGGTGTATATTTGACAGGTCAGATTCTTTATAACATGGCGTTTGGTTCCTACGCAGCACTGACGTGGGTCCTACCGTCTGAATCGTTTTCATTGAGCACTAGATCAGCTGGAATGACTGTTTCATCAGCTCTATTGTACATCTTTACCTTCACTGTTACATACAACTTTGATCGTATGCAAGCCGCTATGACTTATACTGGTTTAACTCTTGGCTTCTACGGTGGTATCGCGGTCATTATCGGAATTCCTTACCAGTTATTCTTCATGCCAGAAACGAAAAATCGGACCTTAGAAGAAATCGACGATATTTTCAGCAGACCCACAAGGGAAATTATCAGCGAGAACGTTATGTGGCTTAAGAGAGGTAGATTAAGCTATTAGAGATAGAATGACTAGGGTGGGAAAAGAAAGAAAAGGAGAGTCAAAAGAGCAGAGACTCTACCCATTTTCAAAGATAACCCGGATATAGCAAATACGTAATACGTAACATAAAACAAAAGCTAAGCCAAAGTAAATGCGCGACGCGTCATGCAAGAAATTACACGTGTTCTTTCTTTTCTTTTCTTCTCTCATGATGTTTCTTTCGAGAATTTATGATAACGAGCTTTGATTTGATTGGTTGTAATGTCGTATGATGCCTTTAACGGCGCAACATTTTCACGTTTTCCCGTCACCGGCTTTTCCAAAAGGTGCCCCGTCGGATCAATATTGACCAATCATATAGGACAACAGTGGATAGAAGCTACTGATAGGAAAGATTAGGCACAATGATGAGAAGCAGTTTGCCGAATGTACCTTGTATAATACTGTTAGAACAACTGTTAAGTTGGCGAATAATATAAACAATGAACAATAGATACACTGCATACGAGACTCTATGCAAGTAATCAGAGATTTAAAATCGCACTGCTATATTACGAATTCTGGCGGATGACCAGCTCTGCTTTGAATACGAAATATATATAAACAGCTTTCCTTGGAACGTTCTCCCGGGAGCAGTCTCGATGTTTGGCTGATTGTAGCGTCGTATCTTGTCCTCTATATCACAAGGTAAAGCGTTAGCTTAGATAATAACATGTCAGCATCAGCACAACCACTAGAACCGGAATTCCAGCAAGCTCATGACGAAGTTGTTGCCTCTTTGAAGGATTCAACTCTTTCAAGGAAGCACCAAAATATCAGAAGGTCTTGCCAGTTGTTGCAGTCCCAGAAAGAATTATTCAATTCAGAGTTGCTTGGGAGAAGGACAATGGTGAACAGGAGGTCGCCACTGGTTTCAGAGTGCAATACAACTCTGCTAAGGGTCCATACAAGGGTGGTCTACGTTTCCACCCTACCGTCAACTTGTCTATCTTGAAATTTTGGGTTTCGAACAAGTCTTCAAGAATGCATTGACCGGCCTTGACATGGGTGGTGGTAAAGGTGGTCTATGTGTCGATTTGAAGGGTAGATCCAACAGTGAAATCAGAAGAATCTGCTACTCCTTCATGAGAGAGTTGAGTAGACACATTGGACCAGACACGGATGTTCCAGCTGGTGATATCGGTGTCGGTGGCCGTGAAGTTGGTTATTTGTTCGGTGCTTACAGACACTTCCAAAACAGATGGGAAGGTATCTTGACCGGTAAGGGTTTGAACTGGGGTGGTTCCTTGATCAGACCTGAAGCCACTGGTTACGGTGTTATCTACTTCACCGAGGCTATGATTGAATATGCCACTAAGGGCAAGGAATCTTTCAAGGGCAAGCGTGTTGTTGTCTCTGGTAGTGGTAATGTTGCCCAATATGCTGCTTTGAAGATTATCGAGTTGGGTGGTACCGTCGTTTCTCTATCTGACTCTAAGGGTAGTGTTATCTTCGAAAATGGTGTCACCCCAGAACAAATTGCTGCCGTTCAAGAGGCTAAAGTTAAGTTCATGAGCTTAGAACAAATCCTAGGCGCATACGAGGCCTTCAAGGCTGGTGGTCACAAATACATCCCAGGTGCTAGACCATGGACTCACGTTGGCTCGGTTGACATTGCATTGCCATGTGCTACTCAAAACGAAGTTTCTGGTAGTGAAGCTGAACATTTGATCAAGAGCGGTGTTAAGTTTGTTGCCGAAGGTTCTAACATGGGTTGTACCCAAGAGGCTGTTCATGCCTTCGAAAATGCCCGTGCAGGTGCTTCTTCCAATGATACCGTCTGGTATGTCGGTGGTAAGGCAAGTAACTTGGGTGGTGTTTTGGTTTCTGGTCTTGAAATGGCCCAGAACTCTCAAAGATTAACCTGGACTGCTGCCGATGTTGACAAGGAGTTGAAGAGAGGTATGATCAACTGTTTCGAAGACTCTTTGAACGCTGCTCAGAAATACTCCAACGAATCTAACAAGAACACTCTGCCATCTTTGGTCAAAGGTGCTAACTTGGCTTCTTTCATTAAGGTTGCCGACGCTATGTTTGACCAAGGTGACGTGTTTTAAAGGGGTTATTACGATAAATAGGTTAGATTGTGTAAAGAATTTCAATATTATCATGTGTAAATGAAACCGGGGAAAACTCCATTGCCGATGCTACTGTTAATTAGGTGGTTGTTGTTCTTGTTGTCCATTGTCCTGTGTGCGCTATTGTGTTGCAACCGCGCTCTTACGCGGCTCTAAGTGCTTGTAGGCAGGGACTAACAGTAGTGTGTAAAGATAAAATTGATATAATGTTGAAAAAAATCAGGTGTTAGATCTCTTGAAACAACGTGTGGTTACCATAGGATTATCGTATAAACAGTTGGGACAGTATGCAAATTCAGATATTATTTTCGCATCTAAAATCTAGCAAAAATCCGTGTCTATTGAAAAAGTGATTTGCAGTTTTCATTAACCGCATGCTACGAGAGTAACAGTTCAATTTGGAAAGGAAGTATTTATTTATGAAGCAGGATATCTGATCTAGACGTTGGTGTTGGTGTTTGATTCTTGATTCATGTCTTATGATGTACTGTTTTGTGGTGCAGAAGTCTACGAGCATTTTGACGGTCCAGTTCATATGTCACGTAATGACAAGACTCATTCGCTATCAGGATAATCGCTTTCACATCTGCTAGGTGGCGAATATTCTGGTATCGTTTTCGGTGTTGGCGATAAGGTGATTAAAGTTTGAAAGGATTATCATGTTATGGTTGATGAGGGTTCAGGCTTCCACAACACCCACTATTGTTCAAATTTCAGGTTGTAACATTGCGATACAAAACTAAATGTCACGCTTCATAGAGGTGTTTATACTTGTCGTGCAATAAGTGCATTTGCACAATTGGGTATTTTGAATGGGACATTGGGCGCGTATTGTTGTTAGTGAATGGTGTGAATGTCTCTTCAAATGCGTTGTTAAAGGTAGGCACATTGGTTGAGCCACAGACAGTTTCTTAGCAAACATTGCGTTCTGTCGGGACTCAAAAGGATCAAACTATGAAAGTTGTCAACACTGGCTTCATTAGATTAATGACATCTGAAATTTTGAAAATATTGGAGTTAAAACAATATTTTTAGCAAAAGAGCAAATATTAGAAGCAACTATGCTGTTAATGTGTGGTCCAAATGTTTGATTCGAAGGAGTACTATGAAAACGCCACTGAAGAATTCAAATAACTGTCTGCTGGCGAAAATGGTTTGGATTTTTCTAGCACCGATATAACAACTTGCATGGTGGGCAACCTACCTATGTTCCATTATGCTTGTATTTATTTAAGCATTCCGTGATCCAAACCAGTATACTTCTCTCTGACCGTGCTCATGCGAAGAGCATATCAGGATCTATTGTACATGCGGTAGAAACTTTTGAAAGAATGTTTAATGAACTATGAGATGATAGAAGCTCTTAGTAGATTGTAAAAGTGGACGTCTGGTAGATCCTTTTAAAGGTGGGGAGACACTCACAACCAATGCCCCAGAAAAAATGTGACAATATTTCACTTGCTTCTGACAAGCATAGAGAATGAGACCCGACTTGTTATTAAGTGCTCCGTCTGGTTTAGCTTTACTTCTGACTTTCCTACATTTTTCTGCTGTGTACTCTTCTAGATTGTGTTACTATCTTTGACTAGCTCATCGCGATGAGCCGAAAAATTTGAAAAATTGATGTTAAACTAAACATTACTTTGAAGAAGTGCAGCAAAGATCACAATGGCTAAGAAGGTTTCTAGAAATTCTAGAGCTGCTCGTCAGGCTGAAGCATTTGAGCCAGAAGCTAAGGCACTTTCAGAACTCCCACGTCCTGAGAAAACAGACTTATCGAATATACTTATAAGAACCACAGCTAAAAATGAAGCACTATTGGAGGCAAAGATTAACAAAAGTCCAAGAAGAAGGTAGATAAGAAGAAATCAAAGGAGAAGGCAGTCAAGGATTTAACTCATTTAGATAGAAATCGAATGGAAAAGGCTTTAAACTTCGGCAGTAGGTTAGATGGTAAGATTTCAAAATCGACTTCACGTGCCAAATATATTCAAAATATAAGGAAAGCAGGTTGGGATACAACTAATGAACTCATCAGAAAAGAATTGGCTGCATTACAAGATGATCCCAAGTCCTCCAAATCTAAGGCGCGTAATGATGATGATCCTGATGGGATGAAAGATGAACCTAGCGAAGGAGAGGGTGATGAAATGGAAACTGAGGATCCTGCGGAAGAGCTTAAACCTCAGGAGAGTACTATCAATAGGTTCGGTGTTCTTCCTGTGGACAATGAAGCTTGATTAACTAGTAATGGAAAACATTGATGGGAAGGTTCGTGAGTCTGTTGTATATTAGTCGCGAATGCATATGTATACTAATTTTTATTTACCTTTCTTTTTATGTTATGGTACAACGCACGAACGGTATTTCAAAGGCTCCCTTCATGCAAAACGATCGTATCGACACTTAAAGTTTCGAGAAACGTCATATCAAAGAACGCAATGGTCACAAAAGCTATATTACTTTGTGTGATGGCACTTGCGGGAGGTGTGAGTGCTGTTGAAGGCAGTTCTAATATTGAAGTTCCTGTGTTGGAACCGCTAGGTGTTAAACTGTCGCCAGAGTCATTCTGGGAAGACTTCCAAAATTACAGTAATACAACTGAATTACTTCAAAATTGGAAGGTCTCACGTCTTGGTCTAAGAGATTCGAGTACCGGGGAGACAAGGTTGATGTACCCAGCTACGTGGGCTCTCCAAGAGCCATATTTATTGAAAAGTTTCAAGAACGATAAATGTTTAACTATAGAGACACCACATTCAGCTGCCATGATTGGACGTGTATTGGAAAACCCTTTGACGATTGGTGATGGAAAGAAGTTAGTAATTCAATATGAAGTTCAATTGCAAAGAAATATGGAATGTGGGGTGCATTTATGAAACTATTACCACCAATGAATGGAACAGATTTACATCGTTATGGCAGCAGTAACGTTCCATTTGAAGTAATTTTGGTCCTGATAAATGTCATCCTTATACAAATGAAGTTCATTTTGGATTGAAGAAAACAAATCCATTTACTAACAAACCAGAAGTCAAACTTTTAACCAACGCTCCAATTTCGAACCTAGACGGGGATGAAACGGTGCGTCTTTACACATTGATAATGGATTCTGAGAGTCAAGATTTCGAAATTAGAGTCAACGGTAGAGTAGTTAAGGTCGGGAATTTGTTAACCGAAGGCTTATTTAAACCTCCCTTTCATTCACCTAAGAAAGTACCTGATTTAAAGGCGAAAAACCTAAAACTGGGATGAAAGGGAATTTATCCCTGATCCTAAGGCAAGCAAACCTGATTACTGGGATGAAAATGAGCCTCTTATGATCCCTGATGACACTGACGTCAAGCCTGATTCGTGGGATGAGAATATGCCGGAATATATACCAGAACCTAGTCATTTAAAACCTAAATGGTGGAAAAACAATATAGACGGTGAATGGGTTGCGCCGCTCGTTCGCAATCCGCAATGTTTTCAAATTGCCGGCTGTGGACCATGGCAACCGAGAATGGTGGAGAATCCTGATTATTGGGGTCCCTGGAATCCCCAATGGTTGAAAATCCAAAATATAGGGGTAAATGGACACCACCGTTGATCGACAACCCCGAATATTCTGAAGATTTAAAGCCAGGCAATTTGGAAAATCCTATCGGTGTGATATTGTTTGAGTTTTGGAGCGGGTCTAAGGATTTACTGATTGACAATTTGTATTTGGGTCATTACGTGGAAGAGGCTGAATCATTAGGTAATAAGACTTTTATACCGAAGAAGAGATTGCAAAATCAACAGGTTGAAGCTGAAGTTATAGGACACAGAGGACGTATTGAACATCCAAAGAAACCACCTACTATGCTTGATTATACTGGAGGGAACCTAAATCTATTCGACAGGTTGTCTGAATACGGTGATCGTTTGTTGGAAAATTTAGCGAGCAAAGCTCGTTTGTCCAAAATATTCTGGGGGTACCATCTTAGTTTTGGTACTGATGCTAACAAGCTATTTCTATTTGAAAGTTGTGTACTTTCAACAGAGTTATTCGGAGGGTGCTAAAAGTAAGGGTAAGAATGAAAAGAGACAGCAGCCAAAAATCTGAGGTCGAATCCCTATCGGATTCAGTGGACTCTGAACAAGTGAACGCCGATTCCCAGAGTGACAGAGCCGATTTCACTAAGAGAAGGGTCAAACAGTCAGTGAAATAACGACACAAGTGCGAGTAGTAAGAAGCCGAACACTTTTTTTGTCTTGCCCCAGTTAGTTGGGTCTATGTGTATGTAATTTAGTTTGGAACATCCATTTGTTGTTATCTGTTATACTAATAATATCATTATATATATATATGTATATACATAATTTCTTTTTTTTGTTGCTGTTGTTGTTATCGTTTATTCAATAAATAGATTGAGTGTTTAAATGCGAATATAACAGCCTGCATAAGAGGGGAACAAGAGAGACGGGAAGACGTCTCTACTGCAATTTAGCGCGGACGGCCTTGACTTGGGTGTAGCTATCGAATGCTTCTTGACCCATCTCACGACCGATACCGGAGGCGTTGAATCCACCGAATGGAACCGCATGGTGGAAATCGTTGTATGTGTTGATCCAGACGGTACCAGCCTTTAGCCTGTCAGAAACTTTGATAGCATTGTTAATGTTCGTGGTATGGATACCAGCAGCCAACCCGTATTGAGAATCATTGGCCAAATCAACAACTTCATCCAAAGTCTTGAACTTGGTAACGGTGACAACTGGACCGAAGATCTCCTCCTTGACGATTCTCATATTCTCCTTAACGTCACCAAAAATAGTAGGTCTAACAAAGAAACCCTTATCACCAACTCTTTCACCACCAGACAGTAAAGTAGCACCCTCCTTCTTACCGATGTCTACATAGCCCAAAATCTTCGATAACTGGTTTTGAGAAGTTTGGGCACCTTGGAAAGTAGTTTCATCGAATGGGTCACCAACCTTCAAGCTCTCAGATGCCTTTACAAATTGGTCAACCAAGGAATCATAGGCAGACTCTTCCACGTAAACACGGGATCCTGCAGAGCAAACCTCACCTGCGTTGAAATAGATACCCATGATGATGTTCTGGACAGTTGCTGCCATGTCAGCATCGGCAAAGACGACGTTAGGGGACTTACCACCGAGCTCAAGGGTGACCTTCTTCAGAGTCGATGCTGCATTCTGATAGATGTGGATACCGGTAGCGGTAGAACCGGTGAATGCGATCTTCTTAACCTTTGGATGGACGGATAGAGCCTCACCAACAATTTTACCAAATCCAGAAACGATATTAACGACACCAGGAGGGAAACCAGCCTTTGCAACATACTTACAAGCGTAAAGGGCAGACAATGGAGTAGACTCGGCGGTCTTTAGGACGACTGTGTTCCCCGCAGCAAGCGCAGGACCAATCTTCCAGGACCACATCAACAGAGGGAAATTCCAGGGAATAATCTGGCCGCAGACACCCAAGGGTTCTCTCCTCGTATAGGAGAAATGGGTCTTACCAGTATCAATCAGTCTACCGTCAAACTTGCCGGCCGCACCCGCACAGTACCTCAAATAGTTGATTACCAGTTGTACGTCAATCTTCGAATTGCTGATGGCTTTACCGTTATCTAGCGTTTCGATGGATGCAAAATGTCGGCATCCTTCTCGATGTAATCCGCTAACCTATAGAGGGCCTGGCCCTCTCCGCTGGCTCAATCGTGGACCAAGAACCGTTTGTAAACGCCTTATCAGCAGCATCCACTGCGATATCCACGTCGTCCTCACGACCTTCGTGCACGTGACAGATCTCCTCCTCCGTCGAGGGGTTGATCACTTCGAACGTCTTGTGCTGTTGAGATGGGACGAACTTATTGTTAATGAAAAGACCAGTTGGCTGCTCGTACTCCAGTCCGTTGGGCAACTTAATGGGTACAGACAGTGGAAACTGCGAGAAACAGCGTAGTTGGTATCTAGCCACGTGGGCGGTAGCAGTTTTAGCACCGCAGTAGACTGTCCTTGAAAACATTTCGTATAAATTCTCAAAAGACTTGTGTAAACTGTAGTGCTCTCTTTATCGATCAGTGCCTGGGGAGATGAGCTTCAAATTAACGCACGAAATGAGCGTTAAGTTTAAATAGTAATGGAATACTTACTACGCGGGATAATAATGATAATAATAATAATACAGCCCCTGTAGCATTACGTTAGCGTCATCGAAGATGTTTACTTTACGGCTTAATTCTTAGGAACTCTTTGGACCGACGCAACTCCTCTCGCTTGTGTAGTTGCGCTGGCACTAACTAACACTCGCACGCATACTGTTAAATGCTACAGCTGCCTTTCTCGCCCAATAAACTCGCCTCGCCCAATATCAAACTCCGTTTTTGTTGTTTTCTTTTTTTGGTCCTGCTTCTTTTCCGTTGCCAGCGCTTAAAGGGGCCTGTAGCATTGGGATAGAATAAATATTATATTGGATTGCGGTTGCGGTCACTGTATGTTCAAAATGTGCGGGGAAATTTTAGGGGAATGCAAGGGAAGATGGGGTGTGCGGATGTATGAATAATGCTATGACTTAGAAGTCGGGGAAGGGGCGGGCGAGGACGACACCAACGGAAATTGGAGGCGAGAAAAGAGGAGAGTGAAGCGGAGAGGAACGGAGCAGGACGGACGACAGTGGGAGGGAGGGTAGTGGATGCGGTGATGATAATGGTAACGATAACGGTAATGATTTAATGGTAATGATTATACGGGCTACACGTTCAGTTCTGACAATCTGTTACATGCCATCTTTATTACTCTAATCACGTCCTTTAGGTTATTGTTATCGCTATTGGTTTTAGACCTTGTTAATGGATTTTCTCTCAGATCCAACTTGACAAGACAAAGACTTGGCAAAGCTTCGATTAGGGAATAACAAGAGACCAGCTCATTACCCCTAAGGTTTAGTTCTTGTAACGATGGTAATCTATATGCAAGGTTCTTCGGTAATTGATGGAGCCCTTTGATTCTCATTAACACTAAGGTTCTCAATGAACCTGGGATTACTTCCCAATGTGGGATTCTGTTTGTGTCACCATCCTGTAACCATAATTCTTCGAGACTTCTTGGTAGTTGTTTCCATTGCCTAGAACCCTTATGGGCGTCACATTTCAATATGCGTAATCGGTGGAATGGGAAGAGTGAGCGTGATGAATTCCCTCCTGTTGCCGTGTTGACTCTCAGTAGAAGGCCCTTGGTCCCTAATACACTTGATGTCCTTAATTGACTTGATTCCTTCTTTTCTACTATTTCTTGTAATGGATTACCATCCAGTTTAAGGATCCGCAATTTCGATAGACAACCGACGTTTAATACTCTATCAATTTTGTTGTTGCTTAGATTGAGCTCTTCGAGTTGAAGCCAAGAGGAATTGCCTGGGAGATTGTTGGTTAGTTTGGCAAAGTCAATGGTACCTTGAATTTCGTTATGAGAAAGGTCGAGTTTGACCAGACTGGATTTGCCGAGCTCTTTATGCAAAGACTTGAGCTTATTGTGTGACAAGTTAACACTTCTTAGATGTAAGCATGGTGTAAGGGCTCCACCGATTCTATTTAAAGCATTGTGGGACAGATCCAACGTTTCCAGATGCTGTAACGAATCCAATTGACAGGATGTCAAGTCATTATTATTGCAGCGTAGTTCGAGGATCCCCGCTGGAACTCCCTGCAGGGATTTCAAATGATTGTGACCCAAATCAATACTCTTGAGACTTGGTAGCATTTCATCAAGTCCCACCATGTGGGGCCCAGGTCGCGTCTTGATAAGTCCACATAGTCCACCTGCGTTAGCCAATCCTGACCCCTGGGTGGGATCGCATCTGTTAACAACGCAACCAAGTCTTTTTGCTCTGTTGAAATGACGTGTTGACCTGCGAAACTGTCGTTACGTCAACTGCGCTCTCTGGGTGCGACGAATAGCGCACCTTTCCAGATTCACGTTTTCTCAGTAGAAACCTTGGATTGATCTCGGGTACATCCATCGGAGTATCGTCGTATTCCTCGTCGTCATAGTCGTTAGTGGAATAGTGTTCATGTGGTTCTCGATGCTGTCCGTTACGAGATTTAAGATCTTGCTTCCGGACACCTGATTCCGACGTGAATTCACTTTGGCTGTGGTTTGCTGAACTGTCTAAAGTACGGCTGCTGGAAACGTCTTGATTCTTCGGTGCCGGTTTATACCAAACACCGTTAACGTTGTCAAAGACTAATCCCATTTCTTCCGGTGTGATTAGTTTCATGCCGTGAACTTCAGATTTTCACTTTCATTACTATTTTTCTTGATATGGCCATGGCTGTCATCGGCGCCAACTTTTGGTAGGCGGTTTAGGTTCGATGTCCGCAGGCGATAAAGAGGATGGAGTTTCACCAAAATATGACGAAGTAGAATCTGTGGAGCCTGCAGAATCAGGCTGGGTGTTCGCTTGTATCTGTGCAGTCGGTTTGCGCGAAGGCGGCAGCTCATAATTAGATCTTTGCTTACGGAGGATGTTGTCAAACACACCGCGGGCTTCCAAGGCAGGGTCGATGTCATCCTCCTCTTCTCCCTCCTCTTCAATTTCTTCGTTATTATTATAATCCTCGTAATCTTGTGTTTCCCTTGATGCATTACTCTGTTCAATTTTCTTTTATCATGTCTTTTAAAAGTATTTGTTGGAATTCCAGATATATCACTCAATGATGCTGTTAACACAAGATCAGATGGGGGTCTTTACCATTTGGATTTGAGAACTTATCTGAAGGTATGTTGATCTGGTGCTCTTGCTGTGACTTCGAATGTCCTTGATTCCTACGCTGCGCTTTTAATTGGCTTTGCATTACCATATACTGTTTCCATTGAGGTGTCTCTGCATTTTCATCATTGAAGTTATCATTAATGTTCTCATTATTATTAAGTGCAAATCCATCTCCAAAGCTACTTCTATTATCTGCATTCACACGTTGCGGAGAGTCTCCTGGCCTTTGTTGCACTGTACCGTAACTCACTGACCAATCCCTAGTTTTTCACATAGCTTTTGATTGTGAACCTTCTACAAAAGATAAAACTTCGAGTCCGCAAAATCGTTATTAGGTAGATATTGTTTAAGGTTCAGTCTCTCCTGATTACCGTTATTACTGGCATTTTTATGTCTGCTATTCGGTGAACTTATATGGAATTCTTGTAAACCTTCCACTAAATTTTTGAAGGCGAATCCATAGGGTTCAACTTAATTGACTTTCTTCCTCTTTCAAAGGGCTCTCGATACCACTACGTGTATTTTTAACTTTTTTTTATCCTCAGTCCTTCTTTTAGGATTCTCGAAGAATTCTAACCAGTATTATATCTTTGTGAGAGTTCGGATCCTCCACACCTCTAAGAAAATGTAAACAAACTATTTGAATCCTTTTTTCTTTTTAAAAATTTCAAATAATTTGAAGACACTAAGGCGGGTAATATAAGCAGCATTTTTAATTTTCAGGGTAATACCATTAAACGCAAAAAAAAATACGAATTCGCGTTTTAACCTAGAAAAAACATTGGTACAATAAAGAAGCGCAAAAGGTTTTCTAACCTCCTTTTCGTGTTTAAAACAACAAACTAAGTTCAAGAAACACAAGTTCAAGTTTGAGTTTTATCCGAAGTTGAAGGCTGAGATTGAAGTCAACCAAACTGAATAATCTTTAAATTGGTAGATTACTGGAAAGTTATAAGATAAACATAAGCTTTGGGTAAAGATACGGTAAAGAAGAGGAAATAGAATATCGAGCAAACGTTTCGCTAATTTGTATCTCAAAACTTTTATCTTTCGCTTATTGTTATCAAAACAAAGATCTTACCAAGATTTAAGAATCATTTTGATATGGATCGACAATCACCTGGGGTTCCTGGAGACGATGGAATTGCAAGTGCCGTTGCCAGTCAAGATGCAGATGCAACTTTCTTCAAAGTGATTTCTGAAAATTTAAAATATGCATTTAACAGTCCGTTGCCAACTACGCAATTTCCAACACCGTATTCCAATCAGACTCAGCAGCAGCAGCAGCAGCAGCAGCAACAGCATTCGACAGCAGAATACTCAGATCAACAGAATCCAAATCAACATCAACAACAGGGGTTAATGGGACAAACAGATGTTAATGATGGCAATAGCGATTCCTCTCTGGTAGAGAATAGCATGCTGGCAGGATTACCAACAGCTATGGCAACTGGACCAACGGGTGAGCCCTTGAATGATATGAATATGCAACCCTCCTCTGTTTTGCAGTTTGGTAATGCTTTTCTAATGAATTCTTGTTGGCCTCACCTGAACAGTTTAGAGAGTTCCTGCTGGACTCACCTGCGGGCTATAATTTCTTTCACAAGACTCCGGCCAAAACTCCTGCAAAAACGCCCTTAAGATTTGTTACAGATGCTAAAGATGAAGATGCAGAACAAGGCAATGTGGGTAATGGGAGTGGTAATGGGCATGGCAGTACTAGCGGTGATCTGTTTGGAGCTGTGGATGCAAAACTCAAAAACAGTGACAGTTCCAGCAGTAGTAATACAAATACAACGGTTTCTAATGGCGGTCATGGTAAGGACAGTAGTAACGTTAAGAATGGTAGTAGTAACGAAAATAACACGAATGATATAGGCCATCTGGATGGTAGTGGTGTGATTCCTCCTATTACTACTAGTGCACCTGCCGATAATGATAATACACAAACACCTTTGAGAAGTATAGATCTGAATTTGATGTTCAATTCTAATCATTTAACGGCTTCATCGCCTTCTAAAAATTTAGCGTTTCATTGACTCCGTATGGACGTAGGGTGTTGAACGATATGGGGACACCTTATGCTAAGAACGCGTTGTTGTCGTCTAATAGTGCATTGGCGGATTTCCAAAAGCAAGAAAACATAATGTGAAGTTACAGAGTACGCCGCCAACAAACCTAGGCTCTTATCATCATAGATCTCTCGAAAAGAATAAGAATGTTGGTGGTGGTGCATTTGGATCTTTGCTTCGTGATCGTGACCTGTTGGCACCTACTCAAGAAGAAAATGATGAAAATGATGTTTACGGATCTTCACCAACAACTATTCAATTAAATTCTTCTGTTACAAAATCTACGATCAAATTAGATCCTGCTAAGGTTCCGCATCTGGGCAAGATAGAGAGTAGTAATAGTAACAATATTGATGAACAGCTATTTCCGAATGACGAAGATCGCCTACCTGTCTCACCGACTCCTAAATGTCATAATCATAGCAATAGTGGCTCTTTGAGAATTCCGGAATTGCCAAAGATGGGTTCTTTTAAAAGTGAGAGTAGTTTGCTTGCTTCAACAGCTTCTAATGCCAGTCACCATAATGTGCATAATACAAGACCAGGTAAAGTAAAGAAGAACGCAAAGAAGCAACCCAAATTCCAAATCATTGTTGCTAATACCCAAAATTTAACGTACCGACGATGAATCAAAGATCTTCAAAGAAGAATAGTGGGTTGAAGAGGTCACAGTCTTTACTTTCTAGTTCTTCTGCATCAGGTACCTCAAACAGGTCACAACAAAGAAATGCCGGTGGTAATGCCAGTAACAATATTAATACAAATGGACATCCCGCCGACGGAGTTAAACGATCGTTTTCATTTACGTCAAGGAGAGGGCAGTTCAACGGGTTTCAGTAGA
This sequence comes from Zygosaccharomyces sapae, assembly GCA_900465325.1. NCBI lineage: Eukaryota > Fungi > Ascomycota > Saccharomycetes > Saccharomycetales > Saccharomycetaceae > Zygosaccharomyces > Zygosaccharomyces sapae. Next base: position 158,549 of record UEGL01000023.1, on the reverse strand, counting down.
CTTTTACGTTTCTATTTCTAATATTATTATTTTCCTTTACTTTTCTCTTTTTTTTTTTTTTTTTTGTTTTAATTATTATTTCTCTTCACTTTCGACTGTATTGAAGTCGTTTCTTAATATACGTTTATTGTCATTATCTAATATATACCTTTAATATTTAAATGTTTATGATCTTAGTAGTCTAAGGCATATACTCATAAAATTAGCAAAAGAAGTGTTAAGACAGAAGACTAGAGTTGAATCGATTGCAAACATATACAGGCCCACACTGCTAAATCTTGGGTGTGAATACGCAGATGTATACAGCCAAAAGCGGAATCTTTCTACCGCGGTAGAGTTATTGTCTCGTGGGCTTCTGTGGAGTCCGGGAAATTCATGTTTTGTAGTTCATAAATTAAATTGAAAGTTTCACACAGAAAACTGCGACAAGTTGGATAAAATTGGAATCCTACGGTGTCATATTGAAAGTTCATGCTGTTGGGCTACTAACATCGTAATGACAACTACTAATGCAGCTACCAATCCTTTATCACGTGATATATTGTCCTTATTTTCGGATTCCATTTTCAAAAAGCGAATGTACAAAACAATATGCCGGCCTTAAATGGGCGTCTCACAACAGAATATGTACGAAAGAAGAACGAGCTTGTAAGCCATAAAAGGGAAAATTGGTAGTGAGAAGTATTTATTGACACTATTTCTTTCATTTTAATCTAAGATATCAATTGAATCCTTCTCAAATTTTCCCGAAGGAATGGTACCGCATTCCCATACGCCAGTTGATTTTAACATGAATGAAGATAACCAGATGGTTGGAATACCACCTGATGTAGGAATACCAGGCAGATATCCTTTTCAAGAATCTAATTACATTGAAGATAGTGTTATTTTTACCCCGTTGACTTATATGTCAAATTATACTTCCGTAACGGCTCCCTTGTTAATGAGTGATCTTAAAAGCAAGATAAGAGACGAAAATGAATACCTGTTGAAAAAATACTATTCATCTAAGAAGGCAATCAGTCATGCAATGTATAGGCATGGTAGTGTTGCGAGTGATTCAGAGACGTCCAATGCCTTTACCGAAAGATCTAAATCTTACATTTGGATGAATAAATTTTGGATGATTCTAGATACATGGTAGATTTATTTGAATCAGATACAACTCTGGAAGTCCAACATAATAGTGAAGAAGAGGAGGAGATTGAGAAGAAACAATTATTAAGAAGACAAGCTGCAGCTCCTTATTTCAAGCATCTCCAAAGGTTATTAGCCGTTGATTTGCGGGAGCCTAATGTGATAAAGAAGCACAACCTTTGGATACCGACAATTAAGAGTGGCTGGAGAAACGAACCTTCAGATCGGGATGTTGAAAACAATCTTTACGACGATAAAGTTTGTCCCCTTTTATAGACGGCAATGAATACATGACGAAGGACTACGATCTACACAGAGGTAGCACTTCAATTCCCTCAATCTTTTCAGAGTATAAGTTACCGGCCCTTGTCCATCATTGTGCGGTAGAGCTGAATGGTACAATTTACATTTTGGGTGGGTTGATGGCGTGTCACAAACACGATGACGAAGCACCCTCACTAAAGACTTCCATGTGGATGGAATAAAAATTTACCTCCCCACTTTTGTCTTCTGTGGTTAATAACCCATCTATGATTAACAATGACAGGCTCTATGTAATGTCGGCATATTCCAACAGTTTAAGGAGACCTGACGTTTCAGGACAAATTCCACCGCCACTGTTGTGTATGAATGGATCTAAACTTACAGAAAGACATATTTTCTTTACGGTGGTCTTGAGATAAGGACTGAAACCAATGTCGATGTAAATGGTGTGTTCCACCTGAGGAAAAGAGCATACATGAATAATACCGGTTACATTTTGGACACAATGACATTTAATTTCACTAGGGTCGAACTCACTGCAGTTCCGTACAAACTTGTAACTTATCCGACGCTGGCCGCTCGGTTTGGTCACGTACAATTGTCAATCCCCAATTACAATAGCACCGGCTATTTTAACCCTCAAAGGCATCCTGAAACGGAGGAAAACGAAAACTATTCACCAGCTTCTGGTTTGGAAAGCAGCTCTTCAGAAGTTAATTCTTCAACCATTTCTGTCGGATCTTTTCATACTAGACTAAACAACGGTTTACAAACCTCCGGAGTTCATTCCATCCTTATTTTTGGCGGTTACAAACAAGTAGGTGACGATGACTATGAAGCAATGAATGACCTTTGGAAAATTGACGTTCCCGTGCTAGTAAAGGGTAAGCGTGGCTACTACAAGTTCGGGAGTATTGCCAATGCTACCATCTTACCTAAATCAAATTCAGCCGACCCATGGCCAAGCCCAAGGGCATTTTCGGCTAATTGCTTTACAAATGTGCGTGATAGTATTACTAGACCTGACCTTTTGGAAATGTTACAAGAAAATTTCTTTATCGATAAGAGTGCTTTCCCCACTCAAGATAGATCAGCATCCATTTTGAAAAGTTTACCACATGCAAAAACTGAACATGACAGACCTAAAATACGCACAAGGTCAAAGGACAGTGGAACTAGCAGTAGCAGCAGTACCAACGGCTCTACTGGCACTTCTACAAATCCTTTCTTGAAACCTCGTCTCACGTCACCTCCTTCCGGTTCCTCTACGCTACCACCAAAATTCAGACCAGTACCAAATGGAGAGCACAAAGTACTAATGCTCCACGGTGGATCTAACAAAACAGATGTATGCAATGACATGTGGTGGTATGACATCGAGTATGAAACTTGGTCACAAATAACTACTCACGGTAAACATAACGCTTCCAAGATGATACCAATCGGGTTAGGTCTGGTCGGCCATTCGATGGTGTGCATCGGTGGTATGGCAATATTTGTTGGAGGTCTTATACAAGAAGATGTCGACCATCTTTATTTTGGTACTGACTACAGAGACATGAAATTACCTCCACAGTTAGCCATTGGCAGTGATTTTATCAACATCTTTGATCTGGAAACTCAGTGTTTATTAAGCCACACTGTAATAGGTGACGAAACAAATACACACTTGATGGATAACCTTAATGCAAGACTAGGTATAATTTTCTCATTTGGATTTACCGTTATTCAATTCAACGGAGATATACTGCTGTTTGGCGGCGTTGTTTCGAAACGTCTAAAGTCAAGTGATCTAAACCTACGTGGTGCCGTTCTAAAATGTATTTTACCATCAATGAAACTGGCAACGTGATCAAGGGCATTTATAAACAATGAATCATCCATGAATGTTTAATTTGACTATGACTTAAAGCTAATATTATCTCCAAGCTGGGTAACAGGGATTTTATAAGAAAAAATTTTTCCTGGTCTCCTTAACACGAATAGAAATTTTTTTTAAATTTTTTTTTTTTTTTTTCTATGGCAAGAACAAAAAAAAAAAAAAAAAAAAAATCGAAATAGTGGGAACTTGAAAATTACATGTGGGAGGCCTCCTTTTAAAACATTAAGGAATTCCCCTGTAGTCCTATGATGAAGCTAAGAGGCTAAATAATAGTGATATTACGACCATTGAAATTTTTACAAGGGAATAAAATAAACTAGTGTATTAATACTTTGCGAACTTAAGACGAAAAGGACTCACAGACACCATTTTATTAGAATAATCCACGACTTTTAAAAGCAGAATAATAAAAAAACAATTCTTCCCAAGGACAACCAGCCAGAAGAATAGAGAAGAAACGCTAGCGTTGGATTAAATCGAGTTGTACTAAGTTAATTTTACATTAGACCGGGCTTTCAAGACCTTTTATATTCGTCAAAATTGGTTATGTACACAACTGAACGTCGTCCTTCTATGGCTGAGCGCAGGCCAGCAGTTGTTTCAATGAGTGCGCAAAACGTGGTTCCTCATTTGGCTGGGATTGAAGATCCTCTGCCGGATACGACACCTGAAAAGTTGACGTTTTGATTGTAGGTACTGGTATGGTTGAGTCTGTGCTTGCAGCAGCGTTGTCATGGCAGGGTTCGAATGTTCTTCATATTGACCGTAATGATCATTACGGAGATAGTTCTGCAACTCTGACTGTAGACCAGATTAAGAAATGGGTCAACTCTGTTAACCAAGGGTTGTTCTCTGGCTGTTATAACAATGCCAAGCTATACGTTTCCACAAGTGTGGGGAATCACAATGGGAAATATGCGTCAAGAGATTTTGGTATTGATTTGGCTCCTAAGATATTGTTCGCCAAGTCTGACCTTTTATCGATTTTGGTTAGGTCGAGGGTCCACCAGTATTTGGAATTTCAGTCGCTATCCAACTTCCACACTTTTGAGAACGATAACTTTGAGAAATTGACTAATACGAAGCAAGAAATCTTTACGGATCAAAAGCTGCCACTAATGACGAAACGCAATTTGATGAAATTCATCAAATTTGTCCTAAATTGGGAGGAACAGCTTCAGGTTTGGAAACCTTATGCCAACAGGCCGCTGTGTGATTTGCTAGTTGAAAAGTTTCATTTAGAAAAGCACAAGTTTTCGAGTTGCTGTTTTCCATTGGTCTTTGTTATAATATGCAGACTGGGACGCCGGAAGCCTTGCAGAGGATTCGCCGGTACTTGAGCAGTTTTGATGTTTATGGTCCATTTTCCGTTCTTTACTCCAAGTATGGTGGTCCTGGTGAATTGTCGCAGGGTTTTGCAGATCTGCTGCTGTTGGAGGTGCAACATACAAACTCAATGAAACGTTGACTTCTTATGACCCCAATACAAAGATGGCTCTTTTGGGGATGGTTCTCAGGTTTACGTTACAGAGAAAGTCGTAACTTCACCTTCGCAGGCTCCTAGAGACAGCAAAACATGCCTCCCAGAAGTATGAGGTTCATAGGCTAACATGCGTAGTTGAGAAATCATGCGAACAATGGTTTAGTGAAGGTGAGTCTGCAGCTGTGGTCGTTTTCCCGCCAGGTTCCTTAAAGACCAATAATAACGAAGTGGTACAAGCATTTATACTAGGATCAGGCAGTGAGATTTGCCCCAGAGGGACAAGCGTCTGGTACTTATCCACGGTACAACAGGGTTCTCGTGCCGAAATGGATCTAGACGCTGCTCTAGAGGCTATGGAGGCCAGTTTGATAAGGGAATCGTCGACCGATTTGGAACAGGATGACTCACTTGTGCAATTTGGTCCTAATGGTGAAACATTAATAAATTCCGTCAGGTTAGGACAATCCTTTAAGCAGTACGTGCCCCGAGAAAAGATTCGGTTTCTGCTAAAGCTCTATTATACTCAATACACTTCGACACCGGCATTTAATGTAGTGGATCCATCATTTTCGATATTAACAAAACTGACAGTGATGACAGATTAATACCAGGAGCTTCTGATAATGGAGTCCTTTATACAGCAATGCCATCGGGGAAATTTCCTACGACGAGGTGGTGACTGCTGTCAAGGTCTTATACGAGAAGATTGTTGGTAGTGATGATGATTTCTTCGATTTGGATTTTGAAGACGAGGACGATACGCCAATGAATAAAGCTGATTATGAGAATGCAATTGAAGATGATGAAGACGTGGATATGAATGTGGGAAGACACGAGTCTGCTGAGTTCGTGGGTGAAATGGAAATATGACCCGAGGCAATTTTTCCAGTTTTACTTTTGATTCTTATTTACTACTATAATCACAAAGAGTGCACGCCATATCGTGTTGCTATGGAATATATGTATGTACCAGTACAATATACGATAACGGAGAATTAATATTTGAGATTGAGGGAGGAAATGGTATCGGTAACTCTAATAGTTTTGTTGGTGGGTTAGAAAAAGTGACTGCTGCACCTGTTCATCGTTATGTAAATCCACACACCACCAAGTAAACTGGGTTTTAAAACTTACTTGAATTTATTTTATTTTTCAGCACGACGCGAGAAAATTTATGACGCACGACGCGGGACCCAAGCGAATTTTCATCAACCGGATGATGAAAAAAAAACCGACTTATGTGACGATGTGATGCGCGACCCTCTACCGTTAACTAAGGTCTCTTTGGTTCTTTTTCTAGTACCGTACGGAGCAGTTTTATTATTTAACTGTCGAAGAAGTCCCACTAGCCAAAACAGGTAGAACCTTTATTTTAGTAATGTCTGACGCTCAAGAAGTTCAAGAAGTTCAAGAAGTCCAAGAAGTCCCAGAAGTTCAAGAGGAACAAGCCGCTGAAGTCACCATTGAGGATGCTTTGAAGGTTGTTTTGAGAACTGCCTTGATCAATGACGGTTTGGCTAGAGGTTTGAGAGAATCTGCCAAGGCTTTGACCAAGGGTCAAGCTCAATTGGTTGTCCTTGTCAGCTCTGTCACTGAAGACAACATCATCAAGTTGGTTGAAGGTTTGGCTAACGATCCTGAAAACAAGGTTCCATTGATCAAGGTTGCTGATGCTAAGCAATTAGGTGAATGGGCCGGTTTGGGTAAGGCTGACCGTGACGGTAATGTCAGAAAGGTTGTCGGTGCTTCCGTTGTTGTTGTTACCAACTGGGGTGCTGAAACCGACGAACGTACCATGATCTTGGAACACTTCTCCCAACAGTAAACTGAATTGGTATGAAGTGTAGGATTTCATTTCTTAATACTTTCATGTGTATCTTATACGGTTAAATAATTAATATGCATCCATTGAGATACAACTAGAAAAATAGTGGAATTTCATTGTTGGAATGGGGTGGAGTGTCGTCGTCGTGCTGCGGTGCCACTGGTGCTGCTTTCTCGCCAGTGAGTCCCAGAAGGTTATTGCTGGAAGTTCCTCCAATACTACCGTCATCGTTCGGTACTTTTGTTTTCTTCTATACGTTGATTTTTTGAAAATCTGCTGGTTCTTTCTAGTTCATTAATCTCCATAAGTAGTTGAAATTCTTCTTGATCTGCTTCGTCGATATTTTCCTTCTCTAACATGCAAACTTCGATGACAATTCCCGGATATTCTCCCGACAACTGTTTATGATTACTTTCGTTGTTGTTACCACCACTACTACTGCTACCATTACTAGTACTATTAGTATTATTATTACTGTTAGATCTTGTGTCTGTCAATATCATATCGTCAGTTCTACTCAATATGTTAACACTTAAAAGACCATGGACGTCCATTCTCAATAAAACTTTACTTGCCACTTTAGTGCTCTGTCTAATCTTGTCAAACGAATTAAAGTCGAAGAACCCTAATACTGGCTTATCATAAACCAAGGTTGTACTATCGCCATCATAAACTTCCAATTTTTCCAAGATAGACCTGCTACTCGGTAATTTAATTCTTGAGAATCCTAACTGAGATTTGGAGAGCAATGCAAATGTGTTTTCACGATCTTCATCTAATTTTGCAAATATACAATTCCACGACATCCTATCTCTTTAAGATCCTTAATGGCCGAATAAAGTACGTCACCTTTGATAATACATTCGAAAAGAATTTGGTCTCTATCCAATTTTAATCCAATACTATCAAAACTCGATACATGGTAAGTATGGTATTCAACACTTTCAGTTATTAAAGGATCCTCAAATATTAGTTGTAATGGTGTACCTGGTCCATTGTAGGAAATGGTAGACTCTAAAGCATCTTCGGTATTTTTATGTGCAATGTTAAAGCTATTCAAAAGATAATTCATGTTGACGCATAAGGTACTTTGTTCACCAAACTCATTACGGTAAAAATATGATGCGAATAGATCTCTTGATAGGAATAACTGAATTCTTATGGTATGGTTACATTCACGAGCAAATGACAATCCATCATCATCAATAAATATCAACACATCTTGCTTGTTATCAAATGGCGTTAAACAGTTAAGAGCTGTGGTAATATGATCCAACTGGAAAGTGGATGCAGAGAAATGAGTGGCTCTGCCGTTGTTAATTCTCATTCGATCTTGCTTTTACTCCCACGGTAAATAAGCGTTGTAATAGTTAAGAATTCTGCAGGGCGATGAGGATAAGTATACCTAACATCGTACCTCAGGTAAAATTATCAAAATGACACAGAGGAGAAATAAAGGAGCTCTACAATGGATTCGAATGGCAGGTACAGCTGTCATTGTTGCAGCTGGGATAGGAACTGCTATTTACCTTTGGAATCAATCATCTTCTACATCAGAAGCTGATGGGAGTCCAGGGAAATCGGTTCAAAGACTAGAGGATCTTCCAGAGCCATTATAGTTACGAAATCTATAGCTCAAGAAGAGGGAATTGACTGGATCAATGTGTTACAAGAGGATGTTGTCTTATTAGTGATGCCAGGAATATCGTTTTCGAAGGTAGTGCTCAAGAAGGATTGTCTGCTCATCGGTATAAGATAATACATTGCGATACAATGGTAGGATTATGGTCTTGCGTTAAACATTTACAAAAGAACAATTATTGTACATCGAAAACGAAATTACTGATGGGTTGCCAAATGATATTGGCAGGTATGTTAAAAATTGGTTAACTGTAAGAGTTCACAACATTTGAAAGCTTTAGGTGTGTAAAACTAATTTAGGTAACATCCCTTCTTTTACCAAAGACGATACCTTCAGATTTTGAGAGGCGCCTCCCATGAAACCGTATTCTTGAGTACTCCAGCCGTTTTTCAGATGTGCTGGTTTATTCTTCACAGGTGGACGTGGTTTCCTTTCAGCCAATTGGGGTCCTAATACTGGGAAGAGATCAGGGTGTCTTTATTAGCATAACGAGATAAAGATTTTAGAGTCTGGTAAACTATCGCAGGATCCTTCTCTTCATACAAATCAACAGTCTGAAACAATTCATCCTCCGGGACCCCATATTGCCTACAAAACTGTAGAAATTGAGATATTTGGTCCATTTGCATGAAGGGGATACTTGTTTGCTTATAAGAAATTAATGGTGGTTTATCAGGTGGTGAATCAGCACCATTAATGGCATTTGCTAATCGACAAAGCACTATCCCATCTTTCAGGGATTCTAGCAAAGAACCAGAAGGCACCGGTTCATGGAGGATTGTTTGAAATGCCCAAACTTTAATCTCATCGACCGCACCTTGTGAAAACTTACTATGTCTCAGGTTTTCAAATCCTCATCCAAGGGGTACAGTCTGGCTTTTTCCCATATTCAACACTCATATCGGGTGGTTCCTTCCCTTCTCTTCTGCTCCTTTTCTCTCAAGACTCTTGAATATAAAGCTTATTTAAGTCGCTCCATTTCTTTTGTATTTCAAGTAGCATCAACTTCGAACTCTTTAGAGAGGAGAAAATGAAGACTAAAATATACTTAAAACGACTGCTACAATCTTACCGAATCAATTAAATGCCTAACAACACCCGGATTGGACAAAGTAGAAACGTCACCCAACTGATCGGATTCACCAGCAAGGATCTTCCTCAGAATACGTCTCATGATCTTGCCTGATCTTGTCTTTGGCAAATCGTCCACTAATACAATTAGTTTCGGAGCAGCAAAGGGACCGATGTCTTTTCTTACAGCCGAAACTAAGTGATTCTTGATATCTCGTAGCTCTTCTTCAGATGCCGTGGACCAACTTGATTTATTCTTCAAAACCACAAAAGCAGCCACTGCTTGTCCTGTTAAGTCATCACTGAACCCCACAACCGCACACTCCGTTACAATCGAATCACCCAGGACTGCGCTCTCGATCTCTGCGGTGGATAACCTGTGGCCTGAAATGTTAACCACGTCATCGACACGGCCCAAAATCCAAATGTACCCGTCTTTATCTCTTGCAGCGCCGTCACCAGTGAAATAGTAGCCGGGGTAAGGTCTTAAATAAGTATCGAGGAATCTATCGTGGTCTTTCCAAATAGTTCTAGCAAACGAAGGCCAGCCGTTTTTCACGGCCAAGACGCCTTGAACAAGCGGTGAAGATAACTCTAGCCCCGTACTTGGATCCAGGATGCAGGGCTCGATGCCCATGAAGGGGAAGCCCGCGGAGCCTGGTTTCATCGGCGTAACTCCCCGCCAGCGGCGTTATCATATGCGCACCGGACTCAGTTTGCCAGTAGGTATCTACAATTGGCAGTTCATTTTGCCAATTTTTCAGAATACCACTCCCAAACTTCGGCGGCTATCGGCTCGCCCACACTACCCAAAACACGCAAGGACTGCAAAGAGTAGCCCTCGGTGAAGGAGTCACCTGCGCGCTTTAGCAATCTCAGCGCGGTAGGGGCCACGTAGAACTGGGTCACCTTGTGGCAATCAATAATATCCCAGTAACGGCTATAAGTAGGATATGCAGGAGTACCCTCATACACCAAAGTAGTGCAGCCATAGAGCAGAGGTCCGTAGACCACGTACGTATGACCGGTTATCCAGCCAATGTCCCCGCAGTGAAAAATATGTCTTCCCGGTGTGTATCAAAGGTGTACCTCATCGTCAGAAGAGCCGATAACAAATAACCGGCAGTACTGTGCTGCACACCCTTTGGGATACCAGTGGAGCCAGACGTGTACAGGAGAAACAGAGGATGCTCTGAATCCACAGGCTCACAGGGGCAATAGCCCTGTATTTCCGCAATTCTTCTTCCCATTCTAAATCTCTGGGGACTGATGCGGAACCCTAGGGTTATTGGTGCGTTTATAAACGAGAACTTGGCGGACGCCCGGAGTCTCTCTCAATGCGTCGTCCACAATCCTCTTGGTTTCCACAGTTTTGCCCCTCTCTTGGATTCATCCGTAGTGATCACCACACGTGAGTCGGCGTCATTAATACGGTCTCTCAACGAATTACAAGAAAAGCCTGCAAATATCACTGAATGAATCGCTCCAATCCTGCTAATTGCCAGCAACGCAATAATCGTCTGTGGAATCATGGGCATATAAACCGCCACTGTGTCACCCTTGTGAACCCCATTGAATAACGAAGCACCTGAGCCAGTTGACAAACTTGCTCGAGTAACTCGGAATACGTTAAACTATAGCCTTGACCGGGCTCATCTGTTTCGCAAATTATCGCTGTTTTATCGGGCGTTTCTAAAGCATGTCTATCGACACAGTTATAACACGCGTTCAATTGACCGCTTAGGAACCATGCATTGTTGTCCAACGAAGGTTTCCCAGTGTGTGGGTCTGCAATGAACACCTGATTAAAATCCTTAAACCAGTTTAGAAATTGCCGCGCTCTCTTGCCAAAAACTCCGAAGGATCATTGATTGAATCTGCGTATAACCTTTCATATTCCTTGAACCCTAATATGTGCGGAGAGTAGTGCGAAGACAGTTCGGGTTGTAGCCTATGAGTAATTGGTCTTTGTTTTATTGTCTGGACATCAATTAAATGTTCGTACTCCGCAGTCGGATTATCCTTATTAGCGCCATTAGCCGCGTCAGTACCTCCGCTTTCTATAGCGACCGTAGACGCGTTCTCCTCATTAGCCGCCTGTGCCAATTTCGATTTCAAATTTCCGATCTTACTATCACCTGTCAGAGCGGGACCGGCCGCTGTTGTTGATGGGCACATAATTTTAGGGGTAATTTTCTCTCCTGTTTGTCACGGGATATACGTTTTAAAGGGGTTTCTCCACCCGCCCCTCGTGAACACAATCGAACAGCAGAAGATCAGCCTTTATATACAACTGTATGTGAAGCCCCGATACCCTTTAAGCTCTTCCAAGCTTGGGGTTAGAAAAGAAAAAGCACCTGAGAGGAGGAAAACAAAGGCCACCATACATGCCTCCGCAATTTTATTTAACTAGTACTCTGCCAGAGACAAAACAAAGAGACTAAAAAAAAAAAGAGCCGCCTATGGGTTAACCGCCCTTGTTATGCAGCGGAGAACAAAAGGGCAGAATTCATGCGATGATGGATGAGTGGAAAATATGGTCACTCAGTAGACCTTCGGACAAAGGGCTGGAGTGGTTCTGCGTCACCTAATTATGTGTCATTCGTTTCGGAGTTCTCCGCACGGCTGAACCCTGTCGGCTTCAGGGTCCCTCGGACAGGGTCCTCGGAGAGTTTTGCGAACGACTCACGTGGGAAGATAACTATCTCAGGGGATGTATGCTGATACAGAGATGTATGTGTGGAAGCCTGGGCAACGTGTGCTGGTATTTCTTTTCTTTTCTTTTAATACACGTGCGACGCAATGCTAGCCGCCGGTAACGGCGGCTAGCATGTGACTATCACGTGTAAAGCTATATTGGCAAATAGGGTCGTCGATCTTCTACTAGTGTCTCTTCACTGTTTTTCCACATCAATACGTAACGCTGGGACCCAATACCTCCAGGACACGATTCATTTCCCCAGAAACACAGCCAACAGTTAGAAGGCGCAAAATGACGGTGGGCGAGACGCAACACCAAAAAAAAGGTGGAGTTTCGCGTTGACACTAGAGAACGTTGCTAATTTTATATTACCCAAAACTGACAACGTAAAAGCATACAACAAAGGCTTATTCTAACTATCCCAAGATGCAGCTATATTCAAACACTCATTCATGTCTTGTTAAAATAAAATAAAATAAAATAAAAAATAAAAAGGAAGAAGAAATCAAAGATCAGAGGAGCACCAGGACTATTTGAAGCTGTCTACTTCTAAGACTAAAAGAAAATCTGCATCTGCAGAATTTTAATCTTTCCCTACTCCTCATTCCTAACTGTGTCCGCATCCCAACACCGTCCTATCTGGAACTATGCAAAACCCGTTGAGCCTCCTACTCTCCGTACTATGGGTGGTACTGACATTGGATGTTCATGTAATGGCTCACAGTAATTCTTCTTCAGAAGTCCATCACAAATATCTCAAGACATCATCATTATTGACATGTATGAACAATTCGCAGTTCTCTGCAAGCTATTTCGACGTTAGATACTACCCGTTCAATGAAAGTTTTGTATTCAAGATTGATGCGATGACCGCAATCAGTGGTAATGTTACGTTGAAGGCAGAAGTGATAACCTACGGTATTACTGTTGTGCAGAAGGAATTCGACCTTTGCTCGTTGAATGAGGCAACGCTATGCCCCTTATCGGCGGGAAGAGTTGATGTCGGATCCACTTATCAACTGAAGAACAGTGATCTAACGAAGAGCCTGCCTAACGTGGCCTATACGATTCCTGATTTAGATGCACAAGTGCGTGTGCTGGCCTATAAGAAAGGGGACAGTTCCTCAGGGCCGGTAGCGTGCGTGCAAGCATTTTGAGCAACGACAAGACCGTGCAGACCAAGTACGCGGCCTGGCCGATAGCAGCGGTCTCAGGTGTCGGGGTCTTGACAAGTGGGTTTGTTTCTGTCATTGGATACAGTACTACGGCAGCTCACATTGCGTCGAACTCGATCTCGTTATTTATATATTTCCAAAATCTGGCGATTACAGCCATGATGGGAGTCTCCAGGGTCCCGCCGATCGCGGCCGCCTGGACACAGAATTTTCAATGGTCTATGGGCATTATCAGGGTGGAGTTCATGCAAAAGATCTTCAACTGGTATGTCCAGGCAACCAAGGGGATGTCGACGGTTGTGCTGAGCAACAAGGACATTCTTTCCATCAGCGTTCAAAAGAGGGACAAGTTTAAGAGAGGTTTGAAACTGGCGTCTTCTGATGACTACGGGTTCGACTCCATGTTGAAGGATTCTTCATTATACACGACAAATGAAAGGAACACGACGGCATATTCGTCCAAAATCCTGGTTCTCAGAGGCATGGAACGTGTGGCGTACGACGCAAGTATCGAACTGTCAAATTTTTCCTGACGGGGTGGTGTTTTTCCTTTCTTTGTATTTGCTATGACAGTCGGGATGCTTTTCTTCAAGGCGCTGTTAGAACTCTTGACTCGTGCCAAAATAATGGCAGAAAGCTCGAATTTTTTCTGTACAGGAAAATTGGGGCAGCATAATTAAGGGGACCCTTTTCCGCATCGCAATTATCGCATTCCCGCAGATCTCATTGTTGAGTATGTGGGAGTTTACACAAAGAGATTCGCCAGCTGTAGTTGTGGATGCTGTCGTAATGCTGCTAGTGGTGACGGGAATTTTACTGTACGGTACAATGAGGGTTTTTCAAGGGCAGGTTGTCAGAAAGACTGTACAAAACCCGGCGTATTTATTGTTCGGTGACGTCCATTTCCTAAATCGCTACGGTTTTCTCTATACCCAGTTCCGCGCGGATAAATATTGGTGGTTGTTGCCGCTGTTGTTCTATGGCTTTTGAGATCGCTGTTTGTTGCGGTATTGCAGAGCTATGGAAAGACCCAGGCTATAATAGTGTTCGTCATCGAGCTAGCCTATTTTGTCTCCCTCTGTTGGATAAGGCCGTATCTGGACACAAGAACTAATATCTTCAATATTGCCATTCATCTCGTTACTTTGATAAACGCATTGTTCTTTTGTTCTTCAGCAACCTCTTCAAGCAACCCGCCGTTGTCTCGTCGGTGATGGCTGTTATTCTCTTTGTACTAAATGCCGTATTTGCCCTCTTCCTCCTCCTATTCACGCTGGTTACGTGTACTCTGGCATTGTTGCGTAAGAATCCAGACGCTCGCTACCAACCATTGAAGGACGACCGTGTTTCGTTCATACCTAAGATCCAGGGTCCCAATGGCAGCAGTCTCCTGCTGGACGGTAGGACAGACTCCGACAGCGAACTGTTCGAACTGAGGAAAGCCGCTATGGATACAAATGAGACTGAGCAAGAGAAGAATTTAAGGGAAGATGTATTTAATAACAACAAGCTGGGTGGCAGAGTACTATTTGATGATGAATTGAGCACTCTTTCGTCCTCGACACCTGCACATTTTTCCAACAGAAACAGATCACCGAGCGACCTGCCTCCGGAGCCACTCCAACCGAACTCAGCAGTAATGGGATTCGATTCGGCTCCATCTTCATCTTCGCATCCTAGGGTCCTGACACCAAGTGCTCACCAAAACTCTAGTGCAAACGATCTGTTGAAACCAGAGACATCTTTCTACAGCCATCCTTACCACTCGAGCTCGAATCCATACTTGTGAATGAATTTATATCCTTTTTCCTTTTACATTTAAAGGGTAGCGCAAAAGCGAATAAGTCGTTGTTGTAATACTACATATAGATATAATTCAAGCTGAAACGACTTCGGATACGATAATAGTCTAGAACCTTGTTTATCCATCCATTTGTCCGTATTTCGTGGCTCCGATTTGTCGATTCATATTGTTTTTTTTTTTTAGCGGGAGTATTTTTTTTGGTCGCCCCTCCCCGCATAGAACATCAAAGGCTTCTACCGTTTTGAGAATACAGCAAACCTGCATTTCGTATACATCATTAGAATGAATCTTGTTAATGTTGCTATTGATTTAGGCTGACAAGCGTCAACAGCTTGACTATTGTTAAGAGCTTACAATACTTTAAGGGAAGGGAAGAAGAAGAAGAAGAAGAAGAAGTAGAAGAAGAAGAAGAAGAACAAAAACGAGAAAGAAAAAGATAAAAAAAAAAATAATAGTAATAATAGAAAATAAGACAGTCTGGAAAACTAAGAACAGAATAATTCTTTTCATTCAATTGTACTATTTGGCTGCCCTTCCATAGAAAACTGTTCTGCACTTTGATATTTTGCTTATATGGTTTAAGCTCGCTCTGTATCTCACTATGGAAGCTTTGAAGCAAGCTCAAGTCTCGGGCATTTTTTCGACAATCTATTTCCTAGAAATCATGACGGTAGCGGTAGCAGTAGCAGTGTTAACAGGATTAACAGCGATTCTTCAGCATCCCATGATGTTTCTCAGAGTGGTGATGAAAATAATGGCATTAAAAAGAGGAATAGGATTTCATTTGTTTGCAAAGCTTGTAGAAGGTCAAAGACAAAATGTGACAGAGAGAAGCCAAGGTGTGGTCGGTGTGTACAGCATGATATTCCCTGTGTGTATGACGTGGAAAAGCAGGCAGCACCAAGAAATCCAAGTAAAGATGCTACGATAGCGAGACTGGAAAAAGATGTCGATTATTGGAGACGGAAGGCCTTGAAATTAATGCAGAAGGATGGAGCAGTGGGTGAGGGAGGTCAACAGAGTATTGACCAGCGAGAGGACTTACAACCGAGACCGCCGAAAAGAACTGCTTCCGTTGGCGGGACTAGTATTAGCAGCGGCGATTTGCATGAGACACCGATTTTAAAGGCAAGCCGACCTAATGTTTCTGCCACGCCGTCGAGGTCTTCTACTTCGACGGTGACGTCAGAATTTTCGTCGCCGTCGCATTTATCCTCAGATAACGTTAGGATTAACCTGTACAAATCTCACCCGAGTATGATAATGAACAATGTTTCTAAGCGTGAGGTTAAACCGTTGTCCGAAAACTACGTGATTACTCAGGATATGTTTCTAACTGGTATACTGGCGTCAGCATTCCTGGATAGTTCGAAGCGAACGATGCTCCCAGCGCTGAGTGCCAATATATCAGTGTCGAGAGCACATCCGTCAGTTGCGGAAGACTTTACAAGTTGAAAGAGGTGTTTGCGACGCATTGTCATACGCCAGTTCAACTTGAGAGGCTAAATGAATTTACGGAACGTATGCTGAATGGGATTACTCCCAAGAGAAGTTTACCGATGAATAAGATGGGGTTGATGCTACAAAATTTTTTGGGACTCATGGTTTGGAAGATTTTTGTCCGCCGGGCGAGGAATATTCGGATACTTTGAATGGCTTCATTGCAGAAATTGAGGAATTACTGCCGCCGTATGTTATAATTCAAAGGTACAAGTCCCATTTTACCAGAGTGTTTTCCTACCGTTCCTTTTTGGACGAAAAGAATTTCGAGGGTTCTTTGCGATCGGTGCTCTTTCCCGATGAAGTGGACCCTAACAAAGTTGTTCTCCGTTTGGGGAATGCAGGATTGAGAGAAAAGGTGGGGAACGTGTGTATATTGCTGTTGGTTCTAAAGCTGTCTTATTTATCTTTACAGGTGATGGATGAAGGGTCTCAAGCATTAGACCTGCGTCAGAGGGAAAATTTGGAAAAGTACCCCATCAGTAGCCAGGCCGTGGTTTTGGTCCAGAAGGTGCTGGTAGCTGAGAAATATTATAGTCGTGCAAATGAAACCGTTATTACTTGTCTTCTTTACATTTGGGCATTTTTGTTTATTCACCGGAGCAAAGTGACTTCCTTCTGGAGCATCCGACGGATCTTATCAGTGGGCTGATACTGACTTTGGCAATGTCAATTGGGTTGCATCGCGATCCTTCCGACTTCCCTCAACTCCACGATAGTACTTGGAACGGGCCTTCGATTATGAATCACAGACGTATGCTTTGGATCTCTACTGTTACTGCCATAAGCCTGGAAACTAGTCTGAAAGGGAGGAATCCAGTGTCGAATATCAATTTAATGCGCCTTTTATCGATATCAGAGATCCTAATGCTCTACAACTATACATGGGAAGAGTACGGAAGGATATATCTTCCCCGTAAGCCCGTCCTTTTAGAAATTCATGAACTTGCATTCAAAAGACTTTTGTTGGCCAGTGCAATTCTTGACTTGGATAAGTTAACGTTGACCTACGAAGGTACATTTAGTTTGGGTGAAATAGAAGGAGCAAGAGAGAGAGTTACTCAGATGTTAGATGAGCATTTTCAATCACACACTTTGATCAATCCTTGTCGGAAAGTAAACGATGTTTTGATATTGTAATCGCAAAGGGTACATTGCCGATGCGAATCATAGGTTTGCTGATGGTTCTTCGTTCTTCCTTGGCTCTGTTCTTACATTTCGAATGGATATTACCACAGGAGCCTGAGTTATTACCCCAATACCGAAAATACTTTACCCAGGTATGTTTAGACCTTCTCACATTAATAAGTCATACGAGAACTTTTTGTAAATGTTCAGAGGTTTAAATCATTGCCTATGGGGAGTTATAATACGACTAAATGCATCCAGTTGGCACTTTCTACTTCATTCGTATCGGTATTGTTAATACTCATACGAGTGGATTTGAGCAGCCATATGCTTTTAGAGCAGTACCAAGAGGACATGTCTAACGCCAATAGTGAATCGATGAAGCTGAACAACGAAAAATTGGAAATTATGAGTGTTTTCAAAAGATATTAGAAAATACTTTGGAAAGTGTCCATAGGGTCACTTCTAATCATCTGAGGTTTACTTATTTTTCTGTTTTAAAATGCTAATGTTATTTGATGTCATCGTAGTGAGGATGAAGAAGGGCAAACTTTGGAAAAGCGTATTGGATTTACAAGCCATAGGTGATTTCAATACCGCCCTTTGAGGATTTTAAATACAAGATTTAGCATTGATCCTGATGATAAAGAAAGTATAGTGAGGAAGCTGAGAAACCAGAACTATGTGAACAAATTCTCAACGGCTGAGTTAAATTCGATTTATCGAAAGGTCAAAGCGAAATACGACGAAATTCCGCGATACGATACACCAAAGGGGCTGAGTTAGGATCATGTCAGATACCCTTGACAACCGTTTATGAATGTGATAATGATGTGGGACTCAGTGATAAATCGTCAACAGCAGCGACACCAAACCTAAATTTAAGTTTTGGGACCCTTCATGGCCTAACTTCTTTGGACTCAAAAGTTAAGCTGGAGGGTCAGAATAGTACACCGGGAATATCACCTGATGTGGAGTTTAACGATGAGCGTCAAATGCCAGTTCCAGGCGAATTTCCTGGTCTCTTTGGTGGGTTCAATTTGTTTGATTATGATTTTCTCTTTGGCAGCAACCTCTGAACTTCCTTAATGACTGACTAAAAATGTAATATGTATGAGTAATCGTGCCAACGAAAATTTTAGTGTAATAGTTAAAAGGTTATTTATCTGGTACTTAATTCGCAATCATATATTCGATTATTTTCCGCTGGAGAATGTGTTAAACCAGTAGATCTGGTCCAACAAAGTCTTTTCTTTGCGTACTTGACAGAAGGGTTAGTCAAGTCACCTCTAACAGCGAACCCATGGGAGGCGCCGCTGAATAGATCAATTTGATAGCGAGCACCAATTTCTGCCAATTTTTCAGCTGACGAATTTCTTAACTCTTGAGGGAAAATACCATCATTCTCTGCCGCAGAAATCAAAAGTGGCTTGTCCTTAGAAACTGCTCCTACTTCTTCAATGGTGACAAAGCTTGGATGGGCAATTGCAGCTGCATCTGCCAGTCCATCTTTAGCACTAATCTGTTGAATTGCGTATTTTGCACCAAAACAGTAACCAATTACACCAACAAAGCTGTTGGTGTTCTCCTTTGAACTGACTCAAGAACTTGTCTACAACGGATCTAGTCTTCTCGGCACTGTGATTAGCCATCCATTTTCCAAAATCAACAGATCCATCCATTTTTCTATCCAATCTCCAAACAAAATATCAGGAATGTAAATTTTATAGCCAGCATCGCCCAATTGATCAGCAATTAATTGGGTGTTTGGCAATTTGTAGCCATAAACATCAGTCAAAATAACAAGAACTTTCTCGTTGGATTCTTTGCCTGTGACATAGGTGGAGACACCATAGATGTCCTTAATAGTACCCCTTGGGGTACCTTCATGGTAAAACCTCTTGCACAGCAGCTACCTGGAAAGTTGGATGCCATAATAGTATGTAATCTGATTTGGTTGTTCCTTTGTTTTGCGGCTTAAGATGGTGACGAATACAGATTTAAGGTTGCATTACAAATATGATTGTTTCTTATGTAACAACTTTGCTTACTCAGCGAGGGCGACGCACGTATTCCGGTTACGCTGCCCGCAGAATATCTGTTGAATATAGAATGGTATTCATTATGCTATACAATGACCGAAGGTGACGTTGAAGCTGTCGTACTGTTTGCACTTTTTCTGTTCCGTACAGAACCTTCCAGTGGGTCTACTGTCGCCTGTATTTGAATGGTTTTAACAATTTTACCATTGTGAAAGTCAACAGTGAAATAAAACCGATAGTTGAACCAACTATCATTATGGCCTGCTTATAATCTGCTTCGTTAACTTTCGATTCGGGAGGGAACCCCGGTGTGTTTGTACCGGGAATCAAAGCGGCTTCAGTAATCTTTATGAACAATTCGTTCAAAGAACTGGGCCATGTGGAAGATATGTGTAATGGATGATCCATGAACAACAGTTCTGTAAATTCATCTGGTTGAATATAGCACCTTTGTTGTACCTTGTCTAAGTCAGCCTTAAGCGCCACGAAAACTATCGGCAAGTCCTGCAAACTTTCATAGGTATTTACCAGATCTACCAAGTACGAGAAAGATTCAGGATCACTGGAATCATATACCAGGCACATAACATCACATTTTTCAGCTTATCTCGATTTTCTAGGATGGCATTTTCTTGACCACCAAACTCTTGTAGAATCAAGTAGTATTGTTTTCCACCTTTTAGTTCTAAACTATTAACAGCCATTTGAGGCCTTAATGTGGGAGAATAAGTTTCTGCAAATGGTCTACCCAGGAAGGATTCTAACAAAGAGCTTTTCCCGCTCTTGGGATTTCCTACAACGAAACAGTTGAATACTTTACGATCTGCCACTGAATATCTGTACAGCCTACCAGCTCTTCTTCTCATTCTACGAGGTTTTGTAATCTGTAGTGCAACTCTGGCATCTTCTTCAAACCCAAAATATACCAAATACGCAGTCGTAATTTTGTAATCAAGAAAGGTGGTCATACTCCATTGCGCCAACCATCCTTGTAAAGTGATGCATCCGCGGTAATTAACTACAGTAGAGTATGGGAAATTGGATTCCGACCATAATTTAGGCAAACCCGGTGTGCATCTGAATAAAAGTGCCAATTCATGTTCGTTCAACCCGCCATCGTTATCTCTGTCAAACCTTAAGAATAAATCCACTAGAAATCTATAACCTTTGGGACTTAGTTCGGTACTGGAAGACTCAGGAATGTTAAATTTGGGATGAAGGGCCTTGTCCATAATCGACAATGAATCTGTATATTGGAATGCACGTAAAATGCCCCAAGTGGTCTCATGCCTGCCTTTTTCGGCGTATATCTTGTTGAGCACCAAGAATCCATCTTTTGTAATACCTTTCCCTGGTTCATAAAGCACATAGCCATCGTATTCCTGCGATGGTAGTGAAATATCTAACAGTGTTCTTTTAATAAAATTCAGCTCATTGATATCGATGCTTCTGCTGAAACATTTCCTTTGCAATGCGGTAATCTCTTCATCGCTTAAATAATTATCCTGGTTCTTGTCTGAGAGTAAAATATTCTCTTTAACGCCTGGACTACTAGCGGTTTTAATTCACCAACTCTAGCGTCAAATAGCGGTGCTATCGGATGCGTTATAGACCTTTGGCACAGGTAAAAGCTTGATTTACGTCAAATTGTGTCCTTGCACTCGTTTTAATACACGTATCCACTTCTTTGTATTCCATGAGTATAGGTATAAATTCTTCATCTTCTACTTTTGTGTCCGCTGTGGCGCTTGCACTGTGTTCACCATATTCATCGCATTTATTCTTGCATAGTATTACCGGTAAGTTTAAACCTAAAGATCTGAATGTCATCATCCAGTACAATGAGACCCTCTCATAGGATTCATGATCACTGTAGATCAACCATATGACATCGGCATTTTTAATTCTCTTTGTAAAGTAGAAGGATTAGCATTACTCGTATCGACTAGAATTGTATTCTTTGGTGAATACGGACTAGATGAAAATCTCTTGGAATTGTAACAGGTGGTAATACATCTTGCAGATTAGATATAAATCTTCCCTTTACTAGTGAAACGATTAAACTTGTCTTACCAACACCGTCGTCACCGCACAAAACCACCCTGATAGTTTCTTTGGTCATAGGAAAAGTTAAACTTAATGAATCTACTCAATTCTCGATGCAAGTATCTAAAGCAGGCTAATTTTTGAGTTGTTTACTCACAGCTCATCGCCTCGTAACTATGAAAAATCCATCTCATTGCCAACGAAGGGCTTGTGTAAGGTAAAGGCGCCTTGAGCATCAAAAGGGTGGCAAACTTCAACAACTTCAACACTTCTCTGAAGAACATAAATAAGAAGGAATACAGGAGAGCTCCAGCAGGTTTAACCCCTCAATTAGAGTGTTGTGGACAATATGACATCAATAGGTACTGGTTATGATCTTGCGAACAGTGTTTTTCACCAGATGGTAGAAATTTCCAAGTCGAATATGCAGTGAAGGCGGTTGAAAATGGTACCACTTCCATTGGTATTAAATGCAATGATGGTGTTGTATTTGCGGTAGAAAAATTAGTTTTATCAAAACTATTGGTGCCCAAACGCAATGTAAAGATTCAAACCATCGATCGTCATGTTGGATGTGTTTACTCTGGATTAATTCCTGATGGTAGACATTTAGTTAACAGAGGCCGTGAAGAAGCTCAAAGTCACAAGAAAACATTTGGAGAGTCAATTCCTATACCAGCGTTAGCTGATCGCCTTGGTTATTACGTGCAGGCACATACTTTGTACAACAGTGTGAGACCATTTGGTGTCACAGCAATCTTTGGTGGTGTTGATGATAAGGGTCCTCATCTCTATATGTTAGAACCAAGTGGTACATTTTGGGGTATAAAGGTGCTGCAACGGGTAAGGTAGGCAAACTGCTAAGGCAGAATTAGAAAAAGTCATCGACCAGTATCCTGAGGGTTTATCTGTAAGGGACGCCGTTAAAGAGGCCGCTAAGGTAATTTATTTGGCTCATGAAGATAATAAGGAGAAAGATTTCGAATTAGAAGTTAGTTGGTGCTCTACGAAAGAAACGAATGGCTTGCATAAATTCGTGGGAGATGAACTGTTAGAAGAAGCTATTGAATACGCTAAGAGGGAAGTTAACGGTGATCAAGATAGTGACAGTGATGCATCAAGCGATGAGGAGGGTGGTAACAATAACAATGGTGACAATAATGATAACAGCAGGTCAGGCGCTAACGTGGACGCCGAAGGTGACGTTCAAATAGAGTAATAAATACTTGCACTATTCTCCAACAGGAAAAAATAAAACAAAACATTAAGAGTTTTACTTTTTTTATTTCCTTCGACCCATTAAATATATATATATATCCATATAGAATCCTAATGATCAGTGATTTTTCTTTGAACCGGATGCGATATCATCGAATTGTCATGTTGTAGAGTTTTTCCCTCAGTGCCTCGTTTTCAGCTTCCAGTTTATTTATTTGCACTTCAGCTGCATTACTATCCAATTTACGACGTTCTCTTTCTGAAACCCATTTTCTTTCTAGTTCTTCAATTCTTAATTGCATTTCTCTTTCATGACCTCTACCCGTGTGAAATTTGTCCTTTTCCGCTGTTATAACCATCATGTACGATTCTACAACTGATTCCAGAGCTGTTTCAATAAAATTATAAAGTGATTCTAACTTTGGTTGCATATTTCTCAGCTGAGATAAATCGTTCATTTGGTGTAAGACCCTAATTTGCGTTTCGATTGATCTATGGATTTCTTTTGTAGAATTTTACTCAATGTCTTGTAAACATTTTCTAGATGAAGTAAAAGGTGTGCTTGGAATTTGGTAAACTCAGATTTTTGTTTATGGACGCTCTTGTTAATATTCTCTGCATTGTATACCAATTTATGCAAGGCAGTGTTTTCATCTTTATGTTCATTAATTCATTTCGCATTGTCCGTAGTTCATGGTTCAATTGATTTCTCTGTTCTTGGTAGGATTCAGTCCTCTGCAGTACCTTTTCGAGGGTTTTATCTAATTTAATATTTTCTCTTCTTAACTTGTCATTTTCTTCCAAGATGTCTTGCTTTTCCAATTGAAAGTTTTCTATACTTTCTTCCAAACTGTTGGCAAACTCTTCCCAAGTCTGCTCCTTTTGTCTTGTTAAATCCTCTAGGGTTTTAAATCTTGTCTCGATCGTTGTTCCCTTTTAGTTAACTGTTCTTGATCTTGTAATTGCAGCTTCAGCTGCCTCACCTCTTGACTCTTTTCCGCTATAGAAGATTTTAAGGTTTGTACCAAATGGTTTAAACCATCTAGGTGCTCTTGATAAGACTTGGACAGATCTACACTCGCACGTTTCCCCAGATCACTAATGTCGGAAAATAACGAGGAACGCATTTCTGAATCTCTAAAATTTAATTGATTCTTAGTTCGAGATTCCTCTTCTATTGCTCTTAAGATTTCTGTCTGCTTGGCCAGTTTAGCAGCAAGAGTTTTCTCTAATTGAGCAGATTTATCCAACTTTGTTTGTATACTTTTAACGAAATTATCATACTGTTCGTGAATTCCTTCAATCGCTATTTCAAATCGGGTATCTATGACAGATTCATTTCCAGATTCATGCCTAGCTAGGGGTTCCCCTTCTGCCTCTAATCCAGTGCTGTTGGCTATTACAGGCACAGCATCATTTTCTGAGTTCTTCCTTTCATACATGTCCTTAAGAATTCTACCCAACGTTACAGATAGAGCGTTCAGCTTCGCCATCGCAAACTCAGGTGAAGTGTCCCTAGCATCTTGTAGAGTTTGTGTTTCTTCTGTTGACAGCTCTAAATTTTCCAGAATTAAAGTTAACATGTCATCAATACAAGTTGTAATTTGTTCATTGAGTCCAATGTATTCATTGGCGTATTCCAAAGTTTCTGCATGCTCTTCTTTCGTCTGTTTCCAATGTTTTTCCACCTCTGCCAATTGCTCTTTTAATCCACGTATTGTTTCCGTTTTCATATCTGAACTTATCTCCAAATCATGCATTTGGGTCCTCAGTTCTTCTATATTATCGTTTTGAGAAATGGTAGAAATCAATTTTGGTAAAATCCTTTGTTTTCGCCTTCAACATCATTTTGTGCCTCATCTCCCGTGTAATTGAATTGTTTGATTAACTCTAAAAGTGCCCTAACCTTTAACTTGTATATCGTCAATTGCCTTTGTAAATTGTCTACTTCGCTGGAGGCCGATGAAGAAGTAACAGTACAAGCGCCATCAATGGAGAAAAGCGAATTCCTCGTAGCAGGCCTTGAATTTACGGGTGATAACACGTCAAGTGAAGTACTGTGCTTTTATCCGCTGTAGGTTTATCATTAGTTCTCCATGGCGTCATAGAATCTTTTAACTGTGGTAACGTAAATTCCGAAATCTCATCATTATCATAATTGTCCTCGACATCTGAAGAAGTTTTGGTGACATTATTTCAGTATCAGATTTAGGCTGGTATGCTATAGCATTGCTACTAGACCTCGAAGTGGTCGTTGATCGAGTTGGATTATCTATTGAATTCATTAAATTATCGATCCTATTTTACAATCATAGATGGCCAACTTGGCTAAAGATTAGTAAAGGGCAAACTCTGCCAGCAGAAAAGAATAAACAGATTCTTGAATTTTCCGACCAATAACTCTGGGTGATTGAAAAGCTTCTAGCCTCCATTTAAATCAACAGTGGTGTTCATCTTGAAGATCCTTTGGAATATGTTTTCATTACACACGTTCATAGTGATCTGATATGTCGATAGGAAAAAATTTCACCAAGCTTGTGTAATATGGCACCTACCTGTTCTTGAACAGCATACTCGTTTTAGGGCAAACACTATCAGGTAGTCAGAACTAGTAAGGAACAGTTTCAAGATGGCTACTAGTGCTGAAGAGATTAGAATGGAAGATATTCCCGTGGATGACTTAGATTTTTCCGATTTAGAGGAAAAATACAAGGTCAACGATGATGTTAACTTTGATCAATACATTATTGTTACCGGTGCTCCTGTGATTCCAGAATCTAAGGTACCAGTTTTGAAAAAGGCATTGAATGGTTTGTTTTCTAAGGCAAGTAAGGTTATTGAAATGGAATTCCCCATTGACGAATCTACAAAGAAGACAAAAGGTTTCCTTTTCGTCGAATGTGCATCTCCTGCAGATGGTAGCAAGATTATTAAGGCGTTCCATGGTAAAAGGTTGGATCTGAAACACCGTCTTTTCATCTATACTATGAAGGACGTTGAAAAATACAATTCTGAGAACTTTAGTACGGAATTCGAAGAACCGGAAATTCCTAACATGGTCCCATCTGGAGATTTGAAATGGTGGTTACAAGATCAAGAGGGTAGGGATCAGTTTGTATTGCAAAAGATGATTTGACTACCGTTTTCTGGAATTCTGCTGTTGCTCAGACTGACGCTGTTGTGGAGTCGAGGAAAAATTGGTCAAGTAACTATGTCAGGTGGTCTCCAAGGGGTACTTATCTTTTCTCATATCATGATCAAGGTGCTGTAGCTTGGGGTGGTCCAAACTTTGACCGTTTAATGAGATTCTACCATCCTCAGGTGAGAATTTCTTCTGTGTCACCTAACGAGAGATATTTGGTCACTTTCTCTGCTGATCCAATTAAGTCTGATGAGGACAATAAGGACTGTCCGTTTAGTAAGAAGAGTGATGGTCACCAAATTGCAATTTGGGAAATCAGTTCGGGTTTGTTGATGACTACTTTCCCAGTGATAAAGAGTCCTTTCTTACACTGGCCTTTGATCAAATGGTCGTTTGATGACAAGTACTGTGCACGTATGGTAGGTGATACCCTGGTTGTCCATGATTGTGAGCATGGTTTCTCTCCTATGGAAAACAAGGCTTTGAAAGTTCCTGGTATTAGGGATTTTTCCTTCGCCCCTACTGGTGTGGAGCTTCAACCTTTCAGAGCCAATGATAAGCCATCTGTCCTTTTGGCTTATTGGACTCCAGAGACTAACAACATGTCTTGCAAGGGTACTGTGGTGGAAGTTCCACGTGGCAGAGTTTTGAAAACTGTGAATTTGGTTCAAGTATCCAATGTTACCATTCACTGGCAAAACAAATCCGAATTTTTGTGCTTCAATGTGGAACGTCACACCAAATCTGGTAAGACGCTGTTCAGTAATTTGGAAATCTGCAAGCTTACTGAAAAGGATATTCCTGGTGAGAAAATTGAATTGAAAGACTGTGTTACCCAATTTGCCTGGGAACCTAACGGAAACAGATTTGTTACCGTGGCAGTTAGAGACACTGGTGATGACAATCCTGCAATTCCAAGACATGTGGTTGATTTCTGGGCACCTGAATCCAAGGATAGGTCCAAGGTCAAGAATGCTGAAATTAAGCGCTGGACTCTGATTAAGTCAATTGCCAATAAATTTTCGAACACTATTTCGTGGTCCCCTGCAGGTAGGTTTGTTGTAGTTGCCACTTTGGTCAAGCCTAACGTGAGAAAGTCTGACTTTGACTTTTACGATATGGATTATTCTGGTGATAAGATTATTAACGATGTCAAGGATGCCTCTGCAACTTTGAAAGATGTCGCACATCCAACCTTCTTGTCTGCTACCGATATGGTTTGGGATCCATCTGGTCGTTTCTTGACCCTTTGGTCAAGTTCTTTGAAGCATAAGATGGAAAACGGTTTCAAGATTTACAATATTGCAGGTAACTTAGTCCATGAAGAGGTGATTCCAAATTTCAAGAATTTTGCATGGAGACCAAGGCCAGAGCATTTGTTGACCAATGCTGAAAAGAAGAAGGTTAGAAAGAACTTGAGAGAATGGTCAGCTCAATTTGAAGAACAAGATGCAATGGAAGCTGATACCGCTATGAGAGATCTAATCCTAAACCAACGTGAATTATTGAAGAACTGGCACGAGTACAGAGAATCCTCTTCTAACAAGCTGAAGGAAGAGTTTGGTTACGGGGCATTTGATGTTCTGCCGGAAGATTTGGATTCCAATGATTACACGGTTGTTGAGGAAGTGCGTCAAGAGCTTTTGGAAGAAAAAGAGGAGAAAGTCGAAAAGTAGAAAATTAAGTGTAATGCGGAATATATTATATCGACGTATAAAGTATTGTATAGTAGAAGAATAAATACATAAAATCTTTTTTCTGGCCCCTTCTATTATTGGGCCTTGGTTCTCAATTGCAGTCCGTGCCAGCTTTTAATATGGTCTTTAAAACTTCGTTGACGATTTTGTGTTGCTTCACCATGGGCATTCCTTTAAACTTATCACTTATAACATCAATGGCAAACATGGATCCACAACCTCCCGATACGTCGATCACCTGTAGCGATTTGGGTTCAAGTGCCTTTGTCAGCTTTTCATAGACTAGTTTTTCCTCCGGTGTCTGTGAATAGAAACGTGAGAACCACAGAGGTTGAACACGGCCTATACTACGTTGTAGGGTCTTAAAACATCTTTGCTTGCGAAATGGACTGCACCAGTTCCTTGTTGCTTGTGTTCCGCTTTAATTGTAGTTAGTCGAGACATGTTAAATTTGACATCAATAAACCCGAAGTTTGAAAAATTTCAAAATATCGTATTATGACAAAATAGGATGTAGATGCGTAATGTTTAGATATTGGGCTCGTACCATGAGTTCAATTGCATCAAATCGTAGTATTGATGGCCCCATGGCCAAGACCATAAGGGCCAAAATGGAAAGGTGTTTCCCAGGATGACCCATTTCGCTATGTTCAACGATTCATATAAGCATGCAGGTCATCATGGGATTGCAGACGTCGAAAAGACTGGCGAAACTCATTTCAGGCTTGAAATTGTAAGTGACGAATTTTCAGGTGTGCCATTACCACAGAGACATAGAATGGTATACCAGCTGCTCCAAGAAGAGATGTCAGCTGCAGGCGGCGGCGTGCATGCTCTACAGTTAATCACAAGAACCGTTGAAGAACAGAAGAGACGTGAAAAAATAAAATAGAGATCTATATACCATTTCAATGTATAAAAATTTACTCATCCTCTTTCAAAGAACGTTCGTATTGTTCCAGGCTTAGCAGACCTTCTTGTGATTCTAGCGAATCAGGTTCGGCGATCTTAATACGTGCGATCCAGCCGTCACCCAAGGGGTCAGTGTTGATCAACTGCGGTTGAGACTCTAACTTATTATTAGCTTCTATAATTTCACCTGATACGGGCTGGTAGACTTCAGAGGCAGATTTGACGGATTCTACCGAACCATAGGCTTCACCAGCCTCCAGTTGAGTCTCCTTCTCCGGTAATTCGACATATGTTGCATCACCCAAGGCATCAGATGCGTATTTAGTAATACCTAAGAATGCGGTACCATGAGAATGCGCAGCCAACCACTCGTGTTGGTTTGTGTACTTGACAGCGGAGGGGCCGGATGGGGAATATGTGAACGGCAGAGCTGTCTTGGACAATGCATTAGAAGACTGGGCTCTTACAGAGATACGGAGTGGGTTAACGGTGCGTAACAGAGTTCTGGAGAACATATTGAGATGCTTCAGTGATTGGTTTGACCGCGATCGATGGGTACTTCACTGAGATGGGATTGGGGGTCTTTGAACCTTGGATGGTTTTAAAGGGCAGCTTGTGAATTTTTTGACTCTTGCGGAGAGAAGTCAGTTGTAGTCACGTGATCAGAGCATTTCCGCCCAACGGCGCAGTCGAGCTGTAAACCCTGAGGGAGCTGCTTGGAAAGAGCACTAGTGACTTCTTTTTCCGTTCTTTGTTTTAGTAGGAAGTTGCAGAAAAAATCTCCCGGGGTGATTCGAACACCCGATATCCAGATTACTTTCACGTTACAGTCTGGCGCCTTAAACCAACTTGGCCACCGAGAGACTCAACACTGCTACGCGAGGACACTTTTGCGGCTTTAAATACGTTTTGAAGCTTTTCTTACGTAGCGGTGCACAGTGTGATGGCTGATATAGACGCGCTATTCATCTTCAGACCAAGTTTCTAACATTCGGTAAAACACTGGTTTCCTGGCAAACTACACCTCAGCTTGACGGGGATCCATGGTCTTGGAAGACATGTTAACTTTAACGCGAGCATGTGACGCTGTATGACATTTTCTTGACTGCGTGACCCGCGTCGTCCCCATGTGTCCCCATGTATGTTTACGCTGACACCCACGTGACCCTTCGCAGCTTACATTTTGACTATTTTACAACAGTCCGAGCAGAGATAAGGAACTGCTTACGGCACTGTAAATCACCAAGTTAATCAGGATTGGCTTGCTAACCAGAGAACACTAGTTTCACTACTTTAAAATGAGCTACCGTGTTTGCGACAACACACACACACACACACACACACACACAAAAAAAAAAGAAAAGAAAACGTTGCGTCTTCGTCTTCTCTGTTGGTGTGTGACGACTTATCAAGAGCTTCGGCGTTCGTATTGTAGCTTGCAACTGTCCTCTTCTTGCAGTTACGGTTAGTTCTTATAGACCTTGGAAGCATGCTGCGGAACAAAGGATACGTGTAGGGTTGTTGACAACCGCGCATTGCCGGAATTAAGAAAACGTAATGTTCATCTCTACAAACTCATATCCTGTGTCTTTGTGTTTGGTAAAAGCATCGAGAGGTCCATCGGTATGGGGTAAGTGTCCGCTTTTAAAGTATATAGGGTATTATTTATGGAAACTGAGTGTGGCTTCGGCGTACTTACGATATCCTTCGAAACCATAGAGACTAATCATATATTGGAAGGAGATCAAGCAGCGGCGTATCACATTTTCCTACATTGTGACAAAACGTTAATCTGAAGTTAAGAAGGTAAACATTTTTTCCTATAGCACTAAACAAGGGAAGAACCTTATTAATAGGGTAACCAGGTGCGACCCCAATTATTCTTGTACTAGTATCTGTAACTTATAGATAACTGCGTTTGAGCGGGTTTGTCAACAGGTGCTATTCACTTAGTCAGATGACATTAGACTTTTAATTTTCCAAACATGGACCCCGAATGGTCTGCCGTCAGCCAAAGTCTCTGGTAAGCCTTGCTGGCGCAATCGGTAGCGCGTGTGACTCTTAATCACAAGGTTAGGGTTCGAGCCCTGCAGGGCTTGGAGATTTTTTCTCCCTGCCAGGAATACAAGTCACGGCACACGAAGAACCCTGGCGGCTATTTTCCTCGCCCCTAATACCTTTTTGGTATATGCACGTGATCGCATATTCGTAGAAGATTCTAGAAAAAAGTTATCCCACTATATAAGTTGAAGGATCGGCTGTCTAAGGGAAGCCGCATGCCAGCCTTCAAGCTCTATGTAGCTACACTATTGTCAACACTACCAAGTGTCAACCTTTAAAGCACACACCTAAGAACACACAGAATCATGTCAGAGTGGGAATCAACTACAATTATTGGTCGTAGAGCTCGTGCCGGTGGTTCGGGCCCAAGAGCTAACATCGCTCGCTCTCAAGGTCAAGTCAACGAGGCAAGAAGAAGTGGTCTAGTCCTTTCCGTCGACAAGAAGTACGGTAGTACCAATGTCCGTGGTAACAGTGAGGGCCAGAGATTGACAAAGGTGGATAGAGAAACCGATATTGTCAAGCCAAAGAAAATAGACGGTGAAGTTGGTAAGATCATGTCACGTGTTCGTAACGATAAGAAACTTTCTCAAAAGATTTGGCTACTAGGGTTAACGAGAAGCCATCTGTTATTAACGACTACGAAGCTGCAAGGGCTATCCCCAACCAACAGGTGCTCTCTAAGATTGAGAGAGCATTGGGTGTCAAACTAAGGGTAAGAACATTGGTGAACCATTCGGTGGACCAAAAAGAAATGAATGCATCTTAATACCACTGTATTTTTCTCTTTTGTTTATCCTACTTTTATTTTGTCATAGCTTCTTTTATACTCTGTATGTAATCGTAACGACTTGTTCACATCTGAAAATTTGATTAGGCGCAAGTGTGACTGTTTGTTTGCAGTTAGTTGTACACAGCACAGTTCTCCACTCTGTTGAGTGCTAGGAAGAGAAGAGGCTTACATATTATGAATACGTTGCATTTTGAACCAACTCACGAATCATCGCAAGTTTTCTCTTTGCAAGGTAAAGCTTTGAAGCTTACCACCAAGCAGGATATTCAACCTCATCTCAATGCCCTAGAAAAACTGGAAAAGGTGACCAAAATCGATTTGTCGGGCAACACGATTGGTGAAGAAGCTTCCGTGGCATTTGCAGATTTCATCACCACTCATGATTCACTACTTTGCCATCTACAAGAAGTTAATTTCGCCGATTTGTATACGTCACGTCTCGTGGATGAGGTGGTTGGATCGCTAACAGCGTTTTGCCTGCACTGTTGAAATGCCAACGGTTGGAAATTCTAAACTTATCCGACAATGCTTTTGGGTTACGGACTATTGATCAATTGGAAAACTACATTGCGAATGCCGTCCACTTAAAACATTTGATCTTGAGCAATAACGGTTTAGGACCACACGCTGGTGAAAGAGTCGGTAAGGCCCTATTCAAGTTGGCTCATAACAAGCGTAATTCAAAAGTGAGCCCATTGGAGACTTTCATCTGCGGTAGAAACAGGTTGGAAAACGGCTCTTCGCTATATTTGGCGCTTGGTCTTAAGTCTCACGGTGACGGTTTACAAAATGTTAGATTGTACCAGAATGGTATTAGACCTAAAGGTGTTGCAACCATACTACACTACGGGTTAAAGCATAACAAGAACTTGAAAGTTTTAGATCTGCAAGATAACACTTTTACGAGAATAGCTTCGTCAGTGCTAGCCGACGTTTTGCCAGTTTGGAGCGAATCGTTGGTGGAGTTGAACTTGAACGATTGTCTGTTAAAGCAAAATGGTGCTGATTTAGTCTTTAAAGTGTTTGCCAACACAAAGTTCTCCAAATTGGAGGTTTTGAGAGCTGAATACAATGAGATGGTCCAAGAAACTTTGGAACAAGTTTTATTACCAGCACTAGAAAAGACCAATTACCAAAACTAAAAAATTGGAACTAAACGGTAACTGGTTTGAAGAAAACTCGGAAGCATTAGACAATCTACAAGCGAAATTTGCTGATTTGGAATTAGATGATTTAGAAGAACCTGACAGTGAAGAGGAAGAGGAAGAAGAGGACAAAGCTGAGCAATTAGAAGAGGTAGACGCGAGTGCCTTAGAGAATGAACTGCTAAACACTAAAGTTGATACACTAGCAGAAGAATTGTCTAAGACTCACATTTAACCTTTGTTTATTAAATATAATTTGTATTATTTCCTTTTTCTTTTCTTTTCTTTTTTTTTTTTTTGTAGTTTAATTTCTAGAACTACTTAATTCTAATTCCATTTTCAATGGAATCGATTAACTTATCTTTCTCATACCATTGAGATTCTAGCCATTTCTCTAAATTTCTTCCTTTGATTGGTAATAAAGGACTTAGTTCATGTTTTTAATGTGAACCATGACTACTATTGGTGGTAGGAGACTCAAACTGGCATCAGAATTTGAGAAAGATTTTCCTTCCGGTTTAAGCATTTCTAATAATGAAGGATTTACTTGTTCCAATTGGTATCCGTTGTGGATCTGAATACGACCGTGTACATGATCATGACCCTTACTGGTATATTTTGGTTTATAATAAACTATCGTTAAATCGTAAAATAATGATTTATGCTAATATTTTCCTTATGGTCATCTTCCTCACCAAATCTTTCTGAAAATCCTTGCTTAGGACTCTCATCACTAAGCGTCATTTCTACGTGGTCTAGCGAATTTGGTAGACCAACAATCATAGCTGCATTAGCATGTTCCTGATCAACACCATGATGCTTCCCATGAACTGAAGTTTTGTAAATCAATTTATCCATCCCGTTCTCGAAGAACAATTTAGCGTGATCGAACAGAGTATTGTGTTGACGCCTCTTGACATGATTGATATTAGCAAAACATTTTATTAAACTAATAAAATTTCTGAACCTTGGATACAATACGTTATAAAACGAGTCACAAACGGATAATCCTGATTTAATTTTCTTTGTACTATGGCCAGTTCTGTCGTCATAATGTTAACCTCCGGGAAAATCGCCAAAATTTGATTACCATTTGTCTTTAAATATTCTTTTATCTTTCTTGGAGGAACAAACGTGTTTTCATCTTGCGTAATAACATTCTTCAAAGAGAAATATGAGGAAAATTGCAAATTTTACCCCAACTTATAAAATTCAAAAGTGGGAAGGGTGGTTGATTCCTTTCCCAGAACTGCTGTAACAGATGCCTTTTTACAATAACCCATTGTATTCGAATTACTACTTTGAACCAAATAGTTAATCAACATGTAATCATTAATAGAGCGATGATTAGATAACAGTAAAGTAGTCTTTAGTTTGTCGGCGCTATCAAAGAAGTCTAATTCATCACTTTCAGCAGTGATAAAGATCTGTACATTCTTCTTATTTCTTAAGGTCATCTCAACAATATGGAGTTGGAACGAGAGCTGTATTAATTGGAGAATCTTATCTAATAATGGTATAAAAGTCTCTTTAACATCTGAAATTATCCTGGGTAAGATACGTTTAACGTATCGTCCAAAAATAGGTACAAGTTTCCACAGTGAACCATTAATTATCAATATGAAACTTGTAATAGGATTGTCCACCAATATTTGCAATGTCGTTAACAGGATCTTAAAACTAGTATGCAATACAACATAACTGACCAATATGACTATTCTCTTAGATACCAGTACCCAATCCGAAATCGACCAATTTTGGATCTCCAACTTAGGACCTACGAAATGGGTCTGAATACTCTCACTTATAGTCATCAACTTAATGGATAGGTGTTATAATTAATGGAAAATGATAGAGAGAAGGCCACTTGGCATATCTCTCGAATCCTCTGATTACTTGTTTAAAAATTTTGTAGAAAGATTAGAATTCTTAATTTTGTGTCGCTATGATCAACCGATGAGCATCGCTCGTCTTCCAAAACGTGAAAAAAAATATAACTGACAAGACTATTTCAAAGCCCAAAGAACAGTGATAATCGATAAAATAAGCTACCGTGCTATCGCCCAAAACTCCATGGTCCTTCTACTGAAACCCGGGTTAAAGACAATTAGTGGTATCTCTTTTAGATCCGG
This sequence comes from Zygosaccharomyces sapae, assembly GCA_900465325.1. NCBI lineage: Eukaryota > Fungi > Ascomycota > Saccharomycetes > Saccharomycetales > Saccharomycetaceae > Zygosaccharomyces > Zygosaccharomyces sapae. The sequence goes on along the minus strand of UEGL01000023.1, from coordinate 123,749 downwards.
TCTGCGAGAATGCTTTAGACTCAACACTAGATGTATATCCTTGAAACCAAATTTTTCTAAATTGAAATTGAATCCACCACCTCCAGGTGGAGTCGAAGGTACGGTGAATGATGCTTTTAAGCCACCACTTCCAGATCCTAGTGAGGGTTCATTCCATTGGTATTATGAGCGAATTGCAGCAGTCTCTTTAGTGCCTCTAGTCACGGTACCGCTTTACATCGGTATAACAGGAGGTATAGTTCCACCGCTATTAGACGCTTCATTGTGTTCAGTTCTGTTAATACATGTACAGTACGGTTTAACCAGCTGTATTGTTGATTATATACCAAAAGAAAATTTAGGGTATGGCATAATTTGGCAATGTACCTTTTGTATGGTGGAACGGCCATGGGACTTTATGGAATATATCAATTAGAGACAGAAAACAACGGAATCGTTGATCTCGCTAGAAGACTTTGGACGGGTGATGACTCAAACGTTTACATTTTTAACAGGTGATTTTCCCTTTTGTTGTACATAGTAACGCCTCTATTTATTAAACTTCACCACTATTTGATTCATCGTTATACTTTCTTGGTGGCACCTTCTCTTGCTAGTTCATCAGCCTTTTCATTACCTACTTCCCCGGCATGACCTTTGACCCATGCTATTGTAAACTTACCACCATTAGCAAACACATCTTTATTTAGTTGGTAATACTGTTTGACTCTGGCAAATTTTTGATCATGGGGACAGCTAAATCACCGTTTGGTAATTCTTTCAGCTTGGAATCATTGTAAGTGGAATATCTATCATTCAAAAGTTTGGAAACGTATTCTGAATCTGTATGAATTTCATAATTAAGTTTAACAGGGTTAGTCGATAGATCTTGCCAAATAACATCCAAAGCATTAGAAACAGCCTCTATTTCTGCTCTGTTATTAGTTTGAGGACCCGATTGCAAGGGTTTGGATATGCTCTTTTCCGGATGACTTTCAAAATATACACCGTAGCCCGCTTTCGACTTTGTGCGCCCATTTGAAAAAGCAGATCCATCACAGTAGACCTTAGCGGTCTTATCAAATTTTTAATCCACATATTCTGTACTTAGATTGAAATTCCTCTCTCGACATACCAATATGTCCATAATCCATCACGTCACTGAGTGAACCATCAATGTAACCACGAGCGTCAGCCTCATCAGTAAATCCTTTAAAAGATAATCCTCTTTGACCTTTCACATATTTTTGACACTCTGACCAATTATCGAAAATTCTGTTTGCAACATTTGGATTACTACTCTTCACTGAATAATATTTGTTACTTGTTCTCTTAGGAACAGGCTTGGTTACCCTAGGGAAGATGTGTGATAGGGACTTCCATACGAAGTACCTCTATAAGGATTTTGAAACTATTGGATTCTCCAGAATTACTGTTACCGCTCCCTCTATTTCCTTTATATCCTCCATTACCATCTCCAACAAATGCTTTAGCATCTTCATAATTGTCCAGTTTCTTGAAAATTGCACCACTAAACCCGCTTACTTGAGATTTACATTCATCCCAACTAACATAAATCCCAGCACGTCTACCTTTTCGGACTGCATAGTAACCATTTTTGCCATTCTAATCTCTAACTCGATGAATGGGCGAACAGGCCTCGTAAAATAGCGTTTCTCCAACAAATGGCCTTGATAAAGGGTAATTTCCCCTGATAAATAAGGCCTAGGTGACGAATAGTATACAAAATATCACAAAAGTATTGTACGGACCTTTAGACGTTTAACGCTCACTTCATGTGTAGTTCAAGCGTGTATCCACTTACCTTAGAATCCTTAAGCAGCCGAGCCCGCCCTCACTTCCTACGTTAAGTCACGATACTTCGGCGGCTAATATTAAATCTTGACAATATACACAATTAGAGGAACGTATTCCACACATCAACAGGAATAATTAAATGGCTACAATTAAGGCGATCATCAAACAACATGTTAACACGAAGGCAGTAGCGACGAAAGCACATGCAGCTAGTAAAACTAGGTATTAGCGTCTTGCAGAGATTTTAGAATATTCCAAGTCGAGTACTACATCTTGCTCATATTCTGAGCCATTAAAATACCACCTATCCTTGGTAAACCACTTGCTAGTCTTTTGGACCCTGAATACGTCAGATAATGTGGTAGTGTCGATATGCAAAGTAGAAAATTCTGGCGATTTTTTCTCAACTGATGCAACTTGTCCTCATCTAACAGAACTTCATAACTTATCTTCGAAGGTATATGATGACTAGATTTGCCAGTAATGCTGAGGAGTTCGAGATTCACAGAACATAATTTTGGCAGGACCTTATGGTCTTTAGGAATATAACGGATCTTAACGCAGATATTTTTGAGAGGATCGCATTGGTACCGTGGAATAATGTCTTTAATCTTCAGTCTATTTTGCTGTTCAAGATCATTTTAAATTCAAATGCATTTTGGTGAGTAATTAATGGTGGTGAATGGTAAGGCAGAGCTCTCTGGGGAACCGAAGCGGTCAATATAATAACGCCAGATTTATCCAAAGTTTCTTTTGAAGCGAATAATAGATGCAAGAACCTCTTTAAAACAGTTGGTCGGTTTACCACCTTATAGGATAGTCGGCGCTCCACAATTTGGGAGTCTTCAGTAGACGGAGACCACGTATTCGACGGAATTATTCGGACATAATATTCAGATTGCTTTAGGATACAGTGTCCACCATTTCCTACATTTCTTCCTACAAAGATGGCCTCAATAGAATAGTCGATAGACAAATCTTCGGCCAGATCACAGGACCAAATCGGAGAACCGAATTCGTTGGCTCTCGCATAACCAAGTATAGTATCAATTCTCAAGTTTTGATATTTGAACTGCTTATGATGCTTATCCAGCCCCACACTTGGAGGTAAATCAGAATGTTCGGGAATTTCACACTGACAAACTGTTTCGAGCAAGCTATCAGGAATCCTAAACACAAATTCCTTTCTGTAGTTAGTATGAGGCCTTAGAATTTTGTCTGAGGGTAAGCCAACATAACCAACTTGATCCTTTTCAAGCCGCTCATCATTATCCATCTTGAGAATAGTTTTCGTTGTTCTAGACCTACTCAGTGGGTTGGTAACCACCATGTGGCCTTCTAAACTCAAGTAAAATGCATCGAAATGAATGGGTTCCGAAGAGGTGTTTTCAACCCAGAAAACCATGTACAAAGTCACCGTTGGTATACTCTTTTAAAATTCTTTGGATCTTAGAGCTACCAGGATTTTGGACCAGACGAAATTTCATAACTAAATAGGGATCATCAGCAAGAGGCAAACTCCTAGCGTCTTCAATAGAAACGCCCTCCAATTGACACCATCAATAAAATTACCTCCATCAATTTTTTCGTATTACAAGCTACTAAACTTGGTTCATATTTCTTAATGGAATCTGTCAAAACATCATTGAATTCATATTCGCTGGAAAGCTCCATCGGACACATGATGACCCACTCTAAGTTCTTAACCGTAAAGTGCTCCATCTTTGACTATACGGGTCTTTTATACCAAATCAAAACCTTCCCTACCATCAGTCACCCATTTGTCGCCCTTTATTGCCCTTAATCATTTGTACCCTATTTAATGGAACAAGATGAAAACATTCACAATGAACCCATCGATCGAACCAAGACTATTAATTTCTTCCTATTCTCAACCTGGTTCTTTTGACATTTGGTAGTTGGTAGGCTCTTAATAAATAAATTTCGACCACAGACTTTTAATAAAACCTAAAACAACGCAGAGTTACTTGATACTAAGGTCAATAGGCATCGAATCAATATTATCAAGCAAATTGAGTAACAAAACTCCACCTGAGAATTCAAAATTTCCTACAGAACCTCGATCTGATTTCTCTTGATTCCATCTATCGTAGAACTTGAAGTTCCATCATGTCTAAATGGGACATGAAGGTTGTTCTAATACATTGAGTTGCGAGAGAAAATGTAACAAATTATCAAATATGAATCGACTAATTCAATGGCTTAAGATGATACAGGAAAATAAATGTCATTTCCAACTGTATACTGTGGTGATTAAGATAAATGATATCCGGACCCTCGTCTATGATATCGCATCAAGACGTCACATGGTACTGTTGATGGAGCCGATAGTTCAACATCGAATTAGTCAATACCATTTCTACCTTTAGTTGGACATCAATTTCAGTTGCAGTATTTCATGATCGACATGATTCCTCCTTTAGGTTATTTATCATTTTCATGTATTGGCATTAGTCCAAGTTAGCGATTACGCATGTTACCAAGATAGCACCGATATTCAACCTAAATATATTTCTTTGGTAACAAATTTGGTATTAACTTTTGGATGTTGAGCATAAGCAGACAGGTTATTGTTTTGTATCAGTTTCTGCAAATATTCCCATGGACAAATATGTTAAAGCACCATTGACTACTAACAACATGTTGAAGGCTTCTAGGTGGGTTTATAAAATTTCTTAATAGCGACAATGTTGAATCACCAATACTTTAGTCATATGTGTCCACTAGTGGATCCTTAATGTTACTTATGATATTTTACATTCACTGTGGTCTGCGTAACTGAAATTCCGCCACTCACATATTTGATACCTGTACATGTAGATATGATGACAGTTTGCCGGTAGAGCATAGAGATCCAGTGTTCCCTATACCAGATTCACAGTAGCGAAATCGTTTATTACATTATATATTGATATGGTCGGAATTCATTCTATGTTACTTTATGTTTTTATTTTAACTTATTATAGAAAAGCAGATACTGATTCCTCATCGTATTGTGTAAATGGCAAGTTTTCACCCACAACAGCAATTGATAGGTTCTTTGTACTTAAAGTTTCATCCTTTAAAGATTGTCTCAACGCTTCCACGCCTAATTTTATTAGCTCATTAGGGTCCTCTACTTGCAAAAATTGATCCAAAGTTTTCTCCAAATAAGTTTTGGCACCCTGAGATCTTGCACCAATTGCCGTACCATAAAGCTCCAATACATTTCCAGATGGTTGAAATTCCAATAAATGAGGACCACTGTTGTCATAACCCACCACTAGAAGACCAACACCGTATGGTCTACCACCATAGGATTGAGTGTTCTTTTGTGCCTTATCACACAGTAAATTACCTACCTTTTCCACAGATAGTTTTCTGTTGTAAACCAATTCTGAATAATTACACTGTTGCCTTAAGAAATTACTCAACACACGAGCATCTGGTGCCAATCCGGCGAGGGAAAGGCCTAAATGCTCATCACATTTGATGATTTTTTCTGATAAGAGGACAAATCATCTGCATTTCTCTTCAATGCCACCACAACCGCATGCTTATTCGATCTTAATCCTACTGTAACACTACCAAGTTTAATAGCCTCAAGGGCATATTCCACCTGAAAAGGCGTCCAGTTGGTGAAAATGTGACAGTATCACCATCGTAGTTGTTTCTAAACATCTTGTAATTTCCTTAAAGCTTTAATTATCTGGCTTTCCCTTTACAATGTTGATTGTTAAAGGTTTGCCACCTTTCCTTCTAAGAACATCGATCCTTATGAAGAAAATCTTTTGTAACTAACACGAGAAAAAGGTGAAAGAAACAGGCCTTAGGATGTTAACCCAATGGTTACTAAGCTGTATCTATGCTACTCTCGAATGAATACCGCCTGTAGTATGGCAGGTATTGCATGTTATTGGTGATATATTAGTGTTTTGGGCATTGAAATTGCTTAACTATTTAAGACCTCAGTCGAGAATTTTGTATCATAAAGCTAACAAGGAAGTTGAAAATTGCTCATCTTATGAAGAATGGAAGGAAAAAGCTGCTATCGTTGATGATACTACGGGTGCGAACCTTTGGAGAAGAAATTTCTTTTCTGGACGTTACGATTTCAGATCAGTACTTGAGCAGTATGCATTTTACAAAAGGCATTGGACTCGAAAGATGCTGATGCAATCAGGGAAAGATTTTCCACAACTGGGCCCTGTATTTTAAGGAATTTTGCGGGGATTGTGGATCGTAGACTTTTCACCAAATCTTTACGGGGAACTAAATTTTTAATCGAATTATATTTGGAGAAGGTGAACGAAGGGCTGGACTTACTCGATTCCACAGCAACTGCAACATCCTTCTTTCAACGTTGCAAATTATCGTTGGGAACTACTGCTTTAATATTACAAGGTGGTTCGCTGTTTGGCATGTTCCATTTGGGGGTCATCAAAGGGCTTTTGTGTCAAGGTTTAGTACCAAATGTAATCTGTGGGTGCTCAATGGGATCAAGTGTCGCTGCACTATTTGGGTGTCTGTCCAATGAAGAATTGGTTGAAATGCTTTCTGGTGATATATTGGAACTTATAAAAAAGATGTGGATTTACTTAAAAGTTGTGGGTATGGCAATATGGAGCAGCATTTGAATCTGGGAACTTTAATTCAAAATTTAATACATCATGGGTATTCGCAGGACGTCTATCTTTTCATCCAGTTCGTTTGCAAATATATTATTAAGGATTTGACGTTTGAGGAAGCCTTTCAATCCACAGGTAAAGTTTTAAGCATTGTGATCCATCCTACTGATAAATCGTGTACTAACCTTTTGAACTACGTGACAGCTCCGAATGTTTTAATCCAGTCTGCAATAACTTGCAGTTTAGGTTCAGGTGTCATTTCCGGGACCCTATATTATTATGCAGAAATCTAGACAATCAAATTGAGCCATTTCTACTTCCTGAGAAAGTCTCCAAGTGTAAATACCTAGCACCTGAGGATGCCACCATGGTAGAAGATAGCCGAAGTCCCTATCAAAGGCTTACAGAACTGTTCAATGTCAATAATTTTATACTTTCATTGGCGCGCCCTTATTTCGCACCTTTAGTGGTGAATGATTTAAAACATGAGATTAAAACCTCAAGATACTATTATTATAAGCATTATTCTGATCCTAACGATGCAATAAAGATACCAGATTTTAATTTTCCACAGTTTAATTTTACAGAGATGGAACCACTAGCATTTAAATTGAAGTACCATCTAGAAAGAAAACTAAAAATATTGCTATGATGGAATTTCGCCATAGGATGGAAGTCTTGGATAATCTAGGTCTTTTATGTTCGTGGGTTAAAAGATTGACCATCGATGAGAAGACACCAAGATCAGCAACAGAAATTACCATAGTTCCTCGTATAAAGAGTCTGTCACTAACAAGAATTATTGAAGGCCAATTGGATAACATCCCTTATGGTATTGAATCGGGTGAGAGATCAACTTGGCCGGTCTCGTCTCTGATAAAAACAAGATGTTCCGTTGAATTTAAACTGGACCAAATTATTAGACAAAGAAGGGAAAAACTGATCCATATATATAGATCTTATTCTACCTATAGAAAAGCCTTGTGGTTTCTTTTTGGTTTAAATAAAGATACTCGTTTTCTACAACGTGTACAGGGCTACGGACACCACCCTAGTAATCCTCAGGGTCCCTGTCACATCGCTAGCACGCCCAGTCTCTAACGGCCTTAAACTCATAATTGCCATTGATTTATAAATACAACTTAAAGTAAACCGAGAAAGTTCCAGGGAATCTCTAGTGGTATCTTCGCCATCATTGTAGATGTTCGTTGCAAGTATAAGCACGCTGCAACGTTTCATAAGCGGTGCAATCAGCTGGGAATGTATTTCATCGCTGGTAGACCCTCTAATAATGACAACAGGAGTTCTGGCTGCTCTAGCACAATAACAGATTGAGCCTGTGATGGGAATTGCTGTAAAATATCGTTGTATACTCTGTTTTTGGTTTACCCAAACTTTTAGCGACTAAATCTGTCACTAAGTCTACCACTTTATATTTCTGAGGTGATATTTTTAACTTACCTAGCGTATTATGGAAAAGCTGCGGTTCGTGAACAAATGATCCAACAGTTACAGGTCTACTATGACCTTGCACTGCGCTACTGTCTGCGTTCAAAGAATATGGTCTACCTAGAATTTGGCTCTCTACCAGCGAGTTAATTAGCCATGTAGGAGAGGTAAAGGTGATGCCGTGACAGTAATCAAATGATGGAATCCATTCTGAAAAATTTGATCCGATATGACAGAATGATCACCGAAAACCACAAGATCTTGCCTCTGTGCACTTGACATAATATTCTTAGCTTTTACGTTTCCTTAGCACATTTTTTCTCTAAAATCTGCGATGAGCTTGCGATGAGCATTGAAAAATTTTGAAAAGTTTTACCAACTACTCTTCACCTCTAAAAACAACGCTAAACTCAAGACTAATCGGCCACAATGATCGCTTTACCACCTTTGACTTCTGATATTGGCGTCAGCGTCAATACTAGTGCTCAAAAGCCACAATCGGTCTCACGTCCTGTTGAACCGGTCGGTCGTTATTTCTTACAACATGCCCAAAGAACATTGAGAAACCATACTTGGTCAGAGTTCGAAAGAATCGAAGCTGAGAAGAATGCTAAGAATGTTAAGCAATCTTCAGTTGATCCTGACGAGTTGTTGTTTGATGAAGAGTTGGCTGATAACACCTTATTGGTCCACGATCCGAAAGATTGGAAGACTGCTGACTTGTATGCAGCTATGGGTCTTTCCAAGTTGCGTTATAAAGCTACCCTGAGCAAATTATCAAGTCTCACAGAAAGCAGGTTTTGAAGCACCACCCCGATAAGAGGTCTGCTTTTGGTGGTTTGGACCAAGACGGATTTTTAAGATTATTCAAAAGCTTATGAAACTTTGATTGATCCAACCAAGAAAGCTCAATATGACTCCTGTGACTATCAATCTGATGTCGAGCCACCTCAAAAGGATGAAAAGTACGACTTTTCGAAGCTTGGGGTCCTGTGTTTGAAGCTGAAGCTCGTTTCTCCAAGAAGAAACCAATTCCTTCTATCGGTGATATTAACACACCAAAGAAGGAAGTTGAATCTTTCTACTCATTCTGGCACAGATTTGACTCCTGGAGAAGTTTCGAATTTGCCGATGAAGATGTCCCCGATGATTCTTCCAATAGAGATCATAAGCGTTACATTGAAAGAAAGAACAAGGCAGCTAGAGACAAAAGAAGACTGCTGACAATGCACGCTTGGTTAAATTGGTAGAGAGGGCTGTCAGTGAAGATCCTCGTATCAGAAAATTCAAGGAAGAGGAAAAGCAAGAAAGAGAAAGAAAGAAGTGGGAAAGAGACGCTGGCTCCAGAGCTGAAGCCGAAGCTAAGAAGAAGGCTGAAGAAGAAGCCAAGGCTAAGGCTGAAGCAGATGCTATTGCCAAGGAGGCTGCTAAGGTTGATAAGAAGAAACTAAAGGAAGCCGCCAAGGCCGCTAAGAAGAAGAACAAGAGAGCTATTCGTGGTTGTGCTAAGGAAGCCGGCTACTTCGGTGATGAATCTCAAGCTACTACTATTGATGAACAATTAGGCTTCATTGTTGACAGTTTGGACGATGAACAATTAGTTGAAGTCGCTGAAAAGATCAAGGGTTCGTCACAAGCTGCTAAGGAGACTTTGCAAGGTGCTGCCAAGCAACTTGTTGAGTCCAAGAAGTTGCCAGCTGCTATCGTTTCTTATTTCGCCAACTGATTCAAGAAAATACTATGATTTACAAGTGATTATGGTAAAGTTTAGCCGCTGATTACAGCAAAATGTAAATCATTTTGCAAATCTGCTTCTTTGGCGGTTAAAATTGATATAATATATATTTTATAGACTACAACTTTTTTTCTTGTCTATAACATTTCCATTTTGGTCAATTTTCGAACACTCTGTTAAATTTCCTACGGAATGATGAAAAAAAAAAAAAAAAAATAGGAAGTAGTAGTCCAGCATTTGATCCAGCGAATATACTTACTTATTAGTTAGTACACACAATAAACGAGTTCGGCTTCATTCTCAACTCTATCAGCTACTTAGACACAAATAACAGGAACAGAAAAGAGAGTGACCAAACCGAGTTGAAAATGTCTTACAGAGGGCCGTTGAACAGTCTCAATGGTATGAACGATATGAGTCGTCCGCTCAATTCATTTGGAGGGTCCCAGAAACAGACGAAGTCATCCTTCGATTGGACAGACTTTAAACGTAAAATTGATCGCCAATTGAAAAGATTGAAGACTTAACAGATCATCCATTAGTAGATTATATTAGACCATATTTGCCCGGATTGGCAAGATTTTTATTGTGGCCACATTTTATGAAGATTCATTTCGTATCACATCCCAATGGTCTGATCAGATCTTTTATTTACACAAGTGGAAACGTTATCCTTACTTCTTCGTGGTCTTATTTTTGGTTGGCGTAACTATCTCCATGTTAGTGGGTGCCACAATGTTAATTCTACGGAAACAGACCGTTTATGCGACAGGGATATTGTGTTCATGTATTGTTTCTCAGGCGTTTGTTTATGGTTTGTTCACAGGGTCTTCATTTGTTTTGAGAAACGTCAGTGTTATTGGTGGACTTCTGATTGCCTTTAGTGACTCAATTGTGAAGAACAAGACTACTTTTGGTATGTTGCCTGAATTAAACAGTAAGGATGGTAGAACTAAAGGTTACTTGCTGTTGGCTGGCCGTATTTTAATCGTTTTGCTTTTCATTACCTTTACCTTGAGTAAATCGTGGTTTACAGTTTTCATTACAATCGTCAATACCATCTGCTTCGCAATTGGATATAAAACAAAGCTTGCATCAATTACGTTGGGTTTGGTCTTAACGTTCTATAACATTACTCTGAACAACTATTGGTTTTACGATCAGACCAAGAGAGACTTTTAAAGTACGAATTTTATCAAAATCTAAGCATTATCGGGGCGCTACTACTTGTAACCAATACTGGTGCCGGAGAATTATCAGTTGACGAGAAGAAGAAAATATATTAAGAAATGCATATGATGGAGCATTTCACACTAATTAATGAACTGAACATTATTATTGTTATCATTGTTTCTATTATTATTATTATATTTTTTTTTTGCATATATTACATATATGCGTTGAATCGTGTACATCATTTGCGGATGACTTTATAAATTGAACGCACATAACATCCAAACTAGATCTCATGGCTGCCCAACCTCCGTAACAGTCGTCTGGAAAAGGAGCAAAGCCTATAAAAATTTTCTAGTAGGTCCTCTTCACTGTTTGTACACTATTATGGTTCTTGACTAGCACTATCAAGATTTATTCTTGTCACGGGTTACCCGTACAAAAGTCATACTCGGTATTAAGCTCAATGAAGGGGCAGATGATACGGATGCGAATCAACGAATGGACAACCAACGAAGTTTATAACGCTGACAACTACTGGCGTTAGGGAAGTTACCGCTAGATTAGAGTTGTAATGGGTGGTATATTGAAGAATCCGCTTCCAGAAGGGCAGTCTTCGGAAAATGAAGAGTCTGTCTCTGAATTCAGGAAACAAGTTTATAAGAATACTCAATTAAATGCGAAATTAACGTCGAAGTCGGATAACCAAAATGCAGCACCAGTCGGTATTACAAATTTGCCAAAAGATACGTTGTCTTTAAAGCATCTGCAAGATGAAGCTTTGAAATGGAATCAAAAAATTTGGATGCAAATGAGGTGACTAAGCAACAGTTTCAAGATATTAAGATTGACGAACCGAAGACTCCCTACCAAGGTGCTGTTGATCCTAGCGGTGAGTACTATAAACCGGATGAGGATGATGATTTAAATAATTTCTCATTAGGTGAACCTGAAGTAAATCTACAAGATGAACAACAAAGTGGTTTACAAGGAACAGACCAACAGAAGTCATCGTTATCGACATCATCATCATCATCGTCAAGGCCGTTAAGTGAAGAGGAAGCGAAACACAAGAGGTTTGAAGAAATGCGTAGAAAGCACTACAATCTTAAAGAAGTTCTGAAGGATAGACGATTACATGAAGACCGAGACGAAGATGATGAATGATACGACCAACCGTCAGTGAAAAGATAATCTAATACACAAATAAAAATGTAATAAAACAAGAAAAGAAACGAAAAGAAAAGGGAGAGCGAAGAGCTAGCAGAGGGCTTAAAAGCCATCAGTATTTAATTTTAGTCGTTATGCTTTATGGTAATGTTATTGTAGCGATACCACTATCACTATTTACGCGAGGCGCTCTTAATGCCAAATTTTGAACATCAATGTTCATCTTAACTCATCGCCGATCGGTGACCGGTACTAGGGACGAATTAAAGTTCACAATGGCCCCAGGCAAAGTTTCTAAACCTTCCAGAACTGGCCCTACACCAAAGCCCGCCAGGCAGCCTCCCAAGAAACTGAAGAAATCGGTCAAGGTGCTATCAAAGATGTCAACCACTCGCTATGCATCCCCACTACGCTCTTAAGTCACTGTAAGAATTTAGAGCAGGTTACGTATACCGTGTATCAAGTTGCAAAGGCTGCTACGATGTTCAATGTAGGAGAAATTGTCGTTTTGGATTTGGGTACAATGACAGGAAGCACCAAGGAGAAGAAATTATCAGATTCTATGTTAATTGCGTCTCTCTTACAGTACTTTGTTACACCGCCATATTTGGTCAACACGGTTTTAAGCAAAAATATCTCTGCTATTTTCGAGAAGCCGCTAAATTACCAAGATTACCATCGTTGCCGTTCATGAGATATTTACAAACAGATCAAGGCCGTTACAGAGAGGGTTTGGCCATTAGAATGTCAAAACCGGGCACCCAGGGTAAGAAAATCAAGGAATTCAAGCAAACCAAATATGTGAATGTGGGAAATCGGAGGTATTGGAATTGAAAGCTCAATTAGTACCGGTGAACGTCCGTGTCACTGTGGATGTCATAGAACGCAAGGTAGTTTCCCCAAAGAAGCCTACGGTGACTTTGTTGGAGCTCAATCCTCGTACGGATATCATGTGCGTATTGCCAAAACTTCGGTGACGTCTTTATGGAAAGCGCCCTTGCTGATGGATATTCCCAAGCGCTGTGGGTAAACTGCGATGATTACTATTACAATGAAGAGAAGCAACGCAAAATTTTACCCTTCGTGGACAGAATAATACGACCTGAAGCAGCGTCCCAAAATGTTTCTAACATACTTTTGGTCTTCGGTAAATGGAAGGATGTACAAAAGAGCTTCGCAGCATCGAAGGACCTATTCGAGGGTGTAGAAGGAGCGCACCAATTTTTGATGGTCAAATGAGTTTGCCCGCGGGAGTCGAAGGCTGTATAGCGATCCAGGACGCCTGTATGGTATCATTGGTAGCTGCGCAGAATTTGGCCAAATAGAATGTATATATATATATATGTGTGCAGTGTGCATTGTATAGAGGTTTTCAAATCATGTGATCTGCGATTTACTTTTGCAAATCAAAAGTCCTCGAGGGTCTTTCCTCATTAGGTATTTCTTGTGGAACAGTGTCAAGTGGCTCGAAATTCAATTTCAGCAGACAAAACGTAATTTGAAGGTTTCGACAAGTAAAAGCATACGCATCAGCAAGGCGGAGGATGGCGGCTGGTGCTCCAGATGGCAGTGCGAACTACACGATATCCTGGCCAGAAACTAGTCCCTATCATGGAGCCAACTCCGTTCGTAAATGATGATCAAGCGGTATCTCGCCATACAGTGTTCCTACACTGTTTCGGAGATCGAAACAGTACTTGGTCGATCACAAGTGCCCTGGCGACACCGCAGCTTTAGTTCGCCTTGTGCCCTTCGACTCAATACATCTCTACGTACGATGCAATATGTGTGTTGTCCTCTTTGCTAATGCAAAAATGTACACACGTTCCAGCCGGCAATTGATCTGGAAAGTCTTCTAGTCCAGTTCTATTGCTGGATCATTTCTTGTACTTTTCCACAGTGAAAAAAGACGATTTAGGATTGGAATGTAGAATTTGCTCCTTGTGTTACCAAATCAGGCAATCCCTGGCCAAATAGCGTAATTTTGATTTTTATACTATTTTTCCCTCTTTCTGACCGGTTACTGGAAAAATAGCATGAATATCAAAAGATCTGCAGGTAATACAAAGTAAGAAATTTCAAGAGGGACCTTCTCCGTCTCTTTGGTTCACCTAGCACATTAATTGGTTCAAAAGAAGTATCAGATCGCTCTTTTAAAATTGATTGAACGATGCGTTTCGCTACTCTCGCTGCAACATTGCTCCTAACGGCCTCTCAAGCTCTTGCCATTGGTGATTTGGCCTTCAATCTAGGTGTCAAGAAAATGATGGATCGTGTAAATCTACTCAAGACTATGAAAGTGATTTACAAGTTTTGAAGCCATACACTAACAAGGTGAAAGTTTATGCTGCCTCCGACTGCAACACTTTGCAAAACTTAGGGCCAGCTGCTGAAAACGAGGGTTTCCAAATCTTTCTAGGTATCTGGCCCACACCGGATTCTCACTACCAAGAAGAAAAGGAGCTGTCTCTGCCAATCTGCCAAATTTGAAAACCTCCACATTCGCTGGTTTCCTAGTGGGCTCTGAATCCTTATACCGTAATGATTTGAACGCCGAACAATTAGCTGGTTTGGTTAACGATTTCAAGAGCTTTGTCTCAGGTATCAAGGACTCGCAGGGCAACTCTTACTCCAGCGTGCAGGTTGGTATTGTTGACTCATGGAACCTTTTGGTTGCTAGCTACAATGCTCCTGCTGTCCAAGCTAGTGATTTCGTCATGGCAAACGCCTTCTCCTACTGGCAAGGCCAGACTATGGGCAATGCTTCTTACTCCTTCTTTGACGACATTATGCAAGCATTGCAAACCATCCAAACTGCCAAGGGTTCCACCGACATTGTTTTCTGGGTTGGTGAAACCGGTTGGCCAACTGCTGGTGCAAATTTCGATGCTTCTGAACCATCTGTCGACAACGCTAAACAATTCTGGCAAGAGGGTATCTGTGCCTTGAGAGCCTGGGGTGTTAATGTCATCGTTTTCGAGGCTTTTGACGAAGACTGGAAGCCAGCCTCCGCCGGTAACGCTGATGTGGAGACTCACTGGGGTGTCTGGTCCTCTGGCGACTCCTAAAATACCCACTAAGCTGCAATCTGTCTTAAGATGAGTAAGGCGTCAACCTGATGGTTTTCTTACTTTCGTTTACTCGACGCACTATTATTGGTTCGTGAAATCTATGTTACCATAGAGTTCTTTGACATCTCAAGTTAACAGCTGTTATGCTGATATGGTTATATATGTTTAGAAGAAGAAAAAAAATACTAGATACCCCATTAAAAGCACTAGTACTGCTTAGTTCTATTTTTCTCGAATGTGTTTTGAAAACGGTCTTTTCGGGCTTCTTACAAACTTTGCTCCCTGATATTGGTATTAAAAGTCGGTAAAATTCTGGTGGTCCCAACGGTACTACTCTTGATCTTGTGAAAATTCTGTAGAGATACCCAGGTTTCAACACGTATTATCATTGTTGTTGTCCCCACATAATAAAGATCTAATGTCCGTAATATATGATTTTCTTAGCTTGTCTTCCAGTTGGACGTCGCCATGAAAAATTTTCCAGGTACTAAAAATTGTAAAGCGATGATATGAATTATCTTGCACAGTGTTTCAGTTCGACCCAAGTAGAAGATTGAAAGGATTTAACCTCCCATTGCCACTTGGAACATCAATTAAAAGAGACTTTAGTACCTGTCATTGGTTAAGATGTCTCGTTTTTCTCAGCCAATTACGAATATGAAAGTGGAAGTTCCTCTTCAGAAGAGGATCTTCTTTCATCAGCTTCAGAGGAATTGTTAACATCCTCTGGTGAAGAAGGTGAGGAGTCTGATGATTCTTTGTTTCAAGAAGGATCAGAGAGTGAGTCTGACGTCGATTCAGACGATCCAGATTCAAAACCATACGGGCCAGATTGGTTTAAAAACCAGAATTCAGAAAAGGTGGCCCATCAGGCGGCAATAAATTCTTAAAAGGGGCTAGCTATTCCGATTCTGAAGAATCTGATGATGAAGGTAAGAAGGTAGTCAAGTCTGCCAAGGAGAAATTATTGGACGAAATGCAAATGGTTTACAACAAGATTGAATCTGCTTCAATGATTAACGATTGGGTAACGATTTTATCAGAATTTGACAACATCTGTCGTCTATTAATTAGGGCTCAACAACAGAACTATGGTACTCCAAATGTGTTTATTAAAGTGTTGGCTCAGGTGGAAGACGCTGTTGGTAGTACTTCACAGCAGGAGCTCAAAGGTAAGTCTGCCTCTAGAGCCTATAACACGACGAAACAGAGAGTTAAGAAATCTGCAAGGGAAAATGACGCAGTTTTAAGCAAATTTAGGGAAAATCCAGAGTCGTTTGACAGAGAGCCAACCGTTGAAGCTGACGCAGCTGCCTCTGTGACGAGTGGCGGTGAAACTCCAACACCAGCTTTGGCAGTAAGAAGTCACTGAACCTATCTTCGGTGGCCAGTGCGTCATCTGAGGCTGGTTTCTTCTCTGCGCTACGTATTGTGATAGATTCAAGAGGTAAGAAAAACGTGGATCAGGTTGCTCTTATTAAGACTCTAGAAGAACTGATGGACATTGCAAAGACACCTTATGAAACTATAATGGCATATTTGAATTTAGTCCCCATTAGATTCGATCTATCAGCAAACCTTTCTTATCAACCAGTTGATCAATGGAAATCTTCTTACAATGATATCGTTAAATTGCTAACAATTTTGGAGCAAAACATAAACACCTACCAGTTATCCGAATT
Organism: Zygosaccharomyces sapae; assembly: GCA_900465325.1. Lineage (NCBI taxonomy): Eukaryota > Fungi > Ascomycota > Saccharomycetes > Saccharomycetales > Saccharomycetaceae > Zygosaccharomyces > Zygosaccharomyces sapae. The sequence continues at coordinate 107,044 of UEGL01000023.1, read as the reverse complement.
AGCACAAAGAAATGACTTTATTGAAGATGAGCCTGAAGCTGATGAAAAGGTGTCAAACATGTTTTGGGTTCAATCTTTTCGTTTGTGGAAAGATTAGATCACGAGTTTAACAAATCGCTTTTGAATACCGACCCTCATTCAAGTGACTACTTGTACCGTTTGAGGGATGAGCAAGACATTTACAATTTGATCCTGCGTACACAACTATATTTGGAAGCCACTCTTCCGGAGGAGCATAGGGAAGCTTATTTGGCACGTCCATTCGTCAAGAGATTAGATCACATCTATTACAAACCAATTAAATTGATAAGCATAATGGAATCTAATGCTTGGAAAGATCTTCCATCAAATTCTTCTTCTCAATTCATACCTTATCCAGGTGATGCGGATCAAGAATACGTGATTAAACTGGTACAAACTCTTTCCGAAAGCCTACGTCAAAATAAGAGTGGTGGTTTACGTAAACGTGCAATCTTGTACCAAGTCTATTTCACTGCTTTCACCAACGAATTCGGTGCTGCTAAAGATATGTTGATAAATTCAAAGATTCAAGCTCATATCAACAATTCGGATCCTTCACTTCAAATCTTGTTCAACAGAGTTGTCGTTCAATTGGGTCTTGCCGCTTTCAAACTCTGTCTCATTGAGGACTGCCATCAAATTCTGAACGAATTGTTGTCAAGTTCACATCTAAGAGAAATTTTGGGTCAACAAACTTTACAAAGAATTACCGCTAATGTGGGAACATCAAGTGCTGATGAACGTGAACAATTATGTTTGCCATACCATCAGCACATTAATCTCGATTTAATCGATCTTGTCTTCATGACCTGTTCGTTATTAATCGAAGTTCCTCAAATGACGGCATTCTATTCCGGCATTAAAGTTAAGAGAGTTCCTTACTCCCAGAAATCCATTCGTCGTGCCCTTGAGCATTACGATAAATCTAGCTTCCAAGGTCCTCCAGAAAGCTTAAGAGATCATGTTTTGCATGCTGCAAAATCTATGCAAAAGGGTAACTGGCAAAAATCCATTGAATTCCTAAGAAGTGTGCCCACCTGGTCTTTACTCCCTAACGCTGACTATGTCTTGAACAATTTAACTGAGAAGGTTCAAATCGAATCTTTAAAGACTTACTTCTTCACCTACAAAGATTTTATTCTAACATTTCTATTCAACAATTCTCCCAGCTTTTCAGTTTGCCTGAGGAGAAGGTATTAGAAGTGCTAGAATCTGTTATGAATGAATACGCTATAAATGCTAAACTAACTGATGAGAAGACTTTCGTGGCGGTAGAAAAGGGAGAAGAAATTACCAAATTAGAAGAGGTCGCCTTGAAATTGAACAAAGAGGTTAAAATCTCCAAGGAACGTTTAAATCCTACTGGTCCTCGTCGTTAAAAAGATTGATGAAAAGTTTTATTTGACTTTTGGGTCGACTCTTCGTTTTTGTTTTTTTTACCCCTACTTTGAAGGCATTAATTTAATAGAGCCAATTAGTTTGTGTGTAGGTTCATTATCAGCTGCATACCTGTACATTATATCGCACAGTTAGGCTGTCTATATAAATAAATTCAAGACAAGAAAATTTATTCTATGTGCTATTTTTCCTTCTCAGATTTTAGGTTTCCGAATGTTACTATTGTACACTATTATGCTATTTACTATTACATTTAAAATGTGGAAAGTGAAACGACCCTAATTAATAACAACTTTACCATAGATCGGTGTCCTCAATTCATAAAATAATTATCTAAAATAATAATAAGCCATCATTAGCTACCGAGACCAATAAAACTCCCAGACCGATAAGTATCTTATCGAGATATCAGGAATATCAAATAAAAAAAATATTTGGAAATGGCGATTAAGAGAGGTGTTTAAAATCTGCTTTCTTGATATTAGCCCTTTCACACATACTTCTAAAAATCCCATCTTCTTTATTAAAAGATTCCATGGTGTATCAAACTCAGCAACCTCACCTTGTTCCAAAACAAGGATCCGGTCGTAGTTTAAGATAGTATTCAATCTATGAGCAATGCACAAAATAGTACAATCACCAAAGGCTTCCACAATACGTGATTGAATCTTATCATCAGTCTCGTAATCAACCGATGATGTAGCCTCGTCCAAAATCAAAATTCTGGAGTTGCGAACGAGTGCCCTAGTAAGAGCTAAAAGTTGTTTTTCACCCAAAGAAAAATTACCACCTTCTTCCTCAACTTTCTGTTCCAAATGAAACTTGTGCATCTTTGAGTGTGAGCCATTGTCATCAGGTTGTTGTTTCTTAGTTTCCTCCAAGTCTTCAACAGCAATGGCACCACCACGAACTAAAGATTTCCATAATTCTTCATCTGTTTTTCACCAAACGGGTCCAAATTCTTCCTTATTGTACCTCTGAATAAAACCGGATCCTGGGGAATGATCGCTAACTTACTTCTTAATTCGAATAAACCTAAATCTGCAATATTAAGATTATCGATAAAAATTTTTCCGTCAATAACTTCGTTAATTCTGTATAATGCACTCATAATAGTGGATTTACCAGCACCAGTACGCCCACATATACCAATTTTTCTCCACTGTAAATATTTAGATCAAAATTCCTTAAAACTGGAGGTAAATTAGGTCTATAAGCAAAGAGACATTTTCAAACTTAATTTCACCTTTTCTGGCCAATTTTTAGGCGGCGAAAATTCAGGTCTTCTATATTCAGGCTCCCGAGGCAATCCAAGGGCATAACTAACTAGTCTTTCGGCACTATTCATACCATTTTCAGTTTGAGTTAGTGCCCTGAGGACTGTGTTCAACAGACCTGGAAGTTGAAGAACGTAAGTTAGCAAAACACCGGTAGCTGAAGGAGAAATTTTAAATTGACGTGTAACACATAATAAAGTAATAATGAGAGCAAATATTACTGCCAAAATATCGAGAAATATAGCAACCCACCTTTGAAGGGCAGCAACCATATAACCAGCCTCATTCATCTTATTGATAAGAAAATCTGATTTCACCAAAATCTATCTTGCGAATGGTATGCTCTGATCGTATCTAACCCTCCGAGAACCTCATTAAGATTGTTGTACACGAATGAACGCTGTACAGCTTCCAATCTTTAACCTCTCTACCAGAACTTTGATAATGATCAGCAATCAGGACAAACATGATAAGCAGAAAAGGAACGGCAATTGCAAACCATGGTAGGTAAATAATACACATAACAATCACACCAATAATATTTCCCAATTGGAACATCATCAAACGTATATCTTCTGTCAATTCATTATCTAAACTGTCAGTGTCCTTCGTAAATCTGTTAAGTATCCTACCCAAGGGTGTAGTATCCATGAATGATGAAGGAGTGTGTAGAATACCTTTAACAGCCCTCAAATTTAAATATTTAGAAGCAGTAACACCCAGGAAGCACAGTAAAGTAAATTGAACGTTCATAAACATGTATTGTCCAAAAACAAAAAGGAATATAACCCCATATAAAAGCTAGGAGACCTATTCTTAAATTTATTCTCAGTCCAGAATGATAACCAGACAGAGGCAAACAGTTGACAAAACGAACTACCCATAATGGTAAAAGATAAAATGGTATAACCACAAATCTCCACTTACCAGCAGCGGCTTTCAGATATTCGGAGTAAACCCTTAAGTTGATACTGTTAACAGCCCTTTCTTCCTTAGTAGTGGTATGTCCATCTTTTGCTTATTTTCAACTGATTTTTAGAAACCTGCTTTTCAATTCTTCCCAATCCATTTCATCTTCACCTTCATATTTCGCCACTTCTGCCATCTTTTCTTTTCATCCAAACCTTCCAAGTCTTCAGCATGAAGATCTCGATGCTGATCATCATCTTCAACCAGCCCGCCACCATCACCATTATCATTATTCTCCGGATTATCAGAGGTAAACTGTAGTAGTTTTTAGCTGTGTATTGGTCTTCTGTAATTCTTCGTAGGTACCGATGGTAAAAGATCCATCATTACCTAGAACGATGATTCTTGTCGCTCTTTCAATCAGAGCCAATTGATGAGTAGCTAATATTCTTGTCTTGTTACCCAACAGACCTAACAAACATTCATCCATAATATGTTTACCAACACGAGCATCAACAGCACTCAACACATCATCAAATAAATAGATGTCTTTGTCCTTGTATACACATCTAGCCAAATTGATACGAGCCTTTTGACCACCAGATAAATTAATACCACGTTCACCAATTTCTGTCGTATCACCTGCAGGTAAAATTTCCAAATCAGAATCCAAAGAACAAGCCTGAACCACCCTACGATATTTTTCCTTTTCATACGGAGATCCAAAATAATGTTATCACGAACCGTAGCATTTTGAATCCACGGATACCCACACGACAAAAGCCTACCGTTAACTTCAACAGATCCTCCGGTTTTGCCATGAAACCTGCCATTGCACTTAAAAGTGAACTTTTACCAGTACCAATGGGACCCGTGACAATGATAAATTCGCCCTTTTAATGTCAAAATTTAAGTCGTGGAACCCTCTGAAAGATGTTTTCTCGAGAGCCACTTGCTCATCGCTATTAGAACTTCCATCCTCCGGCAAAATTTGCTGCCCGTTTTTTCAGCCTTATCAACGGCAATATCCATCTTTTCGTAATCTTCCCACTCAAAGGATGCATCAGACATCCTCATCGCAACATCATAAGGTAAATCTTCTCTTGGTGCCATATCACGAACAATATCTACCGACTCCTCTGAAGATTCCAACACTTTTGTACACGTTGTAATCCCAAAACCATATCAATACTAGTAGCAACAGCAATTGGTAAGAAAAACATCTGAAGACTCATCACTTGAAACAACGATAATGAGGAAAAATGTTACCAGGAGTTCTGCCACTGTTATTAACTTTGTATAGGGCCAGGAATGTAATTAAACTCGCAATGCTCGGTAATGCAATCATGGTAGCTAGGATAAAATTCCTTGTAACCTGTAAGCTTCTCACCTTAGAAACTTCCTTGGCTCTGACGTCTTTAATATTTTGTTCATAGGCATCTTCCCAAGCATAGAATTTGACCATTTTATATTATTCAGTACCTCTCTCATAATGGTAACTCTACTGTCAGTAAATTTATTCGAGGCAACTCTCAACCTAATAATATACTTGAAGGAAAAATGGAGACGAAGAACATAGCAAAGAAAAGTCCAATACCCGACAAGGCAATAGGTCCTACGTTAGTAAGTAAAAGCACGATGCAAATAGCCAAAGTTGCCGGGAACCCGGCTAAAATGGCTGAAAAGAAAAGGCAAATTCAATTCTTGCCAAATCCGTCGTTACCATCGAGGTGACCTTACCACTGGGAATTTATGTCTCGTATAGTTGGAAGCCTTCAACATTTTGTCCAAGATCGCCTTTATTAAAATGGATTTAGCCTCCACACCAATGACCTGAGCCGCCAGAAACAAATGGTTAAAAAGCAGCCCATTAAACATCATGATCAAACTCGCACCGATGGCATAGCCTACACCTTTATTAACATGTAACCCGTGGTCTACCGCTTTCTGCTCCACAAACTCGATCAACCTCTTGGTAACCATGGGATTGAACGCTGACGCACAATTAGCCAACACAGCACATAGGGATGCATAGAGATAATGCCATTTGAAAGTTAAGTATAACGACAAAAGCACGCTCATTCTGGGCAATGTAGCATTGTCCTTAACCTCTTGCTCACTAGCATCTGGATGCTGCTCTCTGTACTTCTTCCTACCCTTTTCAACAAACTTGGAGAAATGCTTCTGAAAATTATCATACATGATCTCCACAGAAAACCTTGGTGTCATCTTAAACAAATCATTAGGCTGAATAGTCCTCTTATAACCCTTTCTTATAACCGGCACCACCCACCAAATAAATATCTGGGAAAATATATTCCGATTGTATAACGGTAAGAAGTTCCTCTCATCCTCACTCTGTGGAATTTCCGGTATTTTCCTGCTATGCAGAAATGTGAACAGCCTTTTTGTTTATAGATGTTAGATTCCGTAACCTTCTCTAAGTCATCACTGTTTAAAAAGTCTCTGGCTTATTCCTTTTGATAATATATTCACCTGAAGGCCCCAATTCAACGCTACACGAACCTTCTGTATACTCATCACCTTGTGAGAAACCGGAACTGTCACTAGCACCTTCTAAATTTCCAGTTTCTATTCGGTGATGACCGTTTTAATATCTGACATATCGATGACAGATACAAGTGGTAAATGCAGAAAAGACACAATATATTCGCTTGTATCCTTCTTGATACCGGTATAGTCTCAAATCTTGAACAAATAGCTATTGTGACAATGGTTAAACCTTCGCCACTTAAATATGAATGATATGCAACCAAGGATGGCGACTTAAATAGAAGTGAAAAAATCCTAGCGGATATAAACGGATATGCGACCTGAAAGAACAGTATACTATTTTACAACCGCTACGGTTCCCAACTCCGAACGTTAGTACAGAGGTGATTTCAACAGGTCTAAAACGTTGTAATGGTATCTTCCACTATACGCCATACGTTATGGTGTAAAAGAACTCCGCGACGGGGAATTGAACCCCGATCTGGCACGCGACAAGCGCCCATTCTAACCATTAAACTATCACGGATACAGATGGGAAAGAAAGCTCATGGCGGGGTCGAACCCACAATCTTCTGATTAGAAGTCAGACGCGTTGCCATTACGCCACACGAGCTACTCTCTTCTTGTTTCGAACGAGTCTGATTAAACACCAAACTAAATTAGAAAAGTATAATGATACGACGACGTACACCTCTAAAGGATAATAGACGTTTAGCCAAGTATCTTAAAATTTCAAAATTAACAGTGGGCATTTTAAATGTTTCTCTGCCTTGGGATCTGTATCACTTTCTTCGCTTTTCGGATGATTTTATCCCATAGTAATTCCTTATGAGTGTGCTTTTCTATCGGTTGATAACAGTTCGAGTTGGTACGAGCCCTAATGGTCATCTTAGGACTTCAGATGTGATAATCATGTAACACGAAAGTAGTACTTCATTAAGAATGAAAAAAAAAGATATGGCCTTTCAGCTTAGCAAAGTCGGTATACTCTAGCCATTGAGGCAATAATACTCGAGTTATCTGATAAGAAACCGCTTCTTCTGGATTGCGTCTTAGTTTTCTTCTTCAGTATCATCAACACTAAAAGGTCCTGACTTTTGAATTCTCTGAAAGATCCCTCCTTTACTGTCCTTTAGCGTTTGAAGTGGATCAGAAGTGGTTTCTAAAGACAGGAAAAAAAGAAAAGAAGTCATCACGATAATAGAATTATAAGAAAAAGTGCATATTTGCATTTGAGAAACGTTATAACGGTTATAATATTTGTTTACCAATTTGCAATCCGTTGCTTGTTCTGTATTTAGTCAATTGCATCAGGGTTCATTCTTCATTCTTTCTGTTTTACTACTATGTCAGTACTTCCTAATGATGTTAACACCACTTTGGTAAACGTGTTACACGGATTTGCGTCCCCTAACAATGACATCCGCTCAGCAGCTGAAAACGCTTTAAATCAAGACTGGATTACACCGACTAACATCGAGGTTTTATTAATCTTTTAGCGGAACAAGCCTCACATTCCAACGATTTGACATCTTCTGCACTGTCAGCAGTTCTTTTCAGGAAATTGGCACTGAGGGCACCACCTTCCTCCAAAACGGTTATAATTGCCAAAATATTACGCATATTAGCTTAGATGCACTGACTCACATTCGTTCTACACTTTTAAAGGGGTTTATTTCAGAAAGACCTGGTACCATTAGACACAAATTATCTGATGCTCTTGCGGAATGTGCACAAGAGGATTTACCAGAATGGATGGAACTACTACAGACGTTAGTCGAAGCGCTCAAGAATCCTGACCCAAATTTTAGAGAATCCAGTTACAGAATTTTGTCACAAGTGCCTCACTTGATCAACCATGTGGATGTTGTTGATGTGATGCCGATGTTTGAAGCTGGGTTTACGGATTCTGACGATAACGTCAAGATTACGGCCGTGACAGCATTTGTCGGGTATTTCAAGCAGCTACCAAAGACCAACTGGGCCAAGCTAGGTGTACTATTACCCAGTTTGCTGAACAGTTTACCCAAATTTTGGATGATGGTAAAGATGAAGCTCTGGCAGCGGTATTTGAATCACTAATAGAATTAGTAGAGTTGGCACCCAAGTTGTTCAAGGATATGTTTGGTCAAATAATACAATTCTGTGATATTGTTATCAAAATAAGGACTTGGAAACTCCAGCAAGAACGACAGCCCTAGAATTGTTGACTGTATTCAGTGAAAACTCTCCTCAAATGTGTAAAGCTAGTACAATATACGGGGAATCCGTTATTATGGACACTTTATTAATGATGACTGAAGTTTCTGTAGATGACGATGAAGCAACAGAATGGAGGGATTCGGATGATGCTGAAGATGACGAGGAAGAGGTCGCTTATGATCACGCACGTCAAGCTTTAGATCGTGTTTCGCTGAAGTTGGGTGGCAAGTATTTGGCTCCACCTTTGTTTCAATGTTTACAACAAATGATTGGTTCTTTAGAGTGGCGAGAAAGATTCGGTGCACTGATGGCCCTCTCATCAGCGGCTGAAGGTTGTCGTGATGTGCTTATTGGAGAGATTCCCAAAATTTTGGACATGGTTTTACCCTGATTAACGACCCTCATCCGCGAGTACAATACGGTTGCTGTAATGTGTTAGGCCAGATTTCGACAGATTTTGCACCATTGATCCAAAGAACTTCCCACGAAAGAATTTTACCAGCTTTGATCTCAAAGTTAACCACACAATCTATTGATAGAGTTCAAACCCATGCTGCTGCTGCGTTAGTCAACTTTTCAGAACATGTTAATCAAGGTATTTTAGAACCTTATTTGGATAGTCTTTAACTAACTTGTTAAACTTGTTCCAAAGCAATCAATTATATGTACAGGAGCAAGCATTGACTACTATTGCTTTTATCGCTGAAGCTGCGGAGAAGAAATTCATCAAATATTATGATACTTTGATGCCTATCCTACTCAATGTTTTGAAATTGGATGTTAATGGTGCCAACAGGGTTTTAAAGGGTAAATGCATCGAATGTGCTACGCTAATTGCATTGGCCGTTGGTAAAGAAAAATTTGCCGAGCATTCACAAGAATTGGTCAATCTTCTAATACTCTATCAAAACAATGGTATTCAAGATGATGATCCAATAAAGACATATCTGGAGCATGGTTGGAGTAGAATCTGTCGCATTTTACGCGAAGATTTCGTACCATTACTGCCAATTGTTTTACCATCATTGTTGGAAAGTGCAAAGGCTACTCAGGATGTCAGCTTAATTGAAGAAGAAGAAGCCGCCAACTTCCAACAATATGTGGATTGGGATGTCGTTCAAATTCAAGGTAAACACATTGCCATCCATACTTCCATATTAGATGATAAGGTTTCTGCCATGGAATTAATACAAGTTTACAGTACTGTTCTGAAAAATTTATTCGCTGTTTATGTGAGGGAAACTATGAGTGACATTGCAATTCCTTCTATTGACTTCTATCTACATGACGGTGTTCGTGCGACTGGTGCAAATCTAATACCAGTCCTACTATCGTGTCTCATTGCTGCCACAGGAGTCCAAAATGAAGAAGTTCAACAGCTTTGGAAAATGGCATCTACAAAACTCATCTCCGGTATAATGTCTGAACCTATGCCTGAAATTACACAAATTTATCATACCGCATTAGTAGGTGGTATAAGCATTATGGGCGATAACTGTTTGAGTGATGATTTACAAGACAGGTTCACTAAAGGTGTAGTTGCCAACTTAGCAGATGTTTATGAACGTGTGAGACAGCGTCATGGTGAAGATGATGAGTATAATGAAGATATTGATAAAGAATATGAAGACTTCACGGATGAAGACTTACTGGATGAAATCAACAAATCGATAGCTGCTGTTTTAAAACTTCAGGTGGTAGTTATTTTAGCCATTTCCAATCCCTATGGCCTTTGATTGCTACGTTTTTAGAAGACAGTGAGCTAATTTTAATTTTGTTTGCCCTGGTGGCTATTTCTGACTTAATACAATATGGTGGGGAAAGATCTGCCCCTTTCAAAAATAGTTTCATCCCAAAGTCAACTACCTATTTGGTCTCGCCTGAACCAAGCATTCGTCAAGCAGCTGCTTACTTGATTGGTATTGCAGCACAATGCGCTCCAAATACCTATGCTGATGTTTGTACTTCATCAATGGACATACTTTTCCGAGTTGTAAGTATACCTGATGCCAAATCTGACGAGAATCAAACAGCTACTGAAAATGCTAGCGCTTCAATTGCCAAAATTCTTTATGCTTTTAACAACAACATCCCAAATTTGGAAACTTACATTTCCAACTGGATTAGAACTTTACCGATTTTAGTAGATGAAGAAGCCGCTGCTTTTGCTTACAGATATTTGAGCCATTTGATAGACAATTTTTCACCAGCGGTTTGCGAACCATCTACAATTCCAGTTGTTGTGAGCAGTGTCATCGAAGCTCTTCATCACAAGTCTATACAAGGTAAGAATGCCTTGGCTGTTGTAGAGTCTACAAAAAGCTACTAAGCAGTTTAGGCCAAGAACAGGCTATGAGTTTACTACAAAGTTATCCTCCTGACGTAACACAAACTATTCAAGAGTGGTTTTTAAAATATATATATATATATGTATATAAACAAAACAAAGCAAAAAAAAATAATCTTTCAGTTCACGAGAAATGGGTTCACTCTATTTTCATCATTCTACTATGTTTCGTGATTCTTTGTTGTTAATACGTTTATACTAAAGTGGTGACAGTCCCAATATCTTGAACCCATAAGTAGGCTCCTGACACTGGAAAACAGCATTGATAGCTTTATTGAACAAAAAAACCTAAACTTTATATATATATATACATATATATAAGATATTTAATCCATCTCAGTTTTTCCTATCCAAGGAAACATGTAATTTGTATTCTTTTATAATCAATATCGAAGCCAATGTTCCTATGGAGCACAGTGTGCAAAATAGGAAAGTATCTTTGCAAGCAAAATGGTAACAGCTTACTAAAGTCGGACGAATAAATTCTGGCGCAAAATCGTGGACCCACTCTGAAGATTTAGAAGCATTTTCGATAATCTCTAGTAATTCTCTCTTTGGATGCGAATCTTCAAACTTAAGCACATTACGAGACAATAATCCCTTTAATGATTGACGGAAAATAGCACCACCAATAGACACACCCAAAGTTGAACCAGTCGACCTAAATGCATATGAGATAGATGTAGTAGCTGCATGATGATCATGAGGAACAGCGGCAATCATTGCCAACAAAGCAACCGTTATGAGAACAGAGTAACCAAATCCAGGAATAACTAACAAGAGATATTGTCTCCAGGTAGCTATGTCAGGTTTCATCAAATTAATTTGCAAATGTCCCAACAGTGATAAAAACAAAATCCGACCGTAAACCAGTAGTACTTACCTGTACGCTTCATGTAATATCCTGCCCCTAGTGATCCAAAAGCAGTACTGAAGAAATTGGGCATTAACCTTTACCAACACTTGTAGGACTCATATTAAGAACACCGGAATAGTAAATGGGTAAATAATAACTTGTAGTCATAATAGCCATCATACAAAACCAATTGCTGAAACTTGAACCTAATACACTGCGATTTCGCAAGAAAGACAACGGTAATATAGGGTCTTTAGCTCCATATAATTCTATATTAATGAAAAGTACACAGGCCAAGAGAGAGCCTATGCACAATGTAACAAATGTTTTGAATTGAATGCAACTTCCTTACCACCCAATGAAGCAGTTACGAGAAATAAAGACAAAAACACAACAAGAACAGCAGCTCCTGCCCAATCCACTGATAACAGTTTATCTCTTACTGAAATCGAGGAATTGGTTCTCTTAGATCTTGGAGGTAATTTCATAAACGCAGCAATCAGGAGAGAACTCAACGCAGACAGCGGTACTTGTATGAAAAATGCCATTCTCCAACCGCCACCGTGATCACTAAACCAACCACCAACAATACCACCACAAGCAGTCCCTAAACCAAAGAAAAATTACACATACCTTGATAGAGAGCTCTATCCCTTAGCGGGACAATGTCACTAATCGTAATGGAACACATTGAAGTTACACCACCACCACCTATGCCAGAAATGAATCTAGCACCAACTAGACCCCAGAAACTAGGGGTTAATCCGCACATAAGACACCCAACAAGAAACACTATATTGTTCATCAACAACAATGGTTTCCTACCAAATATATCTGATAATTTGCCATATAGTGGTTGAAAAGTTGCACTAGAAAGCAGATAAGCAGTAGCTATCCACGATATCCTCGGTAATTCATTAAACTCTGAAGCAATATGCGCCATAATTGTAGATACTAAAGTACCATCGGCAGCAGCTAGGAAAATACCTAAGTACATCGATAAGGTAATCACCATTAATTTATTAGGCGGTATCGGTGAAAAGTCATCAGCACATCTAGGACTACCCTCACGTCTTGTTGTAGAACCATAGTTTGCCCTCTGAAATTCCCTGTATAGTTCTTCCCTTTCTTCTATTTCTTCTGCAACAAATCCTGGTAGATCGGTACTAGCATCTTGTAAAATTTCACTTCTCACAGGTCTTAAGAGCCTCGTTTTGAATTTAGATTGTCTCTAGAGTTATCAGTCTCCATTGTTTTGTACGATTTCTAAATCTCTTATTACAGCCATATGTGTTTGTGCAAGAGTTTCCCTAGTTAACCACCAAGGTCTATATATATATCAAAAATCGAGCAGATAATGATACAGCCAAATTCCCCAAACGAATTTAGATCATAATTTCAAAAATATTTCTATCTAAACATTAAAAACATCATACTAGATAACAGTGAAAATGAAAGAATGAGCGAAAAATGTCACATCACTGAATTAACTTAATAGACTAGAGGTCCCATTTGTTAAAATCTGGTATTTCCACGTGAAAGAATGGTAGGTTGGTACCAGAAGCAGGATACACATTGTATTGACCTGGAGACCCTAGACCATCTTCCAAAGAAGTAGGTGCACGAGCTACATGATAAGATCTGTGACCTGCTAACAAGGACTCATCACTATATTCTTCATTAACAGTACCGAATCCGAAGTTAACTAAAGCCCGCTTGACCCATGGAGCATAGAGACCGCAAATGTGGAATTCAACTTGTCTATCGGCGTAACGATTTACTTGCTTACGCAAATCAGTCAAATTTTGAATAGCTGTAGAATCCGTTTGAGAACATTGTGAAAAATCCAAACAAATAATCTTCAGAAGAGGTCTATCATCATGCATTCTTCTTTCAGAATCCCTAGCTTCCTGAGCTTCGATTTCTGCCCACTCTTCTGCCGTTCTTTTCTATTAGTCAATTTCTTCAACCAACGTGGTGTTTCCCATTCACCTGGGTCATTCCAAGGCCTATCGACTTTTCTAACTGCATTTATCATCTGTCCCTCCTCGTTGTTCTCTTTACTTCATCAAAATGATATCATAGTGCCTACCGCAATTCATATAAGTGTAACTATCACCAAAGCGATACACGATAACACCTGGAGGTGGAGGTTGGATAGGTACCTCCGGGTTAAATTCCTAGAGTAGGAACAATCATAAGAAATCCACTTAGTATGGTAAACCAACTTTTGCCCAACTTGGTTATTGATTTTATTGCCACTGGCATCATTTGAATAACTAGATTGAACGGCATTTTATCCAAGGGATCCAATTTTTGGAAGATGATTCTACAGAAGATTGTGCTTGGGAACCATCCAGCTGCAAGCTGGCATTCTCACTAACACTTTCGACGTTTGGATCTACTTCAGCATTAACAACCTCAGCGACCTCCACACGACCAAGGAATCTACCTGGTGCAAACGCATTCTTCAACAAAAGTAGAGCTGCAGACCAACACATGGCAAAATAAATACCATAATCTATGGAAGAGAAAACAGTGATGAATACTGTAACAATAAATGCAACAAAGTCACCTGGGTTCATCTTGTAGAAATTCCAACTAGTTTTATATGATGCACAGAGATCCGAAACAGCATGGATAATAACAGCTGAAAGAGTAGCAGAAGGAATATAGTAGAAGGCATGGGTCAAACAGTACAATGCCAAAAGCACACAAGCACCACTAAAGGCACCAGACATTGGGGTACGAACATTACATTTTGCCTTCAATGCAGATCTCGAAAAGGACCCCGTGGCAGGATACGCATGGAAAAAGTACCGATCAAATTAGTAGCACCAATAGCGATCAATTCCTGATCAGGAACAACTTTGTAGTTGTTAACTCTACCAAAAGACTTAGCAATGGAAATATGTTCTAAAAGTAAAACAATGATCGAAGATGGTATACTCGAACCCATCTTTGACAAAAGACCCTTTGGAACTTTCATAAGATGAACATCCTTCAGCCCTTTAGGAACTTTACCCAAAACTGAAATCTTAGGGTTCTTCTGACCCTTAGTAACACCATAAGAAATTGCTGTAAATACAATAATAATAACGGCGGACCTCATAGCCTGACTGTAAAAGTAGAAAGTTTTCAAAATGTTTCTCTTCTTTGGATCATTTTAAAATGTCTATCAGCCAATCTAGGACCATAAGATGAGCACCACCATTTCCAAACATAAAGTATCACCAATGGGATGAGACCAAACACTGCATCCAACTTTGTGCGATGCAGATTTTTAAGGTATTGATGATAATTTTATAGGTCGCATCCCTCGTATGAACATATTTTTAAAGCCCATTAAACCAGGAACTTGTCCCGCAATAATGTTAATTGAGGAACCAGTCATAAAACCTGCTACCGCATTCAGTGAAATCAACTCCACCAAAATCCTAGACGCAGAACACCAGCACCAGTTGCCACTATACCACATAACAGCGCCAGCGCCGTTGCAATAACAGGTCCTGTAACTTCACGGTCCCCTCTGGGACCTTCTTCATTGTTTCTTCAATAACTTTAGCAGTTTCCAAAGACATAACAGCAACAGGTCCTATACAAACATCTTTAGAGGTAGCGAAAAGAGAATAAATAAATGCACCGACAAAGGAGGAATATAGACCATATTGTGGTGGTAAACTAGCAATTTGCGCATAGGACATCGATTGAGGAACTAGGACACATCCCACAGTAATACCAGCTATCAGATCTCCATATCCCCATTTCCAGTTATAAAATGGTAACCATTTAATGATGGGGAAAACTGATTCAAAATAATGTTTAATGGCACCCCAGGTCATTCTATCTCTCAAATCATGATAAAAGATATCAAATGGACCTACTTGATTTTCCTCGTAGGATGGTATAGTAGCCCTAGGGCTTAATAGATTTGTACTACCACTTGTCGAGTTCCAATAATCTAATTCTGTCTCCTTGTAGTCGACTTTTCCCTTTCGTAAATATTCCTCGTCATATTCATCTTCACCTCTCCCTACAACTCTCTCTCTATCCTCTGCAACCTTATACTGGTCATATTCTTGTTCCAAATCATCCAGGTTTGAAACCTGACTTAACTCGTACTCACTTTCAAAACCTGGAGGTGGTTGTGATGGTAGGGGACTACCACTACCCGAAAAATTCCCATTAGGACTTCCAACCATGATTCAAGAAGTAACAATCTTGACAACAATCCTCGAGGTTTCTTAGCCTGGATTTCCTCTGAATCACTGATGGTCCCTACAGGATAATAAGTGGAAACTCATCAGACCGACTCATTATTTTATATCCCAGAATCACAATTTTTCAATTGTTCCTTACTCATCCTTCTACAACTGTGGCTTCCACGATTCAATTTTTCATTTTGTCTTTACCGCTACTCATCGCACGTGATCTTTTAAACACGGGCTCTTTTTTTTTTTTTTTTTTAATCAATCTCCGATTCACTTCGCAGTCTTCAGGGAAACAATAGTAGACTATAGCACGGCTAAATTCCATTGATCACCATTAGGCGTGACTTGATAGTTTACAGCAGTTTTGATCACACCCTGTTGTGTTTCTCTTTTAGCTCCAATTGCAAAGTAGTACGCTGCCAATAGGCACGAAGGATTTTATCATTCATTGTATTCTGTGTAATAACCGTACCCGTGGCCGTAGTCATAATGGTTGAATTAACTTCTTGTTCCGTACCTTGATTTGTGAGCGGAATCTGCAGTGGTAATTGTGCCAATATTATTAATGATTGTGGATCCAATAGTATTATTTGAGACTTGGTTGCTAATAGGATTAAGTCATAGCTTGTTTCAGTAGCAATGCCAGAAACACCATTAATTTTAATGACGGTTACGTCAAACAGATCAGAGAATACAGCATTCATCTTGTGGAAAGGCTCATAGATGCTGTTCGTTTTACCAGTAAGATTATCAGTAAGGATCGATTCAAGTGATGATATGCAATTCCCCATGCTGTTCAGACTGTGAGTTAAGCATAAAATGCTTGAAAATTCCAGACTTGAATCCATTATACGCAGTTGCAAGTAGGAAGCAATATCAGCACCCAAGCTATTGTTTTCATGGAGATCAAAATGCAATTTATAATCTTCGTCTATCGATTCATGGACCCTATCGTCAAACCAATCTAAAAGGAACTTAATAGTTTCTGTTGGGAACTGAGAGTTGCAATAGCTTCTAAGACTTTCTTCAAAAAATTGTAAACAATCTATTGGTGGCAATAATGGAAATGATGATGATGTCAAATGATGCGACAATAAATTACCTGTACATCTTTGCCCCAAAGATATGAGTCGTTCGCATGCAGGAAGACATGCTAGCGTCAGGACTTGTAAAGTTTTATGGTATGCATCCGTACCCAATTTGCGCCAACGCTTCAAATTTTTCTCACCGATGGAATTGACCAACCAATCTTCCAATTCTGGCGTTACGCTTCCCACTAACATAAGATTTACCAACTGTTCCCTCAGTAGATCGTATCCACCAAAGGCGCTCTGACAACATCTGCCTAAAAATTCTTCGTACGGTTGAATCAGATCTCTTTGAATTAATTCGATATGATCTTGCAAATACCGATATAATTGTCTCATAGAGATGACATTTTTAATAATCTCAGAGAAAATGGATCCTTGATTAAACTTGCTAAACTGAACTTTTCCACACTACCGTCTTGATAGAATGCAAAGTACTGATGCTGAGCCGCAACAAATTTAGCTAAAGGACTCGTAATTGGTGCTACTTGAATAGAGATGGAGAACTCACCGTCAAACATTATAGAGAGATTGTCCTGGCACCTTATAACATGAGCGTCAAGTAAGTCATTTGTGCAATCAGCGGTTGATGGCCGCCAGACATCACTTGGTAGCGTATAGGGTACCACACAAAGTTGGCGCGAATCTCTAGCAAATTTGACCATCTTAGGCATCATTTCTGTCATGTCATGATCAATAGAACAATCCTTAGTACTTGGATCAGATGGTATCTCAAGCCTATCCCAAACACCAGAGACAGCATCATTACTACCAGCCCTCAACAGAGAAACTAATCTACCTGATCTAAAGCCATCATAAATTCTCACAATCCCATCTGTATAAAAATGCTTAAATACTTTCCCGTAATTAAGTCCCATTGATGACTTGCAACTTGAGACATATCCCTCACTACTATAGTAGCAATCCTAGCATCATCTGCCATTCGATGTACTGAAAAGCCCCTAGTAAACGATTTCACATATAGAGGATAAAGAGGATTATAGTCTACATAATCTTGGTCCATTCTTCTGTATGTATTCTTTTGTGATGCTTTCTTGGTATCATAGGCAAGCCATTTATTAGAGTGATGCCTTGTAAAACATTTTAAGCGTAGCTTCAAACACTAGAAAAGTGAGGAAGGGAGCAACAGAAAATGTTTAAGAAAGATCCTCATGTCAAGGCTCTCAGCAACCTAAAGAATTCTGAGGCAAAAGATTATTGGCTACTTGCAGAGATCAAACTGGCAACCAGGACTACTCTTTTCCCACAGGTGTTATCAAACAGACGAACTTCCAAGCCCAAACTAGTATTGGAACAGTTTATACAGATGCCGATAACAAGCCTATTTGGTTTAAGGAAAAGCATGGGAATCTGCTTTTCCCAACTGTATTCGCATGTTGGTCACATCCTGGCTTAGTTCCTGTGGTATTAACTCATGGATTTGTTGTCGAGGAAAGACTGTTCAACGGTGCAAATTTGATGTTAGCAGGTACGGTATTGCCTTTCGATCTACGCTTGAAACCTGGTAGAGTTTGCGGAATCGCTAGTAAGAATGCACCCGATGTGGTTATGGCCATTGGTATTGTCCAATTGGATTTACCATCCTATGATTCTGTTCTCGGCAAAACTGGTGTGGCAGTCCAGCTAGTGCACTATTTACCCGATGGTCTTTCTAAAGTATTTAAGGTTAATGCGGAACCACCAGTTCCCCTTGAGGATAGTGATGACGAGGAGGAGGAAGAGCAAGAAAACCAAGAAGGAACAAAAGATTCAGCGCAGCAACCATCTTTACAAGGAAATCCTTCACAAGAAAAGCCTGTGGATATTGATGACATTGCGGAAGTACTTGATGAATTTAGACTGGAAGATGTGGACCAATTTTTGACTAGAGCGCTGTACTACACCCTAACCCAAGACACAAAATTGGAGCTACCAATTTCTGCATCTAATTTTATTTCAAACCACATCAACCACAACTTGCCTTCGGTAGATCACGAGAAGGTCAATGTGAGAAAGAGTTCCTGGAAGAAAACTGCCAAATTTCTCAAGCATTTTGAGAAGGAAGGGTTTCTCAAACTAAAAGGTAAAGGTGATGACTTAACCGTTATAGGAGCCAATAAGCAAAAGCCCGAATTACAAAATTTCCAACCGTATGAAATTAGTGGTGGTAGTGGTAGTGGCGGGACTAAAGCATCCTCTAATAAAATGATAACAAAAGGATGGATCACCTCAATTACGTTGCGAGACCCTCTACAAACCTATCAATTTGGCTAAAGAATTTATTCAGCTTACCGACTTAAACCCACACGATGTTCTCTATACCTCCCAAGAGTTGAAAAATGCTCTTAATGGTTACATTGCATCGAATAATTTGGCTGATCTAAATGACAAAAGATGGTCATTCTTGATGATCTGCTTTACCATTTAGTCAACAAAAACAGAAGGACACGACTGCTCCCCGCTTAGTTTCAAGAGCAACTATTATAGAACCACTTTTATCCAACAATTTCACACCACATTTCCAAATATACAAAGGCGATACTCCTCTTTTCAAAACCCGTCCAGAGGCAATTTGCCAAACATTGAAATAGTCACTGAAATGAAAATTGGACGTAAGGTGATCACAAGAGTCTCAAGATTTGAAATTTTCCACATTGATGAGGATGAATTAGCAGCTACTCTCCGTAGACTCTGCAGCGGCTCTACCACTATCGGTGAGACTATGACATCACCTAAATACAAGGAGGTTACCGTTCAAGGTCCTCATGGTCCTTTGATCATTGACTACTTAAACTCATTGGGGATCCCTACTAAATGGATCAAATTTGACAACAAGTTAAAAAGAAAAAGAAAGCTGGAGGTAGATAGAACAGTACACTTTATAATATATATATATATATGATAGTTTTCAATATCTGGCTTCGGCGGTTATTTTCAAAATTGTTATCATCATCATTGACGAAAGTGAACTTTTCATTTGAAGAAGTTCACCAAAAATTTCAACCTTCATAGCAGAACAGCGAACAGCTCAAGAACCTCATAAACAAGAGCTCCAGGTTACCTTGACCAATGATGATTGGTCTAATACCACCTTCACGTTTCCAATTATTTGGTACTACGTCCAGATGTCTCTTCCATACCGCTACATTGTTAAAGGCGGAAGAATCAGGATCCAAGTTGACCAAAGAACAATTGAAGAAAAGAGAGGTGCGCAGAGCAGCAAGACGCAAAGTAGAAGCAAAGAAACCTGCACATACTCATCCACTATACCTACCTATTCCACTTGCTTTAAGATATCTGCGCGCAGTTGAGGTAGGTTACCCAGCATCGCAACAAGTTATTACTGCGACGACATCCGTGGTAGCAGATAGAGGTAATCCTCCACTTGCCGGGAACGTTTCATTACCAAGTCCCTTGAAGGATGTACTTGTAGCGGTGTTCAGTAATGATGACCAACAATTAAGTATGGCAAAAAGAAATTCCGTTGTCACCTTGTGGGTGGATCAGACACTATTTCCAAAATCAAACAAGGGGAAATTCCAGTCGATTTTGATAAGGCATTTGCCACACCCGATATAGCCCAAGAGTTAACATCTCAAGTCGCACGTATATTGGGGCCTAGGCAAGTTCTCCCTATGGCAAAAGAGGAACCGTGGCACCAGATTTGGAACCAATACTTAAAAATAGTTTTGGCTCCATACCATTTAGACAAAAGGGTAATTCAATTAGTCTTGCAGTAGCTAAATGTGACTTTTCTGATCGCCAAGTGTTAGAAAATTTACTATCTGTCCAAACTGCCTTTAGAGAAGCTGTGTCGAACCAAAAGGCGAAAAGACCGAGTATCTTGGGCAGAACTACATTAACAACAACTCACGGTCCTGGGATTGTTATCGATCTGGTATGATATCATCATGTAAATATTATATTTGTGCTTTAAATACTCTATGAATTGTATATACAAGAATTCTTCCCATCTTCAGTGCGTTAAGAACCATCTGCCTTTTGTTTTCTGCGCTGCAGAATCTTCGAACCTTGCTTGCTGCGTGCACGAGCTAAAATCCTACCCTACGCTTACGCTTCAAAGTGCTAGGTTGATATGTGTTACCTCTTGATTTCCAACGGCGTTGCCCAATACCGATACCTGAAGAAAGTGGTGAAGGACTTAGTAGACGTTGTAATGATGAAGTTGTCGTAGGGGTCCAGTTCCCTAATGTAAAAGAGTGCGACGCGCACCCACTTGGAATATATTTCTCGTGAAAGACCACATAGATCCTAATATGAGTCTTTGTGAGCAAGGTATTTAGTTGTGTTTCAATGTTCAATGTTTTGCGAAATTTTTCACTTACAAGTGTAACGTTGGAAAAATAAAAACCCTTGATATCGTAGGAACAGTAACTTTAGCTACCATAGATGAAAAATAACACTCATAGGGATCTCAGTAATATTTCACTCGGGTGAAATTCAGGTACCTGTAGGCCTCTGTGGTCTTTTTCTCCGTCTCTCACCACATATGCTCTCCTACTTGCTCGCTGATAAAGTCTTCTCAAGGATCGGGTTTCACTCTTGGTAATAAGTTCACCCAGTAGTTGTTCATTACGTATGCATAGAGGCCTATTTTCCCACGCCAATGCATTCCACACTATTGCTGTCTTTCTCCTAAAAGGTTGCGTATTCGACAATCTGCAGCGTTATTCCCCAAGGGCCTAAGTGGAATCTCGACAATTGGCACGGGAAGTTTTCTATTGTTATAACATAACCTTGGATGACTCTTAAGAAAGAAGTAGTGGACAAAAATCGACTGTAACAGCTTAGTACCTTGTTCAAGTGAAAGTCTATCAATTACGTTGTCATCAGCCCAACGATGTTTCTCGAACCACATTTTGGACAGTGCCAACTCATTACAGTCTTTCCAGAGGTAACTCAGTGATTCTTTCCTGGGATTCGACATGCCTATTAGCGCCCGCTGGTACTCATGCGGCCAGTAATTCCTCAACTCCCTATAATGATATTGAAATCTTTTAAGGTATTGCGGCAGCGGATTATCCCATAAAAATGTCCTCTGTATATAAGTAACTCTAAGGACTTATGGTCATTATTCTTCTCAAAATCCCTAATACTTTGAGCCACTTGTAGAAACTTGAATGAACTCTTTTGACAATGCGTTTCCAAAACTTCCTGAGTTTCTAAATGGAGTGGTAATTGACGTATACTTCTAGAAAGAGTTGGAACCAATTCCAGGAAATTGCGACTAATCATTAAAGCTGTTCAACAGCCTCAGGAGCCTTTTGAGATATTATTCGATCGAGTTCTTCAACGCCCCATGGATCTAACATTTTGTGCATCAATATTAAAGATCGCGATGTTCATGGATAAACAAAACCACTAAGAAAACGACAACCTACAAATAAGCTCCATCGATTATAAGTAAGAGTTCTATCTGAGGTGCTATAAATGGTAAAAGAGATTCAAGATAATAAGGAAAATAACGTAGTGTTAGATACCGGGAAAATGGATCGCTGGCGTTACCGCAAACCCCAATACATCTGCTGAAAAGAGCTCACCCCAACATTTTGAAACCAGAAGAAAGTACTCCCAAGAAAAAGCCAGAAGTGTATCACCAATTAGAGGACAAAGACGTTTACCTCTTGCATCGAAGGATCACAATAGATCTGGTGCGGCTGGTCCCGCAAAGAAAAGACAACCTACTCCACAAGGGGAACTATTATCTAATCCAAGGAAGCTAAAGAAATATGGATCGGTACTCGGGTATACAGATTTACCAAGAACAAAGAGCTTAGTGCTAAAGGATGGTGACAATGAGGACGACGACGAAGAAGAAGGTAGTGAATTGCAGAATAAGTTACAAGATGCAATAAAACGGGGTGAAGATAGTAGCGAAGGATTAGGGGATTAGCGAAATTGGTACAAGACATAAAGGATGACGTTGAATACGCTCCACAGAAACTACCACCATTAGAATACGAACCCGATGGACATACACGCTGGGGAGATACAGATATTGAAAAATTGAAGACTGTAGATTTAAGAGTACGTGAAGATCAAGATAGAGATGAACCCAATGAACCAAAAGAACTGTCTGAAAATGATGAAGGATTATTGCCACTTATAAGTGTAGACAGTAATAATGAAGACTTAAATGAAAGTGAGAGGGAAGATATATTTTCCAAAGGACATGAGTTACATTCCTTTCCGAAAGTAGAAGCATTCGAAGAAGACAAAGTAGCGGCTAGTTATAGAGGTGAAGGACTAAGTGCTCAAGAGCTTGAGGATTTACTTAAGTAAGAAAGAAAGAAATCCTTCCCTCGTTTCTTCTAATTATAACCATGATCTATACTAATATAAAATATATACAGGATTATGTTAATTTTTCTCATGCTGGCATATTAAAAGAGCTACTGTTGGGCACATTGAGGGGTTTCATCATCGGGGAAAGCTCCACCTGCATGACCTTCGTGTGCATATTGGTCATTAGGGCCCATATAATCGGGTAATTGGTCTACTAATTTCAGGTCTGATATTTCTTCTGTATTTCCCGGATCTGACCCAACATCATTATTTGCTGGCTCACTTGGAAGAATATTTCTTATTTTTAACAAATCACTTTTTCAGCAAACGAATTATCTTTGGGAAAACAATATGCACCATCACATACAAATCACCAAATTTTGTAGCATGACTATTAAGAGGCCAACCTTCTTGTTCCACCTTAATAATCTTACCAGGACTTATCACTTTACCTGGGGTATCGTCAACTTTAATATACGCCCATCCAAAGTTTTGGTTAAAGTTCTTTCCAAACCCGTGATAGCTTCTGCTAAGGAAATGGTTATATTTGTAACCAAGTCATAGCCACGTCTCTCCAATTTCACACCTTCTGGTGATTCTGTGCCTTCATCAACCACAAACACCAAATCACCAGTTTTCGATTTGCCGATTTCCTGATCGGCTTCCCCTTCAAGGACAATGCGATCACCATGACGACTACCACGGGGAATTGACACCGTAAGCGGCTTCGATTCCTCTATAATACCCTCGGACTTACACCTTTTGCATTGATTCTTTTCAGAAGTTGGCTTACTCACATATTTACCCTTCCCATGGCATATACTACAGACCACGGTTTGCTGAGCGACCATACCAGGCGCAATTCTCCTCAACTGTTCTTTGTATCCACGACCATGACAACTCTTGCAATTAGTTTGGGGTGGCAGCCCTCCGCTACGGCGTCTCCAACCAGATCCTTCACATTTTCACACACCATCTTACGTTTGGATTGAAATTTAAACACTTTACCGTTATAACAATCCGCCATGTTCACTTTCAAAGGTATCTGTACATCCTCCGATCTATCGTTTTCAGGCGGACTGCCTGGGAAACCACCACTGTTACCACTGAACCCGAATCCCCGTTGAATTGCGTAAAGAAGTTCATAAATGATTCATCTTCAAAATCGGGACCATCTGAAGCATCACCATAAGTGTCATATTTAGATCTTTTTCCTCATCACTCAAGACCTCATACGCTGCCGTGATATCTTTGAAACGGACCTCACTTTCCTCTCTTAACGATTCATCTGTGACCTTATCAGGATGATGTTGTAGCGCTAACTTCCGGTAAGCCTTCTTAATCTCAGTTTGAGTTGCATCTTGCGATACACCAAGTGTATCGTAAAGAGACATGGGACCAGAAAGTTTCAATGTTGTACAGAAACAACTATAACGAGTTGAAATCTCTTCTTTATTTGTATGTGAAGACTTTCATGGCCGATACTTAGCGAACCTTTCGAAGACTATGACACAGCTTACCCGAATTTAAGACTTTAATATCAAGAAGCCAAAGACGGAAAGATCTTAAATATTATTGAACTCTACATTAGACTCCTATATTTTTTTATATGTTACCTTGATCCTTACGATAACACTTATCCTTAGGAACCCTCAGTGCTGCTTCTTGTATTACGACTGCTCAAGAGCGTATACATATACGTATATTATAGATGTAGCGTATTACATAAAAAAAAATCCATACCAGTGGTAAATCCGAAAACTATAACCACTCGAGTAATTCAAGTATATGTCTACCATTTAGATTGCTTATGGAATTACTAGCGTTTTATGTTATGCATTT
Organism: Zygosaccharomyces sapae; assembly: GCA_900465325.1. NCBI lineage: Eukaryota > Fungi > Ascomycota > Saccharomycetes > Saccharomycetales > Saccharomycetaceae > Zygosaccharomyces > Zygosaccharomyces sapae. The sequence goes on along the minus strand of UEGL01000023.1, from coordinate 82,073 downwards.
CCAGGAAGTTAAGAGGATGTCGACTTACTGTCGTTAATTCAAAAATTTAATATACTTTAAAATTCAGTATGTAGCTTGAAAAATGTTTTATAAGACAACTTATGAGTACCCAGTGTTCGTTGCAATTAAATATTTTATTCTACAGAATTCACTATACACTAATGCTTCAAATTCTCATTTTCTTCTAAACGATAGCTAATGACACAACCGGTTATCCAAGTTAAAACCAGAAAACAAAAAAAAAAAAAGAAAAATAATTTGAAGATACTTCTAAAATATCAATAAATTCATGTATATTATTTTGTTGATGTCCAAAATTAGTAAAGCAGTTATTGAACTTCCGAATTAGCACTGTATCGTTCGATTTTCCTAACCTATGCTTATTTCTGTCTAATTGATATCAGTCGGCGCTTGAAATCCGAACGAAAAACTGACGAACTCCAAACCTTATCTCACCTTTAAAAATCAACAATTCTCAATACATTCGAAATTGGAGCCTTACTCATCACTTCGAAGTCTCACAGACTGTTAATCATTAATAATGGTTCTTTTACGCGTCCCAGAACTTTAGTTTCGAGTAGAAAAGCTCTATATCTAATTTCTCAAAGGTACAAATCCTCAAAGGCTGAGACTCATCTTCACCACGTCCACTTTAAAGGTTCGAAAGAACTAGGTGGTATTTACCCTGCTGAAAACTGGGATTAAATGAAGTAAATGAGCATGTTTTGAAAGCTAAATATGCAGTCAGAGGTGCGATCCCCATGTTGGCAGCTGAATTAAATGCAAAATTGAAAAAGGATCCACGTTCTCTACCTTTCGATAACATTGTTAGTGCGAATATTGGTAATCCTCAACATTTAAAACAAAAGCCATTGACTTTTTACAGACAAGTGTTATCACTTTTACAATATCCGGGTCTTTTAGAAGAAAATGAAAAGTCCTAATTGATTCCAAGCTGTACCAGAAAGATGCCATTACAAGGGCTAAAAATTACTCAACGACATTGGAAGTTCTGTCGGTGCATACTCCTCGTCCCAAGGTATTCAAGGAATTAGAGAGACTGTTGCTCAGTTCATTACGGAAAGGGACGGTGGTGAAAAGGCTTACGCCGACGATATTTTCTTAACTGCTGGTGCCTCATCTGCTGTTTCTTACCTCTTATCGATTTTGTGTAAAGGTCCAGAAACAGGTGTTTTGATTCCTATCCCCAGTATCCATTGTACACGGCTTCCTTGGCTCTAAACAATTCGCACCCGCTACCTTATTACTTGGATGAGAAATCAGGCTGGTCTACTAATCCGATGGAGATTGAGGAAGTGGTTAGCAACGCAATTCAAGAAAATATCAAACCTTCTGTATTAGTAGTCATCAATCCAGGCAATCCGACAGGTGCCGTCCTATCTGTGGAGGACATCTGCCAAATCTTCACAATTGCAGCCAAGTACGGTATTGTCGTCATTGCCGATGAAGTTTATCAGGAAAATATCTTTGATGGTGCTGAATTCCACTCCATGAAGAAAGTCTTGAGACAATTGCAGAGAACCCACCCTGGGGTCTTTGATAACGTTCAACTGGCAAGTTTACATTCTACTTCTAAAGGTGTTTCTGGTGAATGTGGCCAAAGAGGTGGATATATGGAACTAACTGGTTTTAGTAGTGAGATCAGACAGGTCATTCTCAAATTAGCTTCCATTTCTCTATGCCCTGTCGTCACTGGTCAAGCTTTAGTTGACTTGATGGTATCACCTCCTAAGCCAGGCGATGAGTCCTATGAATTAGATCAACAGGAACGTAAATCGATCCATGAAGCATTAGCTCAAAGAGCAGGTAAACTACACAAAACCTTTAACTCCTTAGAAGGGATCGAATGCCAAAAGCCAGAAGGTGCCATGTATTTGTTCCCCAGATTGTTACTTCCATTCAAAGCTGTACAGGCCGCTGAACACGAAGGCATGACACCAGATGAGTTCTACTGTAAGAAACTATTAGAAGCCACAGGTATTTGCACTGTACCAGGATCCGGATTTGGCCAAGAACCAGGTACATACCATTTAAGGACAACTTTCTTGGCCCCAGGAACTGAATGGATTGAAAAATGGGAAAACTTCCACAGGGCCTTTTACGAAAAATACCGTCAATAATCACTAGATATTATTTAGTATTTCTTTTATGCAAAATACACAAAAATAATACTGTTACAACTCAATCGATTCGTCCATATTAGTAGAAGATTGTAATTTTTGCCCAATAACTTGCGTTTCTTCTTAGGCTCAGCTTCTAATGTCGGTGGATCATCTGTATTACGACGATGTCTAATTCGTTTGGAGCGCGAGCGCGCTTGTTCAATTTCGAGATCATAGTTGGCCAGTTCGTCACTATCATAAATGTAATCATCCCCAAAGGATCTGGTTGCGTTTGGTCAATATTTACATGGCTATCGCGAGGAATATCAGTCACCGTTATTTCAGGAGATTTTTAAGTCAGATCGTATGCTTTCATTACGCTGGTGTGAAATTAATCCACCAATGGGTTCATCAGTTGGATTCCTAGGAATTACTTCAGTACGTTGGGTTTCAGGTCCATCATCCTGAAAGTTTCGCTTAACAACATTAGATCTTACTGGACTAGTATCAGCTTTACTGTTTTCGTTTGATACTCATTAGTACTTTCACTTTCCGCTCGATCTTCATTTTGATTTTTAGAGTTATATTTTCCTTAGTTGTCTCTATGGTATTATGTTCGTCTTTATTATTCTCCAAAACAATAAACCTTCTTTTAAATTCACGACGTCCTTAGAAGGGGTATCAAAATGACTTCATCTCTTTTCTTCACAAATTTCCTGTTACAATCTGGAACAGATGTGAATAATAAGTCTCCCGGCCTTCCATCTGATGATAGGTTGATATTCTGATTTATATGGAAAGGACCATATTTCAGACACAAGTTCCAATCTTGAAGGCATTCGTCTTTATGCGAACCAAGCAATTCTTTCATATCTTTAATGCCATTATTGTGAAACCTCTGAGAATTTTTAACTCCAAGTCCTAGTTTTAAACAATAATGTTCCGCAATTTGGCCACACAAATCAAATAAATGTTCCCTATCGATAGTAGTACTCTCCAGAAAAATGGGAATCCGAGGTAAACTTAATAAAAAGTGGACATTGCTCTAAGTAAATGCTTTCGTTTGTCGTTCTGCAACGGTAAGATCCAAACATACCTTGAGAAATAATCCCTACAATATAGCAGATGAGAAAATCTGCCTTGAATTTTTTCCCTTCAAATGGCTCAAATACTTCAATGTGAATTCTCTCTAGGGGTAGAAGTTGCCAATAAACATTTTATGGCGCTTTTTCTGAAAGGGTTTGGTCTTCAGATCAGGATTACATTTTGAACAATAACTAATCGCCGTGACAATGTAATCACGAGTAATGTTTGCATATGTCTTTACCAAGTTTCGGTGAATATTGTAAGAAGTAATATGATTATTCTGCAAATGGGAGCACATTACTAGATGAAACATGGAAGCAGGTTCACATACAATCCTGTCGTCTCTCTTTCGATCGCAAACCATCCCATTTTTTCTGAGACAAAATATCTTGAACGTAAGTAATAGTATTCAATCTCAGATGATTCTCCTTTCCACTTGTGGCAACGTTCCAAATTTGTTGCACTTAGTGTATCCGATCTGATCAATTCGTAGATTTGTTGTGTCAATTGACCTGCCACTGTCCCTTGAAACTGTAATGATTCTTCCGCACCCTGCTCCAATAGATTTAAGTTCATTCCTAACTGCAGACAACTCACATATTTTTGATTCATGGGTGGTATTATAAACTCTCCACTTTGGTTATTCTTATTGACCTTTTACGTTTGGGATCCTCTTCAATTTCAACTTCTTCTTCGCTTGCTAGCTTGTGCTGAGTAACGGGCTTTCTCTTGGACATTGCTCTTAGTTCAATCCAAAAATTTAATGGTATCAATGATAAGAATATAAATATCCTTATTTATAAAATTGATCGAACTTAAAATGTAGTTCACTTTATTCTTGTTTACTGTAGAGCGACAAAAATATTTCTTCTACACTGTAAGTAATAACGACAATCTATAACATGTATTAATGTCCCATATATAACTTTTGAGAAACTGTATAGCATTTTACTTACTGCCAGATAAAACTTCACAAACCTTGGTTTAAGCTACAAATCACTTTATTGTTCCTTCTTTGTTGTGCCTACAGCCTGAAACTGTGTACTACTACATGCGGATAATGCCACCAGGATCCAACTGGGCAGCCAGCCCAGACACAGCACAAACCAGGACCAGCATCCTAACTGTTGCCATGCAAATATCAATTTTGTAGTAATTGAGGATGTGGTTTTATGAGAAAGAAGGATACCAATGGGTTGGAGATGACTAGAAGCACACATTTCTTTAAAGTCAAACTTCTTTGGGTACCCACAACTGTCATAGGGAAGGCCAGAATACCAATCACAAACGCCAGAGTAAAATTGACCATCATTAAAGAGGTAATCACGAGACTCATGTAGAAAAATGCGTACATCTGTAACCTATAGGACAGCGGCTCCGCAATAGTCCATAATCTACCAGCGGCAAACGGTATCATTACCATAGCTAAGATAAAAATCACAAAGAGACTTGTAGAAGGAACATAGAGGAACAATTGTGAAAAATAAAAGAAAGCAGCATACTAATTAGCCAAAGGAGTACTGCCATTAAATTGTAATGAGAGAAGAATGACAAAGTATTGTATTGATTATTAAGCAAAGAATTCAAAGATGCTAGGGCAAATCCAGCAGAAAGGACAACGGTTGCCGGTAGATAACTGCTGATGGACACGAAATAACGAGGAGCTATCAACATGTAAAAGAAATAGGATTGGTGGAATTTCTCCAAAAGATTGTTTATAGATCTGAACATTGCTTCCGGAATACGCCCAAAAGTTGTGATGTCGTTGTTCCCTCTTTCTCCGTGTGCCTTAAGGGTTACAGATTGGATTCTCCAGCCGCTAAAAGCTTCATTACCATGTAAAGATTCTAACCCAGCGAACGCATTATTAAAAATACCTCGAATCAAAATTTTTAGACGAGACCAATATGATTCATCATTGATGAGTCCAGGTTTTATGCCATGTAGTGACACCTGAACCCCTTCATGTTCAGTAATGGAAACAGCAATATTAACGAGATCCAAGTTAGGCAGTTCGCCGTTCAATCCACCAAAGCTAATTTCTGCATGATCAAAATAATCATTCGAGCCAGGATAGTCTAACACTATGGCAGCTTCTATTGATCCACCAGTAAGATCCAGTGATGTGTGGTATGCCTGCACCCAAGATCTTAATGCCACATCTGGATTCTCACTGAAGACTACAATGATATTTTGGACCACACAGGCCAACGTGAAAAGAATTTCGAAAGTGATATACCTAGAGAAGCACCACCAACGTTGAATTCTCCTTCAGCGTTATGCCATGGGACAGCCAAAGGATTGCTTCAGTACCATCACCCCTTTCAGCATGTAATATCCCATAAAGCGAATCTCCAAATTCATCATCATTATATATGGCAGTCTTTGCTCCAAAATCTCGTAGCCACCTAGTCATTTGTTTGTTTCTTTCAGTATTACTGATGGTATCAAAATGCTCGATTTGAGACCTATAACCTCTTAAGATGTTCCATTCTGTCTCCCTGAAATAAGAATAAGCCTGTGATGGCATCAACGCATTCTCTGAAATATAAGTGCGCCTGAATTGACCCTCCATAGGTAGTATAGCCATCCACAGTGAACTGATCATCGCACACATCATGGAAACTAGGGGTAAAGGGCTATAATTTTGGGGACTAGCCCCATTTCTACAACTCTCCGCTGCAATTTTCGATCAATGCCATTTAATTACCCCTTGTCGCTTTTATTTCTAATTTGTGTTTTGTACAAGTTCACTTTTGACATCAACACGTTTAACTTTCAACAAAACACTTTGCTGCTGGAAAGTTAAAAGAATTTATCAATAAGAAACAGACAAAAGAAAAAGTCAAAGGGCATTCGGGAGATTGCTATTTACACATTTGGATTACCATCATGGATGACCATTCCCATTTTCAGGAGATTTCACTAGATAGAACAAGAAATTTTAGCTGGGTCTTCTTGGTGGATTGGATTTTGACATGCATTGTGACACTAACGGTTATCTTCTATTTGGGAAGGATATTCGGTTTTCTTATTACTTTCATATTTGAATGGATTGTTTGGAAACGTTATAAGGTCAAGATAAATATCGAATCACTTCGAATAGCCCCTTTGGGCGGCAATGTAAAGTTCAGAAATCTTTGCATTATTCATAGAGACTATACCATATCATGTTTAGAGGGAACTATCAGTTGGAGATATTGGTTGTTAAATGTACGGAAATCCCAGTACCAAGAGCATTTAGATAACGAAGAGGAAAGGTTGGAAAATGGTCAGGAGCCTACACGCAATAACAATAATAATCGCAAGCATCCTTGTAGGTTTATGTTTGCATGTGAAGGATTGGAGGTTTTATCTACAACAAAACCTCATCCTATGAGAACATTATCCACATGTTTTCCAAGGAAGAAAGAGCTCAATTTGAAAAGTTTGTGGATGATCAGACGTTGACAGAACTTCTAAATGTACCGGATCAAGAAAGCAAAATATTATCAGAGAGTACACCCTCTAGTGTTACGATGGAAACAATCAATAATAACGGTAGAATTCATAATGAGGATAGTAACGAAGAAAGTAATGAAGAAAGTAATAAAGAAAGTCATGAAAGAGATCATGGAGAGAGTATAAAATATCGACAAGCACGAAAAATGCAGGAAATGATACACTTTTCGAGCAACACTATTCAAATGAAAAATCCATGTATATGCGGTTTCTCCCAATACAACTTTCTATGCGTCAATTTTCTCTAGCTTTAGGTAACAGGTTTACCTCATCCATATTGGTGGTTAGTGCTAAAGATTCTAACGGTGTTATAGATCTTTGTTCACCAAGGGAGAAGCTGGATCTTTTAAAATTAAGCTCGAAAAGAACTTCATAACGTAGATGTTTCTATCAAGCAAAACGTTAGCTTTGACAATGATATTTCAACTGGTTTTAAATGGACTAGGAGTAAATTATCAAAATTTTGGAAGAAGTTTGCTCGCATGTTGCACCTACCAGAAATGGGTCCTAAGCATTTACAAACAAAAGAAGACCTTGCATTTCATGAAAATTGGAAAGGTTTATCTCTTTATAGACAAAATATGGAGGAAGATGAATTGGAAAACGTGGAATTTGATTTCGAAAATCACGAATACGCAAGAGTCATTAGTATTTTGAAGAGTCCAAAGATTATCTATTCATATGAATATGATATACCAGGACTCGTTCCAAAGGAACCCGAAAAACTTTACAGGGACCTGAAGTTGGTAATGGTGGAGCTCCACCTGAACTAGGTGTTGATATTCAACTTTGCGGTGCTACCATATGCTATGGCCCTTGGGCGGAAAGACAATTAAGCCATTTAAGAGCACTATTGTCGCCGGTCGTATCCAGGACACCGAAACCCATAAAACTCTTACACCAGGAAGCCAGAGGATTTATACAATTTTAAGACTTCCATTTCAATCACGGAAGAATCGACCTGGCGTATTCCTACAAGAGAAAAAGTAAAGATCATGAATTTTTGAAACATTATGTTGAGACGAAGGAAGAATTCCGACCCTTTGGTTGGATTGATCTCAAATTTATGAAAGATACATATGGTATTCTTGATACTGTTATCTGTCCTACTGAAGAGGGATTCCCCAACAATGTAAGTTTTCATTTTTCCAACATGGAAATAAGAACAAGTGTAAATCATGAATTGCTTTTAAGGGCAAAATGTTTCAACTTTGATGCTGATATGGGTTATCCATTAGGTTGGAATGATCAGGCTAATTGGACTATTGATTTATCTTCTACCCAATTAGAAATATTCATATTAAGAGAGCATATTACTTTGATATCTGACGTGTTTGCAGACTTTTCCTCCGGAGAACCTACTCCCTATGAACTATTTAGACCTTTCATTTACAAAATTAATTGGAACTTAAAGGGTTATTCCATATATTTGAATGTGAATGACCACAACATTATTAACAATCCCTAGATTTTAATGAAAATTGTTATTTGTCGTTACATGGTGACCATTTGATCTCTGAAGTGATGATACCTTATCAGACAGTTGCGAATAGATGCACCGAAATAACTTATAATATTTCAACTCCTATGTTCAGATTATTACTGAATACACCACCATGGAACACGTTAAATGAATTCATGAAAACAAAAGAAGTGGGAAGATCCTACAATTTCCAGGTTAACGGCTTATACACCCTATTCTCTGACCTAGATATCGATAATGTTGATACAATTTCTGTTGAATGTTCTAGTATTGGAACGACATTGCATTGTTATGGTTTTGTTGTTCGTTACCTAATGAATGTCAAGATGAATTATTTTGGTGATTTTTCTCACTTTGTCACGGCTGAAGAATATACAAATGCCAACAATACGGAAGACTCGAATGATGACAATTCAGGGTTCGATTTCTCTTCTGCAGAGGGTACTGACACTGGTAGAGGTGATGTTGAACAAAAGCTGGGAAATAAGGGTACCCTTATTCCTAGACGTTCAGATCTTAAAAGGACTGAGAATGAAATGGATATATGGTTTGTATTTTCTGTGTGGGAAGGTGCTTTAATCCTTCCTGAAACCATTTACAACTCAGACCCTTGCATAGCATTACATTTCAATGAATTAGAGGTCGATTTAAGAAGTACAAATTATTATATGGACCTTCTGGCAACCATGAATAATACTGAATTAAGAAGATATGTCTCATGAAACCCTCATGACTTATTTGAATGTGTTCGAAAAGACAATGGACGACAAGAAGCGAGCAATGGATACCTATCCAGCTTAACCATACATGGTCACAGAATGTATGGGCTACCACCTACGGAACCAACTTATTTTTGCCAGTGGGGTATTGATATAGATCGTTTGGAAATCGATTCAGATTTAGATTTCGCCAAAGGATTTTAACATGCTTCAGTAAGATAGGATTTGGATTTAAAAATCTCGAAAATATTTTATTATATGAGACCAACACCCTCTTTGATATGACCTCTGTAACTGTTCGTGTAAAGGAGCTGAAATTTGTGGTAAATGATACTGATACGAGGTCTACCAGTATTTTGCATGCTAATAAAATAACATTCACTTCAATAGATTTTGAAAACGAAGCTTATTCACAACGTATAGATTTCAAGTTTCCGGATATTAATTTTTCCATATTCGAAATGAATGAAAACCACGAGCAAGAGAGTCTTCTTTACACATAAACACGCGGCTAAATTTCACAGATTTTATACAAAATCGGGCTTTCGCTGACCACCGATACAAACAACGGGAATACATTGCTTTACATGACTCGGCATTTTACAGATGTTCATTTCTACTCCCTTGTTTTTCCAAGAATCAATTCTCTACAAGGAGTTACTCGGAAGTATTTCTCCATCTTCAACTTTACCGCCCTTACCCTTACCCGTTTTAGCAGAAACAATAGATTATATCATCGAATCCTGTCTGGGTGAATATACACCTGTCAGAGAAGATGATACGTCCTCTTCTGATACTGGTGAGGTCCCGAACGCTCCTTTAACCGATGACGATAAGAGCCCGCAATCAGCTTCTAGATTTTTTCATCACATATTCCTTCGAATAGCCGAGATCACTACGATAATTATGTGGTTGATATTGAATATATTAATTTGGAAGTGAAGCCTAAAGTTACTGAAGTTTTCTAAACTACTTTGAAAAATTTCTCCAGGAAAATACTATAGATATTATTGACAAAATGAAATTTCGATTGTGAAGAAACTAGGTAACCTTCATTACGGCGCCTCCTTCGTCACAACCTCCAGAGTACACGTTAGAAATTTCAATCTTTGTATGACTTTGAAGAGGGAACTGGTATTAAACTGGCGCTAGATAACCTCGACTTTGACTTAAGGCGAAGAACAATTGAAAATGAAAATGAGAAAGTTAACTTGGAAAAACCGTGTTCGCAAATCTTCAATCTCTTACATTATGTTTGTTAGAAAATCATCCTTTGTTACCAACGGAAAACCAGCAGCGATGCAAATCTCGTTAGAGGACCTAGAGTTTTGGTCGTCAACTGTTGATGAAAATGTAAACTCGATAAATGTGACCTCTTTTGGCTTTACCTTAGATGAATCTCAATTGGAGCAGATTTCAAATTACTTACTCGAGCAGACTAGAATACTTCAAAGCACAATAAAGTCTATTAAAGGGCTAAAAATTTAGCTAAAAAGTGCAAAAGGATTTAATATGTGATCTAACATCTGCAAGTGAGTATTACCAAATTAGCCATGATCCATATGTGATTACGAAGCCTGCCTTTATTATGAGACTTTCGGAGGGGCATGTAAGGGAGAATCGGAGTTGGAGAATCATTACTCGGCTGCGTCATATTTTGACTTATTTACCAAAGGATTGGCGTACCGCTGATCATCTCATAACTGTACGAGATTCTGAGAACCCTAGTGTTCCTCGTAAGGCTGAAGATATATTCGTTTCGGTTTTCTCAAGTTGGAGAAATTGGGATTTGTCTGATATTACCAGATCTTACATCTATAAGAGAATATTTCTTCCACAAAATGAAGATAATTTCAAAAAGAACTTAGAACCGTATTAAAAGCCAATTTTCAATCATTTTTCTTTACTGTATTGATTTCTGGCTCTGAAGTTACTCGCAGCACGGTATTTACAAAACTAACATTGTAGCAGATGTTTTGCCCCTTCTGTTAATACAAGCTCCGAGAACCTTTTAAGCAGGAGAAGGTTATTAATTTAACCGCTAACACGGGTACCATAAAAGGAGAGTGGGGCGAGGAAGTCCTTAAGCTAAAGGAGTTTTTCAAAATTTGGTAGGGAAGAGCTTGATACCAATTTGGCTTTGGAATCCATCTCGAAATCTGCTTCTACTTTGGATGTTGGCGCTCAAATGAACCATTTCGAATCAGGTTATGCATCTGGATCTGAGGAAAATCTTAAAATTTAAAAATCTTTGTCACTATACTATTTGAAAAAGTGACTTGCAGTTTATCTTGGGAGATACAAGACTAACAAATAGAATTATTAATGGAAAAACAGCATGTTGTTTGAAAGTTCAAAAGAAAATACACCACCTGCTTTATCTGCTGTTTTATTTGCGCAAAGGCATGAAATTTGGCTGAAACACTCAAATAATATTTTGGCAGAAGTTTTATTCAGACAATTACATGTCGCAGGAACTGCTAGGTTAGGGTTAGTACCTTTTATTTCCCTCAATTTTCAATCTACGAATTCTTTTATCAGGGTCATGTCTAGTACGCTCGTATTAGCAAAGTCGGTCGAGCAGATTAAAAGCGGATAGATACTCTAATTTCTCAATTCAAAACTAACGAAGGAAAGAGTTCTTCGTCAATTAATAAAACAATACCAAGAGTACCAGCTAAATTTGATTTCAGGTTTAACTTCACAAATGTGAGCTCAGAAATAATGTTGTTATCACCACTTTTCCTGTTGCAAGATGTTAAACAGCTACATATATACGTCAGCGGACCTGATAATATGGAATTAATGCTTGGTTTTGGAGTATGATGTTTATTTGAAGTCTCAACTGTCTTCCGAACAGTTTTTCAAGTTTTCTTTAACAGATCTTCAGTGTAAATCTGAACTAGCTGATGAGATTATTCCCGTTGTAGAGGTCCAAACTTCATCATCACTAATGAAGCTCACTCTTTGTGAACCGCGGAGAGCTTTGCATAACCTACTTCAAGATGAAAACTTTTAGCTGAAAGCGCTAATCATATACAAAACTTTGGGATTTGCTTCATCCTGTTTCCGAAGTTTCTTCTGATGGAATTGATAAATCACTTTTCTGTAATCTAAGATGGGCTCTAGATGCTAATTTAAAGTATTTCGGTTTGCTTATCCCTGTATCCTCAATGTGTTACGTTCTTGAGCTTCATTCCCTTTTGCCTCTTTAACTAATGCTAATGAGCGATACGAAGAAAACGATAGACATTTTTCTGGGCAAGTTGTTGTAGAATCATGTTTTCTGTTAATTAAAGAATTATCTTTACCAGGAAATCTTTCGAAGATATTGGATTTCTCAATTAGGTTTTAACATCGCAAAGGTTCCAAATTCGTTACAATCTTATCAGATCGAAAGTTCATATTTTAGGGTGTGTTTGTTCCCAGAATTATTAGTGGATGTTTTATGGAGTGTTCGCTATTTACAATTACTCTCAAATCATTATAAGAAGCATCATATCCCATGGGTTCCATTTTCATTTAATAAAACCGCGGAATCTAGTGAATCTCCGCTAGATTTTAGGTCTATCCATATCCTCTCTTATAATTTTTGTATCGGATGGCTTTTTGAAGTTAATGACACTTCATCGCCCGGTTTGATATTGGGGTACGATAGACTTTTTCAGCATACGAGAAGAATTTTGGCAAACTTACGTTGATCGATGGTTATTTATCTGTTGCAAATGGTAATACCTCTGACTCTTTTACTCTCAAAAAATGAAAAAATAGTCACAATAGGACGTATCTATCAAACATGCAAGTATTTTACTGGTTGAAAGGTGCAGACTTATTAAAGGATTTATATATTCGTTTTCATGGTGAAGTCATAGATGTTAGGTTTTGTCGACCTCCTTTCATTTGGTAGAGAAGACACTTAAATCTATTCGGCGCTTTACTGAAATGAAGAGAGCCAAGATTAAGCCGTTAGGGTCTTCTACAAAGACCAAATTAAATATGGAGTCTGCTTCAAGTACACTTGCTCCGTTTTTAGCTAATCTCAGAAAAATAAATTCACATTTGGACTTTGCAGGTGGTGTTGTTAAAATTTACCCACCAATGGAGCTTGATAATGAACCAGAACCTTTGTTGGAAATAAAATCGCCTGGAGTGCAAATGACCATAAATTACGAATTCGATGAAACAAGGGAAAAATCACATCGGATTAGGTTTTAACCACAATCGAACCTACACATAATTTACTTTTGCCAAATGTGCACCGCTATTAAGTGATTTGGTTAATAATACTAAGAATATGATTCGTAATTTGAGTTCCGAGGATAAATCTCCTTCAAAATCAGTTACTGACAGCATTAATTATAAGAGTTTGTTGGCTCCTTATGATATCGCATTTGAAGTTTCTTCAGGAAAACAGAGGTTGAGTTTTAGCTGTGAACCTAAAGCTAAGGTCCAGGTGGATACGGGTTTCAATTCATTTTATTTAGAGTCACCACAAATACTGTGGATTCAGTTGAGACCTTGAACATTTCTTTTCCATGGATAAGATTGAATCTTCCGTGCGACACATTTTTCTAGTGATTCAAGTGCCGCATTTATGTTGGATTATATTGACATTGCCGTAATGTTTACCCACCCTAATGTATATGGTATTGCCCTAGTATCTGACATGAATGTTTATTGTAATATGAAGCAAAGTCAAAATTTAAATTTGTTTCTCGATATTTGGCGATTGAGCAATCGTGGACGTACGAACTTAAAGAAGAATAATAATGGAAACAAAAAGAGACTAAAAGGTCTCTCTCTCCATCATTTTCTCAACCATCTAGCGATCCCCAGAGTTTTCCCTTGGTCATTTACTATCATTTTACAGATGTGGGAGGTGTAGTCGATTTAGGACCATCATTAGGTGTTCTTACTTTGGGATTAGAACGAGTTTGGGCTACTACTAAACATCAAAATAGTCAAAGAGAGTTTGGCATACATTTGTGCGTGGGATTAAAGTGAATTCTGAAGGTAGATTAAGTGGGATGTTTGAGCTTGACCAGGTGAGCAGCATTTCAGAAATTTCTTGGCCAGAAGAATATGTATTAAGAACTGGCCCATTGATATCAATTTCAGTTTCTATTAACAGTGTGTCTGTAAAGTCGGCGTTTGATTACCACATGTTTTGATTGGGTCCGTTAAGCAAATGAAAGTACATCTTCATAATGAATCTGATAAGTATGCGATATTGCCAGATTTATTACATGTTTCTTTGGAATTTGGATCCATAGCTTTTGTGCAACAGCATTGACCGCTGCTAACGCATTGGATATCTTCAATACTATTGTGCGCATGCAACAAGAGAATAGAATATCATATATGGAAACATTGAAAGAATCGAATATTTCTGATTCTTCGACATCAGTTCCTTATGAGGATGTTTTGAACTCTTTAAACCTATTGAGGACCGACATGTCTGTAGTTGTTAAAGAGCTCAAAATTCATATCTCACCCATGTCTTTATTTGATTTGGAGGTATTAGTACTGTCATTTAGAAACGTTAATGCTCGTTCAGAAACTCAATCTGGTGGAAAATTAAAGACGGAACTACAACTGCAAATATCAGATGTACATGCTTCTTTGTCTTCATCAAAAGAAGAACTGGATGAGGAAACTGTTTCTAGAATTGCTGTTGAGGAGTATATGACTTACGCTTCTAAGTTTTCTGGTGGGACTATTGTAAAATTACCAAAACTTCTGGTAGGTATGACAACTTGGCAGCAGAAAAGCAGTCGTCTGCTTGAATATTTGTTTACCTGTAAGTTTTTGATAAGGTGTCTATGAAATGGAACTTGGGTCCCGTTAATTTCATAAAAGAGATGTGGGCTACACATGTAAGATCACTAGCAGTTCGTCGTACACAGATGGGGAATTCTAGCTCTGACTCAAAAGTGGTAAGTGAAGCTAACAAGGAGGATGCAATGAAATCTAAATTTATTTACGTGCCACTTGATGAACCATATATTGAGATGCCTCAGATAAAAGATTTAGGTGATGCAACGCCACCGCTGGAATGGTTTGGTGTCCATAGAAAGAATTTTCCAGCTGTGACTCATCAAACAGCTGTTCTTCTAATTCAAAAATTGGTGCACACTGCTGAAAAAGAGTATGCGAAAATACAACAACGAGCTTAAGCGTTAAGATTCTTACGGATATATTAAGTCATTAAATATTTTAAAAATGAATTTCTTATCAAAACAAATTCACGAAATCTATATTTCGTATCGTGGCACTATTAGTCTTGTTATCTCTTTGTAGATACCGACCAGTTGTTGAGCAAGTTCAAACATATTGTTTCTTAATGATATAACGATGAATTGAGCATTCTTCGTCCGTTCTTTGATGTAGTTAGCAACAATTGAAACATTTCTGAAATCTAAAGCGGCATCGATCTCATCCATTACATATAAGGGTGTTGGTTTATACTTGTGTAGCGCAAATACTAAAGCTAGCGAGCTTAATGTCTTTTCACCACCGGATAGATTCGTAATATTTCTCCAGCTTTTTTGGTGGCATTACACTAAATGTCACACCCTCAGAGAATGGATCTAGTGTATCTACTAGTTCTAGTTCAGCATTTCCACCCATTGTAATCATTTGGTACATCTCTTTTAAAGTCATTGAAATAATTCCAAAACCTTGCATAAACTCGTCAAATCTTTTTTCTTTAATTCATCTAATTTTTCCTTGACTTTATCTCGTTCCTCAACCGCTTCATTTAAATCTAATCTTCTGCTTTTAAATTCAACTAATCTTCTGGCATATTCCTCTAACACATCGACATCAGCATTAGAAGCATCTAAGAAGTTCTGCAAATCTTCGATGTCTTTTTCTAGTTCTTCAATATTGAGGTCACGCAGTTCTTCCTCAGAAAAATGTGTTAAACCTCTGTCAGAAAATGTCACATCACCCCTACTTCCATCTGATTATCTTCTTGTTTTCAAGGTCTGGGGATTTGATTTGGTCATCTAAATTTTGTTCTTCAATATTTCCTTTTCTAAAGGATGATCCAGGTTCTTCAGCGTTAGGAACAGGATTTCCAAAAGATTAGAAATATCGTTAGATTCCTCCTCCAAATCTTGGAGAATTCGAGTGACATCTCTGATTTTTAATTCACCGAGTTTTGTCTCGTAGTGGTTAATTTCCTTTTTATTTGAGAAGACAGAGAGTCTAGTTTTTCCAATTCATTCTTTATTTCTAGGTCGAAGGATTTAAAATTGTGATATCTTCATTTAAATCACTTAATCTTTCTTCAAAAGATTTTTTTCCTCTATTAAGTTCTCTTTGAAGTGTTGGGTAGACTCTATAGATTCCTGTACTTCTTCTAAAGAGTGCTGTAGGCTTTCAATAGTGGTTTTAGGTTTTGGATATCCTGATCAAAATTTTCCAAATCTTGACTCGTCTCAAGCTTCATTTTATGTGATTTTATCAATTCATTTTCAGTTTTTAATAATAGATCTTTCCCTTTTTGTTTGAAAGAATAATTTCGATTCTCTGATGCACGGAATCTACTTTAGAATTTTGAATTTTAGTTCAGAGCCCCTATTTCCATTATTTCATTCCTCAGGGCTTCGATACGCTGTTTTTATTCTTTGTTTGATTTTGAATTGATTTGAATTCATCTTTCAATGTCTGGTAATGCTGGATAGATTCTTTCAACTCTTCATTATTATTTTTAGTAACTGAAAAAGCCTTTTCACTCTCAAACAACTGCCCTTCTTTTACTTTAATGTCACTTTTCCAGGATTCTATTTCCATCATTAATTGAGAAATGTTATTCTCAATAGCCGGTTCCCTCTCTTTAAATCTTTCAGTTGTTCTTCCATCTGGTAAATAGTATCGCTAGCTACTTGGAAATTCTTTTCTCTTTCCACCAAATTAACTTCAAGTTGAGCAACTTCTTCTGAGTTATAGATTTCAAAAGATTCGGCCTTATTCCGGTTTATTTGCATTAATCCACGAGAAACGCGGCTACCACCACCACTCATAGTACCTGAAATATCTATCAAATTTCCATCTAAAGTAACAACTCTAAATCTTTTTTTCCGTATGCAACTCTATTAGCTTGTTTTAAATCATTTGCGACCAAGGTATTGCCTAATACACTGAAAAATGCGGAGGAAAACTTTTGATCTTTGGGATAAATCAGGTCAAATAGCCTAGGGACAGATTCCGGTGTATTGATGCTATCCAAATTAAATTTTCTGAGTTTATCCAACAATATGAACCTCGCATAACCCAGTTTATTTTACGTAGATATTCGATACATTGTTGCCCACAATCTACAGTTTCGACAACAATGTCTTCTAAACGGGGACAGGCAGTGGAAATTGCAACATCATACTTCTCGTCTATTACTCCCAGGTCTCCTAATCTTCCATGAAGGCCACTGATACGGCCTGATTTTTGTAATCTCGAAAGAGCTGCTAAAACTTTACCTTTGTTCTCTGCATTAGAAAGAGTAGAACGAGCTTCAAGAGCCTTTTGTCTTTGTGTATTCAAAATGTTCTGCATCTCTTTCAAACGGATTTTGAATTTGCGCATTCCTTTTCTCCTGTTAAAATCTCCTCTTTAACAGATTTATGTTGAGAGTGTAAAGAATCTAACTCTTTCGAACCTTGAAGAATCTGGTGTTTTCGATTTTCTATTTCTTTTTGAATTGATCAATTTGTTGTGTAGTTTGAGCCTCGGTCTCCTTGATTAATGATATTTGGGACTCAGCAAGTTGGATTTGAACTTTCTTCTCTTGTAATTGACCATTCCAGGGTTCCAATTCTTTTTCCAGTTGTGCAATTTCTGCAGAAATATCATTTGTTTTGTCTTTCAGAGAAAATTTAATCTTTTCTAATTTTTCTTTTTCAACCTGCGTTTGTTCGTGAAGCTCCTTTAAAGAACTCTCATAATCCACTTGATATTGTTTCAGCTCTGATAAGTTAGCTTCTGAACTTGATATGGATTGATCCATCGAGCTTAGATACTTCTCTGCCTTATCTCTCTTCTTCTCAAGGTTTTAATTCTTTCCTCGTTTAGAACATTCATGCTATCCAGTTCTCTTTTTTTTCTAGAAGTTGTTTTTCTTCATTGTTGGAATTCTTTAATTTATTTTCCAGTCCATCTTCTAGTGTTCTTAATTCCTCCAGCTCCTTTTTACAGCAGCATTTTTATCACTTTCCCTCGCTAATTGCTGATTTAAATTGGTAATTTTATCTAACGTGTTTTTAGTTTAGTATTACTGTTTAACATTTGGTATTGGAACAATTTTGATTTGGACACTGTTAACTTTCTTTCGTTTTCTAAAAATAATAGTGCCTCTTCTTTACCGCTTTCCAGTGAATTCTTCTCGCGATCAACAATTTGAAATCTGTTTTCTTTTCAATGCAAATATCATTGAGTGACTCCATATCAGCCAAATTTTTTCAATTAAAGGTTTATATTTCGCAGTACCAATAATATCTTCCAAATACTCTAATAAACCGTCTTCACCTTCCCTTTCAGCTTTTGATTTCATTTGTGCGATGTTTTCCACTTCACCTTGTAGAATCAAAAATCTTTTGTGATCTAAATCTACACCTTCCTTTTTAAAAGCTTAGTCACTTCACCATAATTTGTCTCTTGATCATTTACATAGTATTTGGAAGTGTTGTTCCTAAATGCCTTTCTTGTAACGACTAAATTCGGTTTTCTTCATCGATTATTGTCTCACCAGTAGGCTTATCTATTGCGTACTGAAAATGGACTTCTACCGAACACGATTGCAACGATGGGTATTCCTCAGACTTATGAATTAAGTCAGATAGTCTATCCTGTCGCATCTTATTGGCACGAAATCCAAATACAAATAACATGGAATCAATCACATTAGACTTTCCGGAACCATTGGGGCCTACTACTGCGGAAAAACTAGCATTAAATGGACCAACGACTTGGCGGCCTGCATATGATTTAAAATCTTGTAAGATCAACTGATGAATACAAAGCCTTGTATGTCTAGTTTGGTTTTGTTGAGCATCATAAATCTTTTGAAGTTCTAATCGACTATTCTTTAAAGGAGAGATTTGAATTAGTTCCAATTTCCTTGTAGGTGATCTACCAGGCGATCTAGGTGGCGATTGCGAATAGGTCTTTGATCCTCTTCCCCTAGAGGAAGTTTCTGGAGGCTGTAGTGGTGGTACTTGCAAAGAGGCTGAAGATAATGATTGGGATGAGTGGGTAAATCGATGGTCAGAATTTCCCAGAACCAATTTTCGTGGCGTTTTAGCATGTGCAAAAGTATTCTGAGATGAGGATGTGGTGGGAGAGATAAGTTTTCATGTTGACTTAGCTCAACAACGGGGTGTCTAGCCTCGACTTGATTTAATTCGTCAACCTTTTGTCTTTTAGTCAATGAATCATCATCATCCATGGTTATAAAAGAGCTCTTAAGGACTTGTAATGTACTTTCTCAAGTTGTTTTGGCGTCTTCAAGAGTTCTTATTTATGGTTCGGTCAATTTTGAAAGCTCATCGCGATAAGTTTAATTATATGAGAAATGCAAAACAGAGGATAATAAGGTAATTAGAATTATCTCAGCCCTTTCATAGTTTATTTCAATATTCTTATGGTCTTTAAGATATCTTTAACATTCTTAAAACTTTCCACTATTCCATCTGTTGGTTTCAAATTCTTAGAATTTTCAGGACGGTATTAGATGCAAGAATTACGGTACAAAAGAATGTACAAAAGAATGATTCCAAGTACCGTTCAAATTACCACTGACACATTAAATCTTGTAAGACTACGCAGTTTCTATCTGTGTTTTATTTATTAGAGCTGCTTTGATGTAGTTCATGTAGCTCGGAGTCCGATGTAAAAGTATTAACCAGACTTTCAAACAAATACGATGATCATTAAGCGGTAAAAGGCCATGGAATCGCCACCAATAGTAGTGGATAACGGATCGTATGAAATTAAATTTGGTACCCCTAACCTAGAGACACCATACAGAGCTTTAAATGCCCTTGCTCGGGATAAGTTTGGTAGTTACTACCTTTCGAATCAGATCAAGACTATCAAGGATATATCTTCGGTGGTGTTTAGAAGACCCCATGAATTCGGACAATTAACCTCATGGGAGTTAGAAAGCGCTATTTGGGATTACTGTTTCTTTAATCCTGATGAGTTTAATGGATTTGATCTCAAGGATAGTAAGGGTCAGCATTTAGTTGTTAGCGAGACATGTATGACGATACCGGAATTGAGCAAAAATATTGATCAAGTGATTTTCGAAGAGTACGAATTTGCGAGTATGTTCAAAAGCCCTGTAGCAGGCTTTGCACCATTTGGTAGACCTTCTATCGCGATTTCTGGTAAAGGAGATGACCAACCAAATAGAAAAGCAGGACCTGATGCATACGAACCGTTCCAACTGGTAATTGATATAGGATTTAACTGTACCTGGGTAGTTCCTGTGATTAAAGGTATTCCTTATTATAAAGCAGTTAAAAATTAGATGTTGGGGTAGATTTTTGAATGGTTTGTTGAAAGAGACACTATCATTCCGACACTATAACGTCATGGATGAAACTATACTTGTGAATAATATTAAGGAAAACTGCCTATTTGTGAGTCCCGTATCATATTTTGAAAGTTTTAAACATAGGGATCGCACTGCTGTAGAATATGTCTTACCGGATTTCCAAACTAGCTTTCTGGGTTACGTAAGGGATCCCAAGAAACCGCTGCCGCAAGACTCTCAGACGGTTAAGTTGAAGGATGAACTATTTTCTGTTCCAGAGACGTTTTTCATCCAGAAATCCCTCAACTTTTGAAGCCTGGAATCATTGAAACTATATTAGAAAGTTTATCAATATTGCCAGAACAACTAAGGCCATTAATACTAGGTAATATTGTTTGTACAGGGGTAACTTTAATTTACCAAACTTTGCAACAAGATTGGCTACTGAATTGCAAAGACAATTGCCGACAGACTGGTCGTGTACCGTCCACCTACCGAGTGGACCTAAGGAACTTTACGGTTGGTCATCCATGGCATCATTTGCCAATTCGCCCTTATACAATACTGCCCGGGTAACAAGAGAAGAATACTTCGAACATGGTGTCGATTGGTGTACGAAACATAGATTCGGTTATCAAAATTGGATGTAATATATAGGTAGTTATGTAACAAGAGTGCTAAGACTTTACCCGAGCTATGTGATTCAGTGTCATTTTCCATAGCCCAGTACCTGACTCTCGTGAGCCTCTTTGGCCAAGTGGTAAGGCATCGCACTCGTAATGCGGGGATCGTGGGTTCAAATCCCACAGGAGGCAGTTTGCCTTAGTGTTTTAGTCGTTCCTTTTGGTTTTCTATGATTCGTCGATTCGTGTGACCACTGGGGAATACCAATGGTTCCTAGAAGAATTGATCATATGGTGCTACACACTGATGTGTTCGTGGCATTACTTTCTACCCAGCAAAGAGTTTCGAAGCAAGTGACCACATGACTGGTGGTAGAAGAGGACCCCTAGAAAAATGCACTGTTTTCAAGAGCATACAAAACCGCTAATCGGAGTTTCGAGAAGTGTAATTTGGTTTTAAGGTCTCCTCGGGCATCATTTTTAAGATGTGTGGTATATTAGTCTAATTCGCCGAAAATTGGTCCTATTTTGATCGGAGAAGCTCTAATGAGCTGAGAAAATTTTGTGCATTAAGTTAAAACAATGACTGTGTATCTATGAACTCTTGTTCACATAGCACCGGTGGCTTTGGAAATGTTATATCATGGTTGTTATTACTGCCTTTTCATCATCCTAATATCTTCGTAAAGAGATTTTTCCTCCTACATACGGGTGAATGACACTTCAGGGAGGAATCTATGGATTGCCCCGATTAATGTGAATATATAAGCATAGTACAGAGATGGTAAAATACCCCTGTGCCGGGTTGAACTTTCATAACTAAAGTTAAAGAGATTCTGCATCTGCAATTAAGACTGTGATAACGAGTAGCAGGATTGGTTAGGAACAAGAATGTACAGAGGTAGATCACGTTCGTCTATGTCAATTTCCCAGCAGCGGCTGTTATCCCAGTCGATGCTGGGCTTGAGTCTAGAGCAGAAAATGATTTATTATATTGGAGTGATGTTGGTACCGGTTCCGCAAGGGCCTGTCTCATTGACTCTATGGGTAACATTTTGTCATTGGCAGAAAAGCCTATTCAAAGGGAGGAGTTGAAGTCAACTTATATTACACAATCTTCTAAAGAGATCTGGGCTGCAATCTGTTATTGTGTAAAGACAGTTGTTCGTGACTCTGGTGTTGATGTGGAAAGAATACATGGTATTGGTTTTGATGCTACTTGCTCACTGGTGGCGGTTAATAGCAAAACGGTAAAGATGTGCCAGTGGGACCCAATTTTGAGAATCCAGATCAAAACATTATTCTGTGGATGGATCACCGTGCAGTTCAAGAGACGGAGGAAATTAATTCCACCAGTCATAAGGTATTGAAGTATGTTGGTGGTCAGATGTCAATCGAGATGGAGATTCCTAAGATCAAGTGGCTCAAGAATAACATGCCGAGAGAGAAATTCAATGATACGATCTTCTTTGACTTAGCGGATTTCTTGACTTATAAGGCTACTGGCTTGGGAACGCGTTCGTTTAATTCAAGTGTTTGTAAGCAAGGTCTTTTGCCGCTTGGGGTTGAAGGATCCACCAGTGGTTGGTCAGCAGAATTTTGAATTTAATCGACTTACCAGAATTGGTAGCAAATGATTTTGCTAAATTGGGTGGTTCTGTCAGACCTAAGGATCATGATCACAGATCGAATTTTTGAGTGCTGGTCAATACGTTGGAGCTCTTTCCCCTGAGGCTGCTGCCGATTTGGGATTAGCAGAACACTGTGTTGTTGGTTCTGGTGTAATTGATGCTTATGCTGGCTGGGTTGGTACCGTTGCCGCTCAGACTGACGAAGAAATCCCAGAATTGATCAAATGTGAGGAGGGAAAGCTGGGTATTGATAAAGCTACTGGTAGATTGGCAGCCGTTGCCGGTACTTCCACTTGCCATGTAGCGCTTTCCAGAGATCCTATATTTGTACCAGGTGTTTGGGGTCCCTACAGAGATGTTATGGCTCCAGGATTCTGGTGTGCCGAAGGTGGTCAATCGTGTACTGGTGCCCTGTTGGCACATGTGCTTTCTACCCATCCCGCTTATACGGATTTGGAGCATCTATCGGAGTCTGCTGGTTTGTCCAAATTTGATTATCTAAATTCGAGATTGGAATACCTTGTAACTGCTCGTAATGAGCGTTCAGTGGTGTCTTTGGCCAAGCACTTGTTTTTATGGTGACTACCATGGTAACAGATCTCCTATTGCAGATAATTCGATGAGGGCTGCTATTATCGGTCAGTCTATGGACAACTCGATTGATGATTTGGTGTTGCAATATTTGGGTGCTTGTGAGTTTATTGCTCAGCAAACTAGGCAGATAGTGGAGATCATGTGTAAATCTGGACATCATATTTCCAGTATTTTCATGTCCGGTGGGCAATGTAGGAACGGTTTGCTAATGAGACTGTTAGCGGACTGTACCGGCCTGCCAATAATCATTCCACGTTACATTGATGCCGCTGTGGTTTTCGGTTCAGCCCTATTGGGTGCGGTAGCAAGTGAATCCTACAATGCACACCATACTAAGACCGATCTGAGAAAGAGGAGAGCATCTTCCTGGGATCGAAAGAACAGGCGTTTGCAGGCCTCGGTAAGGGTGGATTGAGTAAGTTGACAGAATTGCAGCCGGATCAACCATCCCCATACACCGCACCACATGCAACTTCCAGTTCACAGGTGGGCGGTGGATCTTACTTCCCAATAGTTGGTTCCGACGGCGCAACTGTTCCGGGAGAAGCTATTGCTGAGACTGAGGATGATGAAGAACCAGTAACTTTCAAGTCGGTGAAGAGTACAACACAGGAAGACTTTGCCGAGAAATCCGACACGAACGCTAACGGTGAAGAGTTATGGAAGGTTATGTATGATATGACTGGTGGTGGTAAAGTGATACGTCCAAATCCTGAGAATTACCCAGATCGTGTGTTGCTAAACGCTAAGTACAAGATTTTCTTGGACATGGCAAATACCCAACGTCAATACAGATGTGCCATCGACAGGGTGGAAGCCAATTTAAGGGCACAGAAAACGACATAAGTGCCATAGGAGAGAATGAGTTCTTAAATAGATATCAAATTCCTTCCCTTCCCTTCTTATATTTTTTTTATATTTTAAGTAGATGAATTTACTTTTCCCTACGTTGCTTGTTACTCTAGTCGCATCTGGTTGTTCACTGGTTAATCGGACCTGACGCAGTCCTGTTTATTGTTTGTAGTTGTACTTGTCATAGTGGAGCATCTTTGCTAACTGAAAGCTTGTTAATGAAGACTGCGAGTGGCGCTGAGCAACACATAACCAAGGCGTGTGGTCTATAGTGCGCTTGACACATTCGTATCCGGTTTTACATACTTCATAGTGTATGCATGTGATCGAAGATTTTACATGTTTACTAGTTGCCGAAATCAGCAACAATGACTATTTGTTCCATATCTGATTTCAATGCTACCTAATCGATTGAAACAATTTAAGAGAGTTTTCCATGAAGGTAATTAGGAGGCATTTGAAATGATTGGGAGCTCATTCTCCGCTTTTCAGTTGAATATTTTTGTTCAACTTGATATTGATATTGTACATACTTGAATAACTACAGGATATTTCAACAGATTTAGGTCTCTCCAGAAATTGGAATAAGAGAAAAATTTTTTGACGATTGTCATCGTTTTATTAGCCACATTTAGCTGGCAATAATGTTCTTTGTTTTATTGTCTTTTATTTCTTATTGGCAATTGCGAATGGTTCACATCTATCACATTTACGGGGACTTCTAAACATTAGTGACATTCGGGTACCGAAACTGAATTTCTCATCGAGTCGAAACCATGCTTTGGAATTACTGGGAGATGTTCAGGGTTTAACGTTTGACAGGTATACAGGTCAGGAGAATTTCACACGTCCTTTGGACTCAGCGACAAATTCCCGTGAACTTATATACTATTCCAATGATACATTTCTACAACTAGCCAACGGATCACATAATACAGCTATTAGGCAAATAGTACCCCTAGGTGAAGATTCTTTTATACTCAGTGGTTCAGGGCAAATCGAGGGTTACGATTTACAAAGGCAGTTGCATTATAATCTAACGGATTTAACTTTGAAACCGATTTTTCAACAAAATCTAACTGGAGTAAATTCTATATTAGTAGATGAGCCACTAGTATATTTTGGCGGTAACTTTAGTTTCTCCAATGGTTCGAAAGTTGGACACAGCGTGGCTCTTTGGAATTTGGAAAAAATGACACATCTCTACCACCATTTATTGGTTTCGGAGAAAATTCTACAATTAACTCAATAATTCAATTGGATGGCGATAATATCCTTTTGCGGGGAATTTTGCGGATTGGATGATGTTAGACTGTTAGAAAATCATAATTTAGATTCCTACAATAGTTCGCATAAAAGTAATTGGACTGAGGTAGAATTGGGGTCCGTCATCCCATTACAGAATGTTAATTGGACTTCTGGTGATAGTCACTTCGATGCTGGTAATTTCTTTTGTCCTGATCCTGATCAGGAATCATGGTTGCACTCGGGTACTTCAGGTTCTTTAGCCTGTAGTTTACCACAGGATATTACACCTTACAAAATACGAATTTACAATTCTCCAGTGATGGATAACGAGATCTCATTATTTCGTATTTTAGCAGGACCTACTGGAGGGATTATGAATTTAACTTACGTTGATCCTGATGCAGGAGAGTTAAGATATTGTGATGCATTTTGCCCGCTTTACAATCGACAAAGGTTGGTAAAGGCCAGTTCTAATCCATCATCTGCCGATCGTATGATCACTTTTTCGAATAATAATACTACTGATATAAAGTGGGGCAAAACTTCCAAGAATTTGCTTTCGTTAACAATGTACCTATATCATCTGTAGAATTCGTGGCTTTGAGTTCGTATGGTAATAATGTGGGGCTTTCTTCATGGCAACTATTTCAAAGTAATCCATCCATATATGCCAATAATTCATTGAACAAACCAGCATGTGCGAATATGATGTCTTATTCAAATGCTATTCTTTCCAATAATGATTGGAAACAGGGTATTAATGGGCAAACATACCTCTCCACTAGTTATATTGATAATCAGGATAATATTCCTATGGTAACATTTTATCCAAATATTCAGTATCCTGGTAATTATTCGATAAAATTGTATACACCGGGATGCCTTGGAGATGGAACATGCGGTCAGAGAGCCATTGTTAATGTAACCCTTTGGGATGGTGAGTCAAACAAGCCTTTATCCTCAGGATTAATCTATGAAAATAATGATGAATTGAAGTATAATGAACTTTGGGATGGACATTTAAAATCTTCTCCAAAAGTTACTTTAGAATACCACTCATCGATTTATCCTAACAATCCTCAATCTATAATGGTTGCAGACTATATTAGTCTCGAAACAAAATCAATTGGTGATCTTAGAGAACATAAAAGGATATTGCTCTGAATGGTTTATTTCAATATCAAATTTCAAACTTTACGAATATTTCGAAAACTCTGTTGGGAATAAATCTTTAGATATATTTCCAGTTTCACATTTTCCTAAGAATACATCTTTGTTTGCATCATTATATGGCAATAATACGTTGTTATTAGCAGATTCTAGATCTAATGTTGCGGAGATAAAGCTGGATAAAAATTGGAGCATTGATTCTTTCAGTAATTTTGAAATAGGATCCGGTTTACATGGAATCGGTTCGTACTCAAATGGGTTAATCCTTTTGGTGATTATAATTCATCTCAAAATCAATCATCAACATTATCTTTTAATGGATCCTTTAATCCTTATGAAAAATCAATAGAAGTATTGAAAGTTTTACTAATATTACTTTGAAGGGCTCAGAAATTTTGGTTTTAATAATGAGTTTTTTACAATGTATCATCTCAAAGTTATATCACAAATACTACAGATTTTTCCCTTTCGGTATGGTCAGCTGGTCAAAATTCCAATGGAGATGTGATCCTTTTGGTACTATTTCAGAAAATGATTACCAAAACTTACAAGGACCCGTAAGTATTTTTAACAATGGTTCTGCTGTTTCTTCTAATATAAAGGCAACGTCAACCCATATATGGGTACATATTTGAATGATACCCTTACCGCCTATGCTTATGAAGATGGTTCTTCTTCGTATTTAGTGTTTAGCAATGGGAATAAGGGTCCGTGGAAGTGGAACAATTTCATAAAATCAATGATTTATTTTGGTAGATATGGGATGTTAGCTCTTGGAACTTCTTCGTCACATTCTCCCCTCAGTTAACTGTATTGAATTTGACGACGTCAGAAGTTTTGGTAAATGAAACTATGGATAAGGGAACTGAGGTGAGTAGCATGGTACTTTTGGTAAAAACTCTACGTTATTACTTGGAGGGAATTTTAGTGTTCCGGAAGCTGATTGTCAGGGATTATGCCTTTATGATTACAAGGAGAAGAAATGGTCAACTTTGCCAATAATAGTATCACTGGTCAGGTAACTCAGGTTCAATTATTTAATGCTTCAGAGCTGTTGATTTCTGGGTCTTTCAAATTAGATAACACATCGGGCGTGAATTTGCTCTCCGTCGATATTACAGGTCAGAGTAGAAAAATATTGCTTAGAGGTTGGAAGGCTCCCTTGGAGTCTTTTGTTGTAAATGAAAATAGTTTAGTGGCATGGAATGATACGGACTTAATGGTTTATGATAATGCTTCGTGGACTCATATTTCGACTTTCAATTCCACGTCCATTACTAGATTGCAGGACATACAGCAGGTGACATTAGAGCCTTCCCGTCTGAAAAGAGCTGACTCTTTATCAACCTCGAATTCAAATGGGCTTTTAGCTTACGGAAATGATAGAGATCAAAGTAATTCTTATCAGGCATTGGTTTATGATTATCACAATTGGACACCTTTATTTACTGTCAACTCCAAATCGGAAAGCTCAAATCCAGGCCTTCGTCTTTTCATGAACCAAGATATTTCTGATTCTTTTATTTCTGAAAAATCTTACCAAATCTGAGCGAAACATCTTCGAATTCTAGCTCTTCATCGACTTCTGCTGCGACATCGAGTCATACGGCAACGTCTATTTCTACTGATAAGAATCGTAAAGCTGGTCATAGAGTTGATCGGGGCTACGTGGTTTTGATTGGGTTGGCGTTGGCTCTAGGAACGGTTGTTGTAATTGGTATCTTTGGAGTTTTGATCGCTTATTTGTTTGGTGAAGAAATCGGAGGATACGAGTTTTAAGTCCACCAGTCGAGAGCGCTAAAGCTGTTGAAGCTGCATCACCAGAGAAATTACCGAAGTTCATTTAGTCGGTTGTATTATACTTATTATGTTACATTAATCTCTCTTGCATTAGATATATATATATATATGTATATATATTTCTCGTGGTAACCATATTTTGGTTGCTATTAATTCATTCGTAATCGTATTTTCATATCGATATATATACATATATATGTTTAGGCACATATATATATATATATATATTAACCTAATTGGCATTTGTCCATTTAACATTTACTTTATATTTTCATCTCTTAAAGTGAAGAAGGAACTAAGAAATCTATTAAGGGTTCTTCAGAAGACTCTCGATTATTCAAGTTTTAACTTTATGGTTTGAAAATTCGTCAATGTGATCTTTGGCTTCATTCATTTGTCTCTTTAGTCTCGCTAAAATCAGATCCTCCCGGTTAACAAATTCTAAACCTGTGTAAGCTCCTTCTATTTCTTTCAGACACCAGAAAGCTTGCTTCCATTGTTTCTGTTCTACCCACTTGTTAGCAGCAATTAATCTGAAAAATGCTGCTTTACGTTTGCGAGTTAATCCTCGAGTAACTATTTCTTCTTTAGCTTCTTCATCAGGTACAGGTTCATCCACTGTTGTCTTAACTCTTTGGGCACTATTTTTGTGGCGGATTCTTGGATCGATACGTTGAAAATAACAATCACTTAATCTTTCCCAAATCATGATTTGAGAACAAGGACCTAATCTGCATTCAGTCAAAATTGTTTCCAAACTACTTAGGGCGTATGGTGTTGAAGTCCAAGTGTCGCTTAGTGACAGAAAAGCTCTGATGCTAGAAACATACATCTAGTTTCATATGAACGTACAGGAACGTAAAGTTCTTCACCAGTTGAATCTTCATCAGCGGCACAGTTTTCATAAGTTTCGAATGCCCGCTGAATTAAAGGATTAATGTCATTTTTATCATTTTAACGGTAACTATGTTCTGAGCCCCCATTAATACTGAGACAGCACACCATTCAAAACAGGAGGCTAAGTATTTGGGAAAATTTTCTAAATCCTGTATTAACGATTCATACGTAGCGTATGCCGTTTTGAAATCTGATAACATCATGGACCAATCCGCTAACTTTCTCATTAAAAACTCCGTTGAAGAAGAAATGAAATATTCATTGCCACTTTTATCTTTACCCAAAGAAGCTGATTGATTATTATTAAAATTGTTAGAATTTTTAGATATTAACTTCTTGAAAAACTTAGCACCATGGAATAACGATTTTCTTGGTTGTAAGATAGTTTCTTCCCAAAATGATATTTTCCTTTTCATGAAAGGAACCATGAGATTTTGACCAGCTTTTCCAAAATGTTATAAGTGACATTAACTAATTGCAACGGCAGTCTTGTTGGTGTGGGGCTTTTAAAAAATATAGTATTTCTTCTAGTGACGACATCACTGGTTGGTGTAGTTCAACTTTCACATCATTTGAATAACTTTCCTTCCACAGTGGCAGTGATAGGCTCTCCACAAATAATTGTTTTTAGTTGATTAGCCAACTGTTGGCATGCATTTTGTTCATCTTTTGAATTTTCATCGTAACATAATAGGAAAACTGGTAAAATATCAACCGTACTCATAAATATGGGAAAATTTTCGACAGTATGGTTTAAGTTTTGAATCTCATTAACAAATCTCTAGCCTCTTCATAACCTTGTCCAGCACTTATATCAATCGCAATTAGTGATACTACTGGGTGGTTGAAGGTTTCGTATGGTGAAAGATAGGTGGTAGAAGAAATTGCCAATGAGAAGAACTTGTGGTATAGGGACTTCTTTAATAGTTCAAATGGAGTATTAGCATTAGTATATTGCTCTGTGAGTCGCAGCGTGCTTTCGAGAAAAACTTCTAGGGAATGATAATCAAATAGCATATCATTTGAGTCACTGGATTCTATTAAATTATCTAAAGGTCTCGTAAATCTCACATACTGTGACTGTGTTTGATCTCTTTGAAAAGGCTATTTGACCTTTTCTTGCACCACCGGCGTTACCATTAGTCCTTTCGGAAGTGCTCCTAGTGTCATTAGAAGCAGATGGTACTTTTAAAGAGTTTTCACCACCTCCTTCTGTTCCATTATCTTCCTTTCCAAATAGTATGTTAGCTTGTTCAGGATCTTCCTTAGAGGATAAAGGAAGGAATTCATTGGCTTGATCTCTATCAGACACACAATCGCCAAAAATCTTAAAACATGTAAAGTGAATCAAGATGATAGGTGTAACGAATATGTTTATCTAGTTCTGGCGTAGATGAAACTGAAATGACAGGTGAAATAGCATTAGAAACGATTCTTCTTGCTATATCAGGAGGAACAGTATCTCGCCCATGGTCTAAATGGAATAACAAATTCATATAATTCTCATAGGAAAGGCTCATTATTGCTTAGTATTAAAGCCTCCACTGGCTCTAAGACTAGTGGAGTAGCTCTGGAAAACTGTGTATTCCCCTTTGTGTCCTGCAGGATATGCATCTTTTGGTTTGATCCAACTTTGTTATTATGTTGATGATTTTCAATTCGTAAAGGAAAAATCGTAAATCATTTACTAGTGCAGGTTCTAGCTATTTTACACTCCCCGAAAATTTTTACTATTCCCTCGTAGTGGCGTTGGAACGGCCTTTCAAATTGACTTTAGTTCGATTCCTATGATGAGTTTTTATGTTACTCATTTTGTACGAAACTGTTAGACGAGTGGTTATGTTTCAACTTTTCACTTGTGTTCGAACCCTCAGCTGTGATATTAGTGTAGTTACCCTGGTTTTAAATTTAGCTGTTCTTTTTCTCTTCTGCTTCTCCGTTTGAGATCATTCAGGCTTCGTGGTAAACATGAACACACAGACCTCTCCTAGCGCTGAATAGAGAGGGAAGGACGTTGAGACTGTCTTACTGTCTGCCGATTGCTATTAGGAGGAATTACACGACTGCTTTCACACATTTTTGGTAATCTCTAGTTCCCAATTGTTGAGTGACAGATAATATCAAGTCGTATACGTAATGTTGTCTCATACACTTCTATTTGTGTGCCTCCTAACCTCACTAGTAAAGGCATTCTATCTACCTGGTGTGGCTCCTACCACTTATCATAGTAATGATGAAATTCAATTGTTGGTTAACCATTTGACGCCTTCCGTGTATTTTCAACATGAGGACGAGAAGGGAAACATTGTCAAAGGTGACAAGGAACACTATCTTTATTCCTATGACTATTACTACAATAAATTTCACTTCTGTAAACCTGAGAAGATACTAAAACAGCCGGAGTCGTTAGGTTCGATTATATTTGGTGATAGGATTTTCAATTCTCCATTCCAACTAAATATGCTTGACGAGAAGGAGTGTGTACCGTTGTGTACGACGACTATTCCTGGTGAAGATGCAAAATTTGTTAACAGGTTGATTAGAAATGGATTCATGCAAAATTGGTTAATAGATGGATTACCCGCTGGTAGAGAAGTTCATGATAGTAGAACCGACAGTAATTTTTATGGTACTGGGTTTCAGTTGGGGTTTGTTGATATTACGGAGGGTTATCCTAATGAGGAGAATGAGCATAAAAATATTATGCAGTATGTGGAGGTTCCTTATCTGGCTAACCATTTCGAAATTAATATTGAATATCACGATCGTGGAAATGACAATTACCGTGTTGTGGGTGTCACTGTGAATCCTCGTTCCATTAAACACACTTCCCCAGACTCCTGTAACTACGATTCTGATGGTTTGACTTTGAGTGAAACAGAAGATAACGAAGTTCATTTTACTTATTCTGTAAAGTTTAGAAAATCGGATAGAGTCTGGGCTACAAGATGGGACAAATATCTACACGTCTATGATCCAACTATTCAATGGTTTTCGTTGATCAATTGCTCCATTATCGTCGTGGCACTTTCATCTGTGGTATTGCACATGTTGTTACGTGCTTTAAAGAATGATTTGTCTCGTTACAACGAATTCAATTTGGATAGCGAATTTCATGAGGATTCCGGTTGGAAATTGAGTCATGGTGATGTTTTCCGTATTCCTCCCAGATCTTTGTTATTATCTGTTTTGGTTGGTTCGGGAGTTCAGTTGTTTCTGATGACCGCTTGTAGTATTGTTTTGCCGCTCTCGGGTTTTATCTCCATCATCTAGAGGTTCTCTACCTACTGTGATGTTCATCCTCTATGCCTTGTTCGGGTTTGTTGGGTCTTATACATCAATGGCTATTTACAAGTTCTTCAAGGGTCCTTATTGGAAAATTAACATGCTTTTGACTCCAGTATTAGTTCCAGGTGGTATCTTTATAACCATCATTTTTGAACTTTTCCTCGTATTTGTACATTCTTCGGGTGCCATTCCAGCTGGTACATTGTTTACTATAATTTTACTGTGGTTTGTGTTTTCCATTCCGTTGTCATTCGCTGGTTCTTTGATTTCCCGTAAGAGATGCAGTTTAGATAATCATCCGACAAAGACAAACCAAATTGCGAGACAGATCCCTATTCAACCGTGGTATTTGAAGACTGTACCAGTTTCGTTAATTGCAGGTGTCTTTCCTTTCGCCTCCATTGCAGTCGAATTATATTTCATCTACACTAGTTTGTGGTTCAACAAAATTTTCTACATGTTCGGATTTCTTCTGTTTTCATTCTTGTTATTAACTTTTACTACAGCTCTAGTTACCATGTTAACCACTTACCATTCTCTATGTTTAGAAAACTGGAAATGGCAATGGAGATCGTTCATCATCGGTGGATGTGGTTGTGCAGTTTATGTTTTCATCCATTCTATTCTTTTCACTAAATTCAAATTAGGAGGGTTCACGACGGTCATTCTCTATCTGGGTTACTCTGCTTTAATTTCTGTGCTATGTTGTATCGTTACTGGTTCCATTGGATTTATCAGTAGCATGTTTTCATCAGAAAGATTTATTCTTCCATAAAAGTGGATTGATGATCTCAAAGTAGAGAATTTATGATGCATACAAAGGAGAGAGAAATGAATATATATATCCGTAAATGTGTGTAGATGAATATAATGTATATGCAGCATTGTGGAAATAATCTGTTGTCTTATTTCTCCGTCAGTTGAGTAGTTTTCTTGGTCCGTGTGATAGTGTTCTAATTGCGAGCGCACAGAGGTAAACAAGGTCTCTTGGCCCAGTTGGTTAAGGCGCCGTGCTGATAACGCGGAGATCGGCGGTTCGAACCCGCCAGAGACCATTTTTACACGTACGGAGGAACTGAAAAGAACTTGATTGCAAGGCTAAATAGTAAAAATAAACTGTAAAGTTAATTACGGTCCTACAAAAATAAAAACAACAACGATAAAGCCCTCGGTTGTTTTCACTGCCATGTCTGATGAAAATTTAAGTGCTGCTGCTGGAAGAGATAAGGTTCTTCAAGAGGTACAGGAACCTGCTGATGTAAATAAGATGAAGGATAATCGTTCACAACAGGCTTCGGATCCACTGAATCCTATCGGCACCAGAATGAGAAGTGGTACTCTCATATTCAAAGGTGAAGATTTGTTGCAGGAGACAAAATTGCTTAGGGACACCCTAGACTTGCTTTGGAATCATACTTCTGAGCAAAGACAATTATGTGAGCAGTTAAAAGCTGAAAATGAATACCTACAGGATTATATCAGTAATTTGATGACTTCTAGTAACGTT
The DNA here is from genome assembly GCA_900465325.1 of Zygosaccharomyces sapae. Taxonomy (NCBI): domain Eukaryota; kingdom Fungi; phylum Ascomycota; class Saccharomycetes; order Saccharomycetales; family Saccharomycetaceae; genus Zygosaccharomyces; species Zygosaccharomyces sapae. The sequence goes on along the minus strand of UEGL01000023.1, from coordinate 48,015 downwards.
TTGGATAAATAGGTGAAATTGACAGTGGAGTACGAAGGGGTGCCGTATGGGATCTTTTGTGTTTCTTTGTTGTTCTTTTAAAAAGAAAAAAGAAGGAAAAGAAGATTTTTGTCTTTGTGTCATGGAAGTTTATATTTATGATCTATCCCCAAAGAATAATTAGTTGCAATATTAAAAATTTCATGTTGTTTACTATGTTATTATCAGCGAAAGAGAAGGGAAGCTAAATAATGGAGGAATTTATTCCAATTCAATTGGTTGAAGGTGACGAAAATTCTAGCCACTTTACTTGTTTTCATGAAAACAACAATAAACATGGACAGAATCAGCAACAGCAGCAATATGTCGGTGTAGGCAGCTTCATAAAGTTACGGGATCTAAATACAGAGATTCAGCGACCAGTATCTCAGAAAACTCTGAAATTGGTCGAATATTTGCGGAAACCAGAACCTTCTTTGGGGCCAAATGTTAGGTTACGACCAAATTCTGCTGAATTTGGTTTAGGTACACTAGGGGAAGTTAATACTATGTATATACCAGAATCACCATCCTTATTGGGAACTCTAACCTACGATACAAACTCTAAAGTGAAATTGATAAAGATGGAAGATGGATCAACGTTAGATTTGGCACCTGTCTCCAAGATCTATGATGGTGAATTTGATTGCCAGCCCTTCTTTCGCGCATATGATTATGAGAATAGGCTAGAAGTTGATGATTACGATTCTATTCTTAATCAGATGGTGGAAGGTGATTTAAACAACAGTAGACCAGTTTTTATAAAGAATTGGAATATCAGGAGTTGAAAAATTTGTGGGGATTACTGATTATATTCTCTACTATGTTTTCGGTATTGATAAATTGCAATTTTTCGAATTAAAAGAAGAAAGAGACAAGTTTAGAGAGTTCAACTACGAGTCCTATACATGTCCCTTGAGATATAGAGATCCTGAGTTTAATGGTTTAAATGATGACGAACAACTGATCTCCTTTGATGAGGATTATGAGACGGACGGCGTTCTTTGCGATACGTCTTCTGTCATGTCTCTTGACATGTATGTGTGACGTATAGACTTTGATCTTAGGATAAGGTAAGTATTATTAATAGTTGATAGATGGAACAAATTGAAATAAATTATGCCTAAGGGTAGCAGTCAGTGTTTTGCATTCCGAAGGGAATGTTCTTGTCCTTTGTAGACAAGGCGTTATGTTTGATTTCCAATTACTCTAGATAAATCTTTATAAAAACAAGGGTAATCACAAGGAAACAACGAGGACGTTAGTAATGGGGCCCTGGTATCCATTCCTATTAATTTTGTCAGTAGTTTTGTGGCATCTGGGTTGGGAGCTTGTTTTCACATCTCTGTTCTCAGTCTCTCTCAGCAATAAGTTCGTCATCATTGGGGACACGACTACTGTATGCTCTATGGTTGTTATGCAATTCGTTAATATCGTGGATTTATATGTCAGCAAATAAATCTATTATTTGGCCTTCGAAGACTTGTACTGTTACACACGAATGCGGTTGGTTTACGGTTCACAGGCTAAATTTTGCCCTTGGTTCATTACATTTGTTGTTAGCAGCATCATTAATTGGTGTCAGGTCTTCGAAAAATTCACGGGCAGCTTTACAGAATTCTTGGTGGAGTGTTAAATTTTGTGCTATCTGGGGTTGATCATATTAGCATTTACTATCCCTAATGGTTTTTGTCCACTTCAGTAAATGGATATCAGTACCTTCGGGAGCCATATTCATCCTCGTGGGCTAATATTGTTAGTAGATTTTGCACACGAGTGGGCTGAGACTTGCATACAACATGTGGAAAATCAAGATGATAATTCATCGTTTTGGAAGAAGAGTTTAGTTGTTGGAACTGCGGCCATGTATACTGCATCTTTGGCAATGGTTATAGAGATGTACATCATTTTCTGTCGTGGAAACTGTTCTTTGAATCAGTTCTCTGCTACCGTAAATGTGGTTTTGACGCTAATCACGGCTCTCTTATCAGTTCATCCTAAAATTCAAGAAGCAAATCCTAACTGTGGTTTGGCTCAAAGTAGCATGGTCTCCCTATATTGCTCCTATTTGGTATTAAGTGCAATGGCATCAGAACCTGATGATAAAATGTGTAATCCATTGGTCGGTTCGAGTGGTACTCGTAATTTTAGTGTTGTTATGGGTTCCATTTTAACATTTGTGGCTATCGCATATACGACTACAAGAGCTGCCGCCAATAGCGCATTTCAGGGAAGCAATAACAGTGGGGCCATTTATTTGGAAGACGATGTGGAATATGATGGATTGGGTAGACAGGCAAGAAATCAGTTGAGACATGAGGCTATCAGGCAAGCAGTTGAAGAAGGCTCTCTTCCTGAAAGTGCTCTTTACGATACCAGTTGGTTAGGGTCACCCTCCATTGCGAGCGATGAAGGTGGGGGCATGAATGACGAGCGCATTGGAACCAAGTACAATTACTCTTTGTTCCATTTGATTTTCTTCATTGCTACTCAATGGATTGCAATTTTATTGACTATTGAAGTCACACAGGATGATGTTGGTGATTTTATCCCTGTGGGGAGAACTTATTTTACTCCTGGGTCAAAATCGGGAGCGCTTTCTTATGTTATGGATTATATGGATGGACTATTGTTGCACCACTTTTGATGCCATCACGGTTTGAAATTGACAGTTCCTATTAAAATGGACTCAGGATAGTGATAATGATAATAGTAATAATAATAGGACGGATAAGATTCGACAATTTGTAATATATATATATATATATAATAAGGTAATAGCGATTTCCCAGTGGAAAAGGTTAAGCAAATTTAGTAAAATAAGCCTTTCATTCGGTGGAATCTGTGATACCCTTCTCACTGATTACATAAACGCATTCTTTTCGGGCATATCTGGAGAATCTTGAAGTTTGGCTACTCTTTCATCACCGCGGCCCTTTCTCAACAGAATTCTAGTAGCTGATGCGTGCGCCAGTACATGACCGCCAACTGGTTTCCTACCGTCTGCTGATGCAAATAACGCTGAAGCACCAGGATCAGACTGAACTTGGTTGGTCATAAATACTGCTACGTTGAATTCTTCACTGAGTCGATTTAGACGGAATAGGTGTTGGTTCAATTTCTGTTGTCTTTCATTTAATTCGCCACGACCACTATAATCAACTCTAAAATTGGCCATGATAGAATCTACAATGACTAGCCTGTACTGGCCTGTGCTGAGTTCCCCGCCTAATTGTTCGACTAACTCCATCTGATGTTCACTATTTAGGGCTCTTGCATACGAGATGTTTTCTAAGCACACTTCAGGGTCCAATTCGTATCTCTCAGCAACTTGTTTAATCCTTTCTGGTCTAAAAGTACCTTCGGTGTCGATGTAGGCGACTTTACCCTCACCACCACCTAGTTCTTTAGATAGTTGCGCGGTAATGCATAAAGTATGTGACATCTGCGTCTTGCCGCATCTAAACTCTCCGAAAACCTCGGTTATACTCATTGTCATAATTCCACCACCTAGAATGGAATCCAATTGTTTAGATCCTGTAGATATAGAATAGACTTTCTGTCTAATATCTAGTTGGATTGTAGCTGGAATAAATCCAACTTTAATAATCTTACCGGCAGCCTCTTTAATTTTCTCTACTTTGACTTCACTCAAACCCTTGATTTTAGCTAAATGTCTTCTCGTCGTAGATAAAACAGTATTTATGGTGAATATACCACTGGCCTTTAGTTTTGCAAATCTGACGCATTAATCCCATGGTTTTGTAATTCATCGACGTTTATGATACTCACGGGAACCTCCTCCTCTAACTCTGCAACAGACATTATGGATATGTTTTCTTCTTTCGTTAAAGTTTAGTGATATAATGACATGATCAAGAAGAACATTGTATTATTTGTATTACTCCTTTTATACTTCGGAAGGATATTGTCGGCGGCTAGTTTGTTACCCTGAAAATTAAGGGTCCGAAATCTTCTTTAAGTATTCAATAGACTTTAATCATTGCTCGTTACTTCCAATGGAGTTAGAAAGATAAAATGTAGCTATTATAGACATTGTATGGTCAGTTATGAAGGTTTTAGGATGTCTGAGGTCTGACTTTTAAATGAAAATTGGCTCTTCTCAGTTGCAATAGGAGCGCCAATGGGTGGGGATTGAGCGTTCGAAGTAATTAAATTAAATGAGAATAAACTAGCGGTAGTGGTGGAATTTCAACCTATGGATCTTCTAGGCTTGTTAGTGGTTTTTCATGGATGCTTTTGTTTTATTCTTCTATAAGGCAGAATGTAGGAACGGTCACGTTATTCGGAAACACAAAATAGTCAGGTTCCTTTGCTCAGCGTATCATATAGTAAACGATGTATTCGGCTTAAACACCCGCAAGTTGAACCCAGAGCTAGATTGTTGATAATATAGGTATACTTCTTGATAGGGGTCCGGATAAGGGAATCCATTTCGAGATTTTTATGACTCTCAGCAGTGAAGAACTTATCAAGATTGTGGTTGATGATGAAAGATACACACGACATTTGAATTCACATTCACTAACGAGCCATGCAAAGGTAGGAATTTTGAGATTCCGAAATCTTCATTTACTGCCTTCAGGTTGACGTATGCATCTCCTGTTGAGCTTTCGTTATCTTCTAAAGTGGTCTTGTTAGGCGGGGTTCCGGAACACTGGTATCAAGCACAGAAAGACACTATTAAGCGAGAATTGCTGAAGGCGAGGCATCCAAAATTAGCGGAAGAGTGGATCGACTGACTAAATATGGGTTAAGAGCTGTTTACCACTCAGAAAATTTTGGTGAAGAAATACTGAAAAGTCCATCCTTTAGAAGAGGAGGAGATACCGGAAGACTGAATTCTCCTGATGTTAATGGACCTGTTCCAGGGGAGCTCAAACATGCATCTACTTCCATTCCTGATGGTGTTCGTCGACTAGAAAGAAACACCCAGGATACTTCTGTTCTAGAAGGGCAGACCCTTGTCAAGTGCCGTCGTCTTCAAGGAGACGTAAGCTAAAGCATTCGAGTAAGACTTCCGGGGATATACCCACGGTCTCTTCTTTAAATAAGGGAACACTTGAAAAGTTTTTGACGAAAGTTGATGAACAAGATGAAGACAAGCCTTTTCCCATTTCATCGGTTGGAAGCTCTAATGAAGACACGGCGCACAATCATGCATTGAATGAAGAAGGTCCTGGTAAGCTACGAAGGCGCTCTTCCATCTCTTCTATCTCTTCCTCTGGGAAAAGTACTCTCGGATCACACCCAGATTCAGAACTCTTGGAAAGGTTGTATCGGGAGCAAAGACTAAATGAGATAGAAATGGACAAACTGTTAAATGGTGCTGCTCTTTCACCGAATCAGGATACACATTCCACAGAAACTTATGTGTCAGCGGCGGCTGAACCAGAAGGTGCAAGAGAGTTCTGGGAAGACTGCTGTGAATTTGCTGAATCTACAGTTCCCTCATCGGTAGGTTCTGCATTTTCGGTGTCAAACACTTCTAGGTCTCCTGGATCTGTTAATTTCACCGATGATAAGACTGGTTATGCATTAAAATTTGACCTTCCAAATTCTTTTTAGATCGAAGCAGATTAGATGACGGTACTTTAAGTGGCCAAAAGATCATCAAGGCTCGAAAAAGCAGGCTGTGGTTTTCATGAAGGCACTGGCGCATTCTAAGGATTATAAGAGGTTGTCACTTTTGCAACCTAAACCAGAACGAAGGCCAATGGGTCAAAGAGCTAAACCAATTGAATCTGGTAGGACATTATTTTCTAATATACACGGGCGTAAGGTGGAATCTTTTAAGAATAAACAAGAAGGAGTGGTTAATAGATTAAGACAAGGGTTTTCCAGCAGATACGGTCGTCATTCCTCGCATATGCGTCAAGATCGATTGGGCCCAATTTTAATGATGGATAGGATGTTGGTTATTGTTAAAAATGCGATTGGACAAAGGAACCCAATAGTTGACTTTTCTGAGGCAGAGCCAATAGACACAAGGGTAGCTAGCAGGTTGAAGGAGTACTTGGTTATAGCTAGGCTCACAAATCGAGATTCTAAGCCCATCCTAATACAGTTTTGTCATAAGAAACATTTTTCATATCACCGGAGGAATGATAAATACAATGATACTCACACCCTCGGAAATACGTTAGATTTCTATTTAAATAAAGACTGCATAGTGGGACTCTATAGTCCTTTGGACAACACAATTTTGTTGAAAACCAGATGATAGGCTTGGCTCACATGTTTCGGAGGAACTTTATGGTTTAAAACATTCAGATTTATCAACTTTAAGGTTTTATATTTTAAAATGTCGTACCCTGTCGTCTACCAGTAAATGGTATGATCTTTTACAAAGCGTAACAGGCAATTCTTCCATCACTAATAAGATTACGTTGGGAGTTCCTGAGGCTAACGTTTTGTTCACTGTGCATTTGTACAGAGAAGTGTTAGAGCGGTTAGAGCAACTAGAAGTACAAGAGCGGAAGACGTTGAAGATATCATGTCTCCCTAGGGGATATTGTGTCTTCAAAGCTCCTATTCTAAGGTACCTTTCTCTAATTGTTAATCAAAAATTAAGAGATGCTGGTTATGATGAGTTAGTTAGACTATGGGAGGGGCTAATGTTAATTTGGGTTGTAATTTTAGACATTATGACAAGATAAATTGGTGCCCTGGATACCAAAGAACGTCATTAAGAAGTTTATCTGCTCTTTTCCTTCAAATGTGCTTGAGTTCAGACCCTATACGTATTATGGAAGAAAATTAGATTTGCCTGATGGTTCAGTGTTGTTGGAACCTCCTGCTGTGGAAGGTTTCCTTTTAAAATTGACTGGTCATAATGGGTTAGATAAGACGGTTCTAGGTACACCCTATTTAAAACCAATTTACTTTTTACCAGTGAGAACTTATTATTTATTATGGGTTCTATGAAGTCCATGCCACCAGTTCCCCTGGAACTGTTGATTTCTGCCACTGACAAGTCTGATGTGGAAAAGATTAAAACAAGTTTAAAGAACTTACCAGAGGTTTATGAGCAGAATCCATATCCCTTAGATCTGGGAAGTCACATCGAATGGTTAAAAGAGAATTATAATGAAGACACTTTTGCCCTTAACGATTATTATGCTTTCAAGTGCTTCAATAGGAGGATCGTCCAAATTTTAAAATCCGAAAACTTAATTGATATGGCAGACATTGAAGAAGTACGTCAGGGATCTGTAGATGATGTACAGTCGCATGAAATAAACTACCAAATTTATAGCCAAGCAAGAAGTATATTTTGGAAGATCGAGAAATCGTTAGATGAAACGGCGCAATCACTAATTTTCATACAGATGAAGAATCGGCTCATCATGAAATTGTTAGCACCAAATTCGAATGTTTGTAAAGAGTGGGTTACTAGGTTAAGGGCGCTCGTCACATCTTGGAATGAAAAACGAGAAAGTGATTTCAGTAAATTGTGGGGTACAAAGGTTCAAAATATCAATAATTTGAAGATCGACGAGGGGAAGATGCTAATGTTAATGGTCGTAGTCCTAAGTGGATGACTGAAAGGGGATCACAAATCCCAGCATATATAATATCAATGCTCTTTCGGTGCTCCGTCCTATTCTCCATAGAGGTGTTTTACATCAGAAACCTAAGAAACATTCTGTTTTCTCAAAATATTGGGTGGTTCTTATTCCTGGTTTTTGATTTTATACCGTTATTTTAGAAGATCAAAACTGGCTATGCCACACCATCTGTTGATCATGTCCATTACATGACTATTCCAATCGAGCAATGTTATGTCTATTCAGGTACACTTACAGAGCTGGATCTGCTTGATAGAGATAAGACATTTGATGAATTTAATCCTGGAAGTCATTCCTTACCTCGCATTTATGATGACGGTTGGAGATCTAGTGAAACGGAGACTTCGAGATGCTTTACTCTTTGGTTCGGTAAAAAGAATTTTGTCTAAATCACCTAAAAATTCCCAAAATCAAAGTGACTGTAGTAACAGTCCTCAGGTATCTGATCTGAAAGATGAGCCAAATGGTAATGCACGAAATCCTAATATGATAAAAATGGTGAAACAGCATGGGGTTAGTGGTAGATCTATGGTCTTCATGGCTAGATCAAGACAAGAGAGAGACATATGGGTGCTTTCATTACATTATGAACTGGAACGTTTAATGGATTATAGTTAACAGTCGAGAAAGATTAAAATTCAATACTTAAAACATACTAGAGGTAATTATTATAGAAAAAAATGGAATATAAAATGTGGAAAGTGATTACTTTAAACATTAAGTTGACCCTTGTCAAAGGTATTGGTATAACACAGGATGACCACTGGGCTCCATGTGACTTGGTGAAGAGACTTGATCAATTTCATGAATTGCGCGTTCAATATCTTCAAGCAGGAAGTCGCATCCATCTTGGATGTTTTGTTGTGTATTTTCTCTCTGGGATGTTCTTCAGAGTTTACTAATGGCTTTAAAGAGTTTGAGTAAGAGCCTGTGGTGAAATGACTATTTTCATTATTACTTAAAACACTCCTAGTATTGTTCTCACTTGCATCGAATGGCGACGCTATTAAAATTGTTGTAGTGGATTTTTTGAAGACATGGAGTGAGTATCACTTAAAGGATGATCATTTTCACTATCAGTCAGATCCTCTTCAACGCTGGAAATTTCATCATCATCATCATCATCATCCCCGAAAGCCAAGCTAAAACTATAACTTAATGCTTCCAAAAATTGTTCCATGACTCTAATTCTACTAATTCGCTAATTTTATCACTGTAATCTGAATTTAAGTAACCTACCTTTATTTTTAATTCTTTAGGTCTTCGTCTTCCTTCATTCGTAAAACAACTGTAATCCTTTAGTAAACATGACTTCTCAGTATCCATTGGGGTATTGGAAATAATTGCAATTCCTAAGCTTGTTAAAGGGGTATTTGGATACAGCAAATTTTTAACCAAATTGGTTCGAATTTGTTACCTCCTGATAGTTTTGCGTATTCTCTAAATCTTTAACAGTAGTGATTAGCTCTCTGGCCCTACCATGGGCTTTCACAATTCCTTCAGAGTCTACAATGCATATTTTCAAATCGGGGAATTTCAGCACTAATGCTTTCAAACTATTGAAAATTACCAATGAATCAATTTTAGCACTAATCTTATCAAAATCTAGTTGCAAAACAATTACTAAATCATCCGGTTTTCCTCTTTTAAAGATAAAATGGAACTGATATTTGTCATGGCGCTTTGTATGGTGTCTGTGGCAGTCATGGTCACACTGTGATCCTCTGATAACTTAAAACCTCTTCGGATGATGACACTATTCCGTTTGTTGCTGGAAAATTCAACCACTTTGGTTGGATTCACTAGGCCCATTAGGGAAGTGGAAAACCGGGACGACTGAATATCGTTTTTCATGATGGGCGGTAAGGGTAAAGTTGAGGTGAAATATTTGTCATTAAACTCTACTTCAAGATCTAGCAGCGCAGATATCCACTTTTGGATCACTTGACTGGAATCCGTATTGAGAGCCTCAGTAACATATACCTCTTCCCACGGAGAAAATTTTGTTTCAGGGAAAGTCCATTTTAAGACAGAGGACTCTACGGTGTCTACTCTTACATTAGCAACCGACTTGTAAATGTGAAAGTCTTGTAGGACAACATTTAAAGATCCATCCTGTTCCGTCTTAATTCCATAAGCCAAAGGGGCCACAACAAGAGCTTTTTCAAAAGCATACACCAACAATCGTTATATCCAAGGCCATCTCTCGACATCATTAGATGGTCTACCAGCCGTAATAATCCAAATTCTTCATCGATTTGCCATCCTGATAAAGTAGTAAAGTTTTTCATCAAAATTTCGATAAAATGAGCTCTTAAAACATAAAGAGGCAGCTTATCAATTGTAGATACAGAATAGTTTTGGTATCAGGCTGTGATATCAAGGAAGTTCTAACCGCTCGTTGAAATTGCGAGACTGGCCATTCACGTCTAGTTTCTGGTGCTGATTGTTTCCTTGCTTTCTCTGGGGCACTAGCTAGCCGCATCCCGTCCAACACTGGATCTGGTGTTCTTAAAATATGACTTTGGGGAAGGTATCACCTGCGATGACACTTGTCCTCGGGGTAAAGAAAGAAATGATGGCTGTTGGATGGTAGGAAAAAACTCGGTATTCGAGGTGATTGCAGCGACTGTAATGGTGAAACACTTGATTCCGAATGCCTTCTTGTACTTCCGGTGATCAAAACCGATATCAATCTGTCTTTCAACTCAGCATTCTTTGGTATGCAACGATTTTCTATATTCTTCTCGTGTTGACATTTGGTACAGGGTGGGAATATGGAAAAGAAATCGTTAGAGCTGTAGCCGCTAGAATTCTCGAAAGAAACTAGAAGACATTCCTGATGACTAATGTGACCACATTCGAGTTCAATGATACGTTCACCGTTGCCTCTATTCAATATTGGTTCGTCACACACAGTACAATACTCGTTTAGAAAGGATTTCTTGTTGGAAGTGTTGGACCTGCGTTGACCGAACGGACCGATCTTTGGGGTGGTGTCAGGCTTACTCCAAATTCAAATGTATTGGGAGGTTTTGGAAGGGATGAAGTACGAATTCCATGAGAGTTGCTTAATGGCGACAACGTCTGAGAAACCACAGGTGAAGTTGAAATTCCTCTATTCGCCGAAGGTGAATTAGTTGTTTTTTGTCACTGTGTCTCTGAAATTTAGCAAATTTATCAGTCCACTTTTGCCTTTTGACGATGGTGATGGAGTTATTGAACCGTCCCTTGAAGGTGTACCGCCAGCAGAACTTACCTTTGGAGTTTTAAGGGAGATCTCTCTTGAGATTGCTGTGGTGATGCACCAACGTTCGTTAGTTGGTATAGAATATTGTTTTCTGATGCCTGCATAATCAGAAAAGTCCTTATAAACTTAGGACTTCTACTGAATCTCACAGGATTGACTTCTCTTCTCTGATTGTGGTTCTTGTTACATGATAAAGGGACCTTCGGATCCGGCATACTCTTGATATCTTATAATTTTGTGCCGGGTAACACAATGAGTGGAGATATAAAGGGTGCATAAGAACATTGGCGGCTAAAACTTAAAATACTAATATTGCCAGGTTTCAGATAATGAAAGAGAAGACAAAAATGAATGCTATTTTCTGCCATCTCTTCTAGTGAAAAGGACCTTTTCAAGAATTTTCCGTTGAGCTTTAATGGATGCTAAATAAGCGCATTAAACCCTACAAAATTACTTGAGTAGCTACCAAACGTAAAATTCGATGATGGCGGTGTAATCCTGGTGGAGAGGTCTAGGAAGTCCTTTCTACAATCTGGTTTAGTGGAATAATATATAAAATATTTACGAATTTTATTAATAATGACGAGGATTCCAAATAGAACCGTCTCAATACGAATGACGGATTTAAACTACAAAAACATCAACAGCCTTCCTTCGACGTAAATAAATTAAATTTAGTATCTTGGAACATGTTGTAAATTTTCCAAATCCCAAGTTTCGTTCACAGTTCTGCCTCTTAAGCGTGGAATACCAGTACCCTTCAAATAAACATCTTCGAACAATAAAGCAGGTTCGTGACCTGGGGCAGACGAAGAATCAGCCAATTCGACTTGTTCGTCAACATACTTTCTAGCAGCTTTTCATACGCTTTCAATTCTTCTTCGTTGGCTAGACCCAATTGCAGCATGTTCATCTTCAAACCTGCAATTGGATCGTTCTTAGAACGCATGTGCTGAATTTCTTCTCTTGTTCTGTAAGTAGTACCAGGATCAGAGATAGAGTGTCCACCGTATCTGTAAGTCTCGTATTCGAGAACGAGAGGACCGTTACCCGATAGACACCAGTCTTTAGCGAACTTAGATGCCTGGTAAACCGCCAAGATATCCATACCGTTAACCTTCAAACCCGGAATGTAGCCAGCACGTTTGAAATATTCCGTAGATGCAGATGCCCTGGAAGCAGCGGTACCCATACCGTATCTGTTGTTTTCACAGCAAAACACAACTGGCAAATTGAACAATTTAGCCATGTTATAGGATTCGAAGACTTGACCTTGATTTGCGGCACCGTCACCGTATAGAGCAAAATTGCAGTTATCTTCGTTTTGTACTGGTGGGCAAATGCCAAACCGGCACCTAAAGGCACTTGTGCACCAACAATACCATTACCACCGTAGAAACCGGTGGTGTACATGTGCATAGAACCACCTTTACCGTAGGAAACACCTGATCTCTTACCCATTAATTCTGCCAAAATATCCTTAACTGGTGAGCCCCTCATATGGGTGAAACCGTGACATCTGTACGAAGTAATAACAGTGTCTTGTTTCGTGATAGCATTCTCAATACCAACTGCAATTGCTTCCTGACCCACTGACAGGTGACAGAAACCCCAAATCTTTTTAGCCTTATAAAGAGCATCGCATGCCATTTCCATGCGTCTGATTGTTGTCATGTCCTTGAACATTTGTAACAAATTGCCCTTAGTAGTGGTAAATTTCAATTCTGGAACATCCAAATTGTAACCTTCAAACGAAGTCTCTGGCAACTCAATTTCAATTAGATCACTCTCTTCAGAAGCAGAGGCAAGACCGCGAATTGGTCTAACCATCGAGGCTTGACGCAACAAGCCCGTTTGTCTCTTAACGGCAGATAGCATTGGTGTTCTTCTACTATTTTAGAAAGAGAAGGGAAGAAAAGCAACAGATAGACAAGCCGTTACTGTAGATTATTACTGCCAATTGTTAAACAACTGATCAATACGTGATATCTTGGTGCTGTATCTTTTATATGTACTTACGTCCCTCTTCCATGCTTCGCTTCACCCGACTTTTACTTTTTCAATTTGATAGCGGGAATTGAACTACGCAGATGTCAAACTATACGAACTTTATATCACGTGACAAGCACATGACACATCTCTGCAAGTACCACGCCCTCTCCAAACCTCGAAGAACAACTACTGCGCACCCTCCGGGGCCACTGGAACACGCCCACCTGCTAGAGCCAGCACTACTAACCTCCATAACAACGCCTAGCGCCATATCTTCCCAGCGATGGTGCAACCCACCAAGATAAAAGTGCGCACAAAGCAAGGATCTACGTTAAATACAGTCACAAGATGAGGAATCAGAAATTTGGGTATACTTGGTCATTCACTAGAACCTGAGTACGTTTGGTCCTTACAGACTGGTGCACAGCATCTTTCTCGTCATCTTCCTCAAGGGTTAGAAATCAACCAGTAAACTTACCGGAAAACTTCTAACCTTTGCGTCCCGGAGAGCCAATTGCCGTCGGGCTTCTCCCTCTCACTTTCCAGTGCAGTGGAAGGAAAAACGTTCGACACTCACCATCTCTTCTTTATATACTTCAGAAAACTTTCTTTTACCCGGACAATAAAAGTTGAACGCTTAGGGCTAAATAAATATTGACCAAGCGGTAATGGGAGAAAGTTTAGAGGAGGCGGCAGACAAATCATAGTTTCTGAGTTTAAGCGCTACCTTGGGAAGCTATTTGAATGCCATGTAGAACAAGAAAAGTCAGTCGGAGACGGATTCTCTCAAACAGTCTCTATCACGTGACACCTACGTAATAGTACACTATTAATCCTCGAGGCAGAAACTTGCTAGGTACAACTCCGAGGGTACGCACAGGACAGTCGCTAAGGCACGTATACACCAGTGCTGGACCCCGCTTGTCAGTAAAAACAAAAAAATCAATGGCCACATATCATACGCGAACACAAAACTGTCATTAGGGTATTTCTATTCTATTTACGTTTAACTTACTGCTCTATATCCATTAACCTAGCTCATTAGTATCCCTGTTGCTGCAATAAAATATCCTGTTCATACTGCCACCGGTAGAACCCGTATGGATCGAACGAATCGATTGTACTGACACTTGGTAATCTTGAGATTGGATTTGAGGGCAAATCTGATTTATTCCAAATATCTAATTCACCGCTATTTTCACTTACTAAAGTAGCAGAACTTAAATCTGATGAAACAGACGCATTGCGGTTATGTTCTAAACTCTTGGTACTAACGATATGATCACCTGCGCCAGCACAAGCGATATTTCTGGGTAATTGCGATTGAAGTTGTAATTGCTGCTTTTGCTGTTGTTGCTTTAGCTTTTGTAATCTGACGTGTCTGTACAGCTTTTTCTTTGGACTGATGTACGTTCGATGTCCTCAACAATTGGTTCCAACAGGTACCTTAGATCTAGTATTAGATCGTCATTTGTAACTCTTAGGTCCCAGTTTAACAGTTGGACCAATTGTCTTTCCATGAGATTAACGTCTTCAACACTAAAGAGGCCATCAGTGTATTTGGCCCAATGTTTGTTCAAGGGCGAGGAATCGTTGTGAAACTTGGCACTGAGAATTAAGCATGCCAAAAAATACGGTGAATAGTGGATGGTAGACCAGAGGCATCTCTTGGCAAAATACACTTGAGTCTATTCAAATAACAGGCGGTCACCAACAAAGTGGGCGTGTACACATTTGTATGTCTGACCAACCTGCTAATGAAACTCATTAGTGATGGTAACTTTGACGTGTACTTGGCGGGTGAACCTGGTGGTGTTGGGTAATTACACTGTGGCAGAACCTTCAGTGTGGTATTAGTTAAAAATCTAATCATATCATCAGTAACCGGCGATTTCATCAGAATGTTTAGCGCCTTGTAGTATCCAGACATTTGGTGGTGCTGCATGATGATAGAGTCGGAAGAAAGTTTAGTCTTTTCTTAGTGATATGTGAAGACACATTCTCCCAGACCCAGATTATACATTCCACCTCCATCTTCCCTGTCTTTTATATGATCTTGAATTATCCTTCTACCACCTTGAATACCTTCATCACTCATACTAGGTTAACCGTGAAACTACTACAACTGGCCACGCCAAACAATGAATCAACGAAATCTTGCTAGCGAAGGGTAATAGAATTTCGCGAATCGCGTCCCTGCATGCCCCTTCACCAAACTGTCTATTATGCTTTAACTTCTTTTGCGGTTATAATGATCTACACATCTTCGCTCTTGATTTTCGCAGTGTCAGGAAAATGAAAAAATTCGTGTAAACTTCCGCATCAAGTACAAATCAAGATCGTCGCACCGTTGGAAAAGGTTATAAAATACACGAATTTCAGATTTCGAGATGGAAATCGTGGAGGAGTTCCCTATTGTCGATATTGTTTTTGGTGATAGTAGTTCCTACTTCTCCAGGTTCAACTTTGGTAATTATGATACTGACGATACGATATTCGCGGTTGAAACTATTGTTATAGTAGGCATCAATTTAGATACGCAATTGGGAATTGAAAAGTTTCATAAAGATAATGAATGTATTTAACTTAAGAATGTATTTTCGTAGCTTCTTGTTCAAAGAGGACTTGACAACACCAATAACGGCACTAGTTTGTATTTTTCACTACCACCACGAGAAATGGCGTACTCGATGTCGCCCAGGCCTGTTAAAAGACTGATTCTTGTTAATTCGTTCTCAAGGTGATAGTCTTGTAAAATGGACACAATGCCCTCAATCAAATCAATTAGGGCTAGGCCCTTTGAGGTTCTCACTTTTGTAAAGTGTAGTGAGCGGTGGTCCAGTCCTCTTTCAAAATCGAATTGAGAATGGTTTCTAAATCTTGAGGATTTGGTGCACCGCAACAATCGTAGATTAATTCATCTGTTATTTCAACATCTGGCTGGTCGACGATTGCTTTACAAGCCTGCAAAACATTCAAAACACGACGCATATCTCCACGAGACAAATGAAGCAACGCATTCCGAGCATTCTCAGTCATTTGTAACTGTTCTTGTGCCAAAACATTGGAAATTCGACGTTGAATAGCTTCCCTTGGCAGTGGCTGAAATCTGAACCTGGTGCACCGACTTAACAAAGCAGGTGTTAATTTATGAGCATAATTAGCCAGGATACAAAATCTTGTATTTTTCGTATATCTCTCGATGATTCTACGCAATGCATTTTGAGCAGCATTGGTCATTGCATCAGCCTCATCTAAAATAATCAATTTGAAACCTTTTGAGAAAATTTGTCTTGTAGATGCAAAGTCTTTAATTTGATTTCGAACTACATCAATACCTCGATCGTCGGAAGCGTTTAACTCTAGAACCATATTACTATAATTCTTACCGTAAATTTCTCTTGCAAGCGCAATGATAGCGGATGTCTTACCAGTTCCAGGAGGTCCATAAAACAATAAGTGCGGTAGTTTACCGGTTTCTAGAAACTTACGAATAGTCGTAATAACTTCAGTTTGTCCATAAACGTCATCTAAACCCTCTGGACGATATTTCTCAACCCATGGGAGGTTTTCCACATTTTACGGTTACCAGTCGTCATATCTCAAAGTCGCTAATAGTCGTCAAAACTTTTAATTGTGTGTTTTAATCCTTTTACTTTTAACTTGTGCTCGTGGGTGAGTTGGAGGGTCGAGTAAAAGTTGATAATGCTCATCGACTGACGAAATATAAACGACATTACAAAAGCCTACATAAAACGGTAACAGAAAGAAAACAATAAAGGCGGTTTTTAAAAGTTGCAAGTATATTCTCAATGTAATGTGGTGGTTATTAATTTCACTTATGGTCTTTACACGATGTTGTGTGTGCTCCTTTTTCACGATCTAGATGACTTGTGGGAAGTATCTGATAGTAGTCCTTCCTATGCTGTGCGAAAGGATATATTTGGAACAAAATTAGATTTACATGGTAATTCTTCAAGTATTTTAAATCCAAACAATATTTATGAGTGGACTCCAATCACAAACGATTTGAGCGCAGGGGATAGGGATACGTTTGTGTTTGATGTCAATACGGGTTCTTCAGGATTTGGAATTGCTTCCACATACGAAATTCTAATTCTGTTAAGTGGGAATATCTGTAAACAGCCATCTAATGTTGATGGAACCACATTGGGGTATTTTATTCATTTAACGAAACTCTCTTCAATGATTTAAGTGTTGGTAAATTCCAATCATTTAAAATGGATACCTACAAGCGCTGGCGATTAGCCCTCTAGAAAATAACAATACTAATTCAACTTCCAAGTACAGTAAGTTGTACGTCGTGGTTACACCTATCAATAAACTTACAAATCAGCCACTACCATCATCATCAGAAAGTAATGGGGATGAACGTTGGGAATATAAGATGAGTATATCTGAAAATGATTTGGTTTACCAATGGGATTCAAGGTCATGGCTAGAAGTACTGGATACTGACTACAGTTCAGCCCTTTTATTAACAGGTAACGTAAGTGCTGATGCTGAAAACCACTATAATTACTCAATTTACGATCCATCACTTTACGATCTTTACGTCTATTCAAACCAAGAGTCTATACAATTAGAAAAGATGACTAATATATCTCTGTGTGCTATGATTCAAGGTAATCACTTAGCTTCATCGGCACAATCGCTACCAAAAGTGCCAGACCCTGGAAAGAACTGAACTAGCCGTCTCCAGATCAATTACCAATACAGGTGGTAGTGTCAGGGAACAATTCTATATTACTGGTTTAAATGCATCAACTGATTATGTGGCATATTTGACTAAAAGATTGGTAAAAAGGAAATTTATCTCCAGATGGTGGTGTACTTTTTCGAAACAACCCTTTCGAACCAAATCATCCAATAATTGTTCTTTAGTTTTGGACTGGATTTTTGTTCAGGAGTTGCTTACTCAGTGCCATCCTCTTCTACATCGAACAACAAGACTTTATTAGCACAGACTTTTGATCATTACGCCCACTCTCTTTTCCAAAATTTTAGCAAGGCGCTACAAATAATACCTTGTGAAATGGAATTGGATGCAAGGTACTCACCCGTGCGAACATGTTTGGACTGTTCTAACTCCTATAGAGATTGGCTCTGTGCTGTGACTATTCCTCGTTGCACTTCAGATCGTCAAGAATATTATATTTACCGCAAGAAAGATGATAATAGGAATCAATTTATTAATGAAGAGATTAAACCGAGGGGGATTATTATGAAGTCCCGCCTTGCATAGAGATGTGTTACCATATGGTAAGAGACTGTCCCAGTGATTTTGGATTTGCTTGTCCTGATAAGAGCAGACAAAAGGACCTTTTCCACCGAAGCTACAATTATTTTGATGCAAGTAATATGGAAGAAACATGTAATTATATCGGTAATGCTACAGATTTGCTCCTAACCGCAAAAATAACTGATATATAAATTACATATTCAAAACAGACAAAAAAAAAAAAATTCGTTGTTTTAAGCTAATCCAATCACTCAGTCTTTTCCAACTCGTCTGCACTTCTTTTACTGACGTTCTTTCCTCATTTGTATTGTTTTGATTGTTTTCATTAACTGTAATGACATTAGCGTCGTTTTCACATTGTAATTCCTGAGTTTTCATCTCCTGTTCAAACTCTTTTGCACCCTCAAAAATTCTTCTGTTATATTAACTTCAGACCCTTTTTCCAACACTAAGCCTAAAACTTTACTCCAGACTTTTTCATCTCTGTCAGTAAAATCTGTCATTTGGAAAACATTTTGACTTTCTAGTGACCAATCTTTCTGTTGGACTCTAACCAATTTAACCATATAGCATGAACTCATCATCGCCTTACCAATATCACTGATTAACGAACGAATATAGGTTCCGGAAGAAACTTTAGACTTAAAATGCAACAACGGTGCACGATACTGATCACCTTGCTTCTCAATTTCCTGAGAATCTTGCTCAGTCAGGGAATTGGCTTCTCTACACGAGCCTCTTCACTATCCCAACCTTGTTTCTCACAATATTCCTTTGAAAAATAAAGAGTATCATCCAGCATATTAGTTTTCAATTTTTGTAGAGTATCTAGTGCCTCACCAGAGGGTCTCATCAGTGAGTAATTATGATTTCTCGTCAAAGAATCATCCATTATATGTAAATCATAAACTGTTACCTGTCTGGGTTCAATCGCCCTCGGCAAAGGTTTACCCTCTCTAGCATATTCATGTAACGGTTTACCATCCATTTTGAGCGCTGCATATATGGGAGGTGTTTGCTTTAGTGAGCCTACAAATTTTTCCTCCGCGGTTTTAAATCCTCCATTTTCAAATGTTTCACAGAGTTTCTCGATATCATCTCACCTTCCACATCCCCAGATGTAGTTGATACCCCAAAAGGGCCTCACTTTCATAAACTTTCACTGTTCCAGATAAATACTCTGCCAATTTCTTGGTTCCTGCACCAATACCGATCACTAGAACTCCAGAAGCCAATGGATCCAACGTACCACCATGTCCCATCTTTACCTTGGAAACCTTTCTCAACTTCCTCTTACTAGCTGTCCTACCAGTCTGCTCCTGGTACTGCTTCATTCTTTCAGAGGTAGCTCTTTGTATATCTTTGGAGAATACTCGACTATTGGTCAGGATCTGCTGCAACCTCATCATGAATTGATTTGAAGTGACGCCACTTGGCTTCTCAATGGCAAAATCCCATTCATCTTGAACGTCACTCCTAAAAATACTAAAACCAACTAAAGGCTTATTCACAACCCATTTTTTTCGTCTTATCAGTTGTAATAAAGTTCAAATTTTTCAAGTAGATGGCCTCGGTATTTGAAAATCTAGCTGTTGAAGATGTCGTTAGTACCAAAACTAAAGCGATTCTCAGTTAGTCGAACACATAAAACATACAGATAGGTATCCTGATTTTCTCGGTGATATTATCTTCAGTCCCTTCTCCTTAAGCCCTTGCTGATTAATCTGCTGCACGTAATCTTCCAGATATAGTAAAGGATGTCTCCAAATGTATTTAGACACGAGATGCCAAAGTCCAAGTGATAGCACTTCCAATGAGATATCCACCAGGTTAAACCACGAGTAAATATAGAATGCATCTCGAAGGAATCCGTTGATAGTAACAACCACTTCTTGAAATTCTTCCACGCTTAACAACTGCGTTAGAGGACTTGCTGATGAGTAGCCAAACAGTTGGCAATCTTCATCGAAGACACCTAGCGGTCGAAATACCGGCTCACCAGTAATTGCGCCTGGTTCCATGCCTGGTATTACGGTACTAAAACAAGGACAATCCAGAGTATCTTCAAATCTTCTGGGTACTCTAACGATTCTTGTAGTTTCAAACTCAGGTGACCCTCTAGCTACATAAACATTAGGAAAATGTGTCATACAGAGCGCATGATCCTCATCATGTTCCTTCAATTGATATTGCGCATTAACATCGGCGTAGTACCTTTCACCAAACTCGTGGTAATTAAAGAATATGGGAGCTCGCCCTTGGAAACTTCTGGCACTGACGCGCCACTTTGAGATCCTGATTCACTAATCACTGTCCCTACTGAGTTATCCTTATGGGATTCCAGCTCCATAACAGGTCCAGCCCTATAATTATGCTGTTCCTATTTTCTCAGCCAGTTTGTGTTGTTGCTTAGCGCTGTCTGAAATATGAACAACTCCCGTTCACTACAATAACAGATGTGTAAAAGAACATTAGGAACAAAATAAGCAAACAAACTTAATTTAAAATGAGTATGGCATCTCCTGAGCATGAATTCGTTTCTAAGTTTTTAACTCTAGCAACTTTAAACCAGCCAGTGTTACCAGTGGACTACAGAAAGCCTTTGCAACAGGTCAACAGTTTAGGCGTGGCACTTCCAGCCCTCAAGTATAAGTACCATTCCAAGAAAATTAATAAACACAATAATGATAAAGGATTGAAATTGGTTTTGAAGAACATTAAACCTCCAAAATTTACCCTAGAACATGTGTTTAGCTCTAATGATACTGTACGCCAAGTTAAAGAGCTTTTAATATCTGAGGGTAAGGCACAGCACTTGGGTCAACTAAAATTGTTACTTAAGGGTAAAGTTTTACATGACAGTGGAATTTTATCGGAATTACTCGAAAATGAAGCAATCATAACCGTTATGATTTCCAAACTTGAAGCTGTTCAACCGCAAGAAGAGCCTACTACTACGACAAAGACATTGCAGGTTCCCTGGAAAGCTATTGAAAACACACTTTCTCGAGAATGGGACGACTCCCAACAGGCTGCATTAGCATTACAAAGATTACAAAGAGGTTGGAATTTGACCAAGTAACAATAAAATATTTTTGGGTATGCAACTTTAAGTAATGTTGTATATACATATTAATAATAATAATAGTAAGAAGACAAAGAGATTCTAAGATACAAGATTCTTTATTTCTCCATTTTAAACATAGGCCCTGTTATTAAGAGTTAAAGTTCACCTTAATCAACCTTTCTTTTCCTCATTTGCCTTACTTTGGCCTTAATACTATTGTTCCAATGAACTCCACCAAGTCCCTTTTAAAACCGTAAACTTCAGATGAAAGAGCATCATTAATGATATCTCCTGCCATCTTGTCGCCATCAGCCGATTTTGATGACGAAGATACAATGCCAATGCCATTTGAATTATTATTGTTACTGTTGCTATTATTACGATGGCCCGTGCCCATAATTTCACTATAATGTTTGTATTTTAGTCTTTGAGAAGAAACGTACTTTCTGCAACGATCCACTTCATCTTGGTCCAGCTTGTTCAACGAGAATCTCCTTTTGAAAATTACTCTATCGAAAAGTTCATTTGGATTTATCAATTGTTTGGGGAAAGCTTGAACGATTTGGAAAACTTCCATTTCAGTTTCTCCGTTACTTATTTGTGAACCTCGTTGGCCGAGAATGTTGTTTTACCAATCCCATTCTTGGGAGGTTTTAATTTAATCAGTTCAGGTTCACATAATTTAAAGATAGCAAGTGAAATCTTAAAAGAAAATGCGACTCTTCATAAAAAGACAATCCCAAATTCGTAAAGTACCCTCAATCGGCAGTACACCAACAAAGCAACTCATAAACCAGCTTGCTGTACACAATGTAATTGGTGGTAATTTGTACAAAAATCATTACTGCTCAACAAAGAAGTTCCATTGTTCAATGAATAATTCTTCGATGGGTTTGGTGGCATAATATGATGCCATATTTTCGGTAAGTATTCTTTGATACATAACATAAGAACACCTTGATCCACATTAACACCTTCCAAATTAACGTTATGAACTCCTGGCAAATATCTTGATGTGATGATGACCAGCATCCAAAATGCTCTTTCTTCATCCATAAAAGTAAAAGTAGCCCTGCTAGAAAATTCATTGATTGACAATAACCAATTTTAGGGTTATAAAGGAAAACGCCACAAGAACACGGCGCAACGACTTAATCATTGGCGGATCATCGGTTTGGAATGTTTCTTTCTGGAAATGGATATTATCAGGAAACGTTCTATTCAAGTCACGTTCGATAATATCAAGATCTGGCAATGACCTTGTCTTTGCTTTCAATAACTCATCCATTTTCGATAACAATTTATCATAAATTCCCTTGTTCTTATTCAATTTCTCTTGGCCTCTTGCAAAATACCACCAAGCATTACCTCTCCACTCTGCAGGAATACCTTTCCTCACATATCTTTTCAACTTTTCACTTCTGCTAGAAACGATTGGGAGAATCGTTATCCATTGGCAATCCACTTTTCTCCATAAGAATTTTCCACTTGTGTTTTCTCCTAACAGAATACTGCGAATAATCTTTCCACCATTCATCATAGTCTTGTTCCGTAATGACATTACTTTGTTTCTTAAATCCATATCTATCAAAATATTCAGAATTCGGAACAATCGTACTTGAAGGTGGAATACCAGAAGTATGCAAATCCACCTCATCACTTTCAGCGTCTTCATCACGTCCTTCTTCAAGCTCAGGTCTCCGTGATTCAACTTCATCGCCATACATCTCAATTACACTTAAACTTGCATCGCCATCGGTTAAGGATTGAACTCCAAAATTTTCAGCCACATATTCTCTACCCACGGGAAATCCATTAGCAGCTAATACCGGCTCACTAGCGTTGGGGTTTTGAACGGCTTTTCATGGAAATTCGGCACTGATGGTGATTTCTTTGGATATCCATTCCCTGTCGTGGCTATCAGAAGAGCTGTCTCCCTTCGGGAGTGTCTAAGTCCTGAACCACTGGAATCTGGATGTACCGAATGCCTTAAACGCTCCACATCCATCATTTAATGGCGCACTTGGCCAGGTTTAAAGTCTTTCTCAATCAGCTTCAACCAGTCGTCGTTGAAGAACTTGCAAGTTATATAAAGAATTCTTAAACTTCGACGCCTCGTCGAGTAAAACTGTTTATAACAAACAAATCATTCGCAAACATATACACTAAAAAGGTTTTATTTGAGGTAACTAGGGATTAGAAAGGACTGTATATTGGCATGAGATGGTCGATTCTAATATATCCAAGAAAGCAAGCGGCTTTCAGACATATGTTAGTTGTCGAAGACAAAACTTAGGTAGTGGTTTATTAGTGGGTGATATCTTACCAGATATCGTTGCATTTGTCGACGAAGCACTTTTCCAAAGCTACTGCGATAACGGACTACCTGTCTACAATACTGCGAAGGATGGGAAAGAGGCCTACCATTACTTAGAGATTGTCACGAAAGACTGGAATAAGTATCTAATGCGTAAGGGAATTTACGAAAGGTCTTTTTCATATGGTGTATATCCGGTGGTTTTATCATTTACTGCAAACTTTGTCATAACAATTTCTCTTACTTTACTTATCTTTCTCAATATTGGCGATCGACGTTACAAATATACTTCAAGGTTACTTAAGATAGGGTCCTTGATCAGTTCTATCAATATTCTCATTTTGTTACTAGAGCACTAAAGAAATTGAAAAGTGAACATGAAAAATACGGTATAACAACTGCCGGATCTGTAATGTCACTTTACAGTTCGGATCTGACATTTTCCATTCTTGATTTGATATCTGTTTTATGATCCAACTATGTCAAGTGATGATTGTGAACAGGTTATTTCCTAGGAATTTGGAGAAACGAATTTGCATCTTTCTAGGAGTTCCGTTAGTGGTAGTATCTAACGTTCTCTGGGCGGTTTTAAGACTGGATCAAAGCATGCGAACTTCTCCAAGGTATTGGGGTACTTTACCACCTTTTGTTTATTTATTTCGAATTGCACTCAGTACGTCTTATGCATGTACGATTACTTCCTATTCGTTTATTAAGCGACGGTTCTGTATTCATTCATTTCAAATGGGGATATTGTCTCTGCTAGCGATTCTGGTTGTTCTTTTGCAACCTATACTTTTCATTACAGATGTGTCTGATGCATGGCTTTGGGGAGTTGGTGAATTGTTCACCACCACTTGTTATGTGGGGTCTGCATTCATAGTATGGGAATGGTTAGAAAGGTTAACTACTTTAGAAAGAAATGAGCAAGCTCAAAGCATTTTGGGTAGACCGTTTTATGAGGATGAACAACAAGAATACCGTATTGCAAGATATGCATTAGAAGTCCAAAGAGCATTAGGCGAGGATTACGATGAAGATGATGAAGGGTTCAGCAGAATACCATCTTTTATTCAAGATTCACCTTCGTCACTTTGTGCCACTAACAGCAAGAATACTATTACAGTTGGAAAAGAAAGAGAAAGTTTCGATCAAGTCAAATTTAACCAACGACCAGCGATTAAAGAAATCCTGAAGCAGAAGTTGTTTACGTCTTACATATACGTAATGCGTTTAATAACGCAAGCAAAGAATTGGGGCTTGAAATGTTAAACATCAAATCTAAAGGAAAGCAGGAAAGCGCGAAACGTGAAGGAATAGTTAGAAAAGAATCGGATTGGATAAACGTGATGAAGTTTACATCTATTCTACAAAGGATATCGTATTTGAATCAGACGAGGAATGATATAAATTGGGTATAATAGGGTTCAATTTTTTTTTTTTTTTCTTTCGCTATTATTATTATTATTTTATATTTGTTAAATGAATACATGATGGATAATTCTAGGCTTTTCATTATCTGACGTAGTCCCATTCAGAAAACGCTTCATCAAAGGTCTCACAGTTTAAACATACTGGATACCTTATAAATTTAATACCACTTCTTGTGACATTAAAGGGACCATTCACATTGAAAACATAGTCTAAGTCGGCATTCCTTCCTTTAAAAATGTTATGTCTTTTACGACGCTTCAGCCATAGTATTCTTTTAAAACTTCGAATTGGACTCTTGTTTATCAAACAATCTACAGAAGACCGCGCAAAAGACACAGAAGGCAAACATTGAGATAATTCATGCACCGTGTGTCCTATTTTGCATTAATTTTTGTTTGAAACCTTTTCATCTGTTCTTCATTTTGAAAGAAGAAAGCGTCATTGATAGCACTGGATGTACATGATATAGAATCCTTTTTTCAATTCACGACGCAAAGCTTGTCTAGCGATAATAGATCTGTCCACATAGACAAAGAGCGGTAGTGGTGTTTCCCTGAAATCCGTATTAACAGTTAAATCAGTCAATCTGTATAGCTCTTTCGTTAATAATCGATTCAATTTATCGATATCTTGTTTTATAACTTTTGATCACTTCTTAAAAATTTGTGTTTATTAGCAAACTGGACTTTTCCTCGTCATACTCCTTTTGGCCATGTCAGCACTATCACTTCCTTCATGATTATTATTTGGACTCTTCCACACATGACGATATGTTCTTCTTCCATCCGATTGAATATTAAAGATATTGATTAATTCTGGTTCATCATTAACTTTAGAATTATGCACTTTCATTTTAACCAGGCTGGGTGGCCTAACAGTTTTGTCACTTTTATTTTCCAATTTTACCATCTTAAACGGTTTCAATTTAGATACCACATTATTGGGAACATGCTTGAAAGGATCATCATTATATACCATCCCACTAATCGAAGCATCCCAAGGTATGATGGGTTTTCTATTTTTCCTGTTGCTGTCATTTGTTTGTCCCGATGGTACACCTCTCCTCAAATCCTCAATGACATCTTGAACATTCACTTCACCGACAACTTCAGACTCTTCTACTACCTTCAGGTTTACAAACGACGTAAAAATTATCCAACGGAGTTGAACTATTCTTATGGCTAATAGGTGAATTCCCTAGAAACAATGGTCTATAACCTGCAAAAGACCTTCTGTTTGAATCTCTGATGCTGATATGTAGTCCGTCGGAGGTACCCTCGGTACCACTAGACTAGCCCTATTTTTGTTGGAAGTATCCGTTGGATTTTTTCATCCTTGGTTTGATTGATATTATCGTCATCTTGGTTGTCCTTGGAGTTTATAGAGTAAAACCTTCGAAAACCTATAAATCGTGAACACAATGGACTTATTAGTTTAAAGTCCGTTTGTAACATTCTAATGAATACAATATAAGACCAACGCCAGCCTTAGTAAACTTCTTAATCATCTAATTTCTAGCCCAGATTGATGAGATATTCTGTTTAAGACATTGATCTTCAAAATTATTCGGCAGGTCAACAGAAGACGCATGTTATACTAATACAACCGCATAATAGGGAGAGAAAGGGCGTAAAATTGAATCTTGAGGGTTCGGTAGATAGACAACCGAATTAGTCTTGCCATAGCTCTATCCAATGCAACCCACTAATAGATAATCTTAGTAAATAATGTTCACCTACGGTTGAACGATTTAGAATCATGTAATACGAATTTGGTATCTTTAAAGATCCACCTAGTATGCTATTAAAGGAATGGTTAGGTTTAACTAGTAGTAGATAACAGCAATAAAGGATTAAATACTTTCTCGTTGATCTAATTCTGCATTGTTGATGGCTGCCTTAGGAGGTGAATTTGGTAGCTTTTGGAAGCTTTTAAATACCGAGCTGCATTCTCTGTCGTCTGAGTCAAAGAAAAGAAATACTGCTATTAGAAGTGCTAGCGATAAATCAATTGAAATTTTAAAAGTTGTTCACAATTATGAAGAATTATCTAGGCACCCTGATTTTATAATACCGTTTGTGATGTCTTGTGCATCAAAGAATGCCAAATTGACTACCATATCAATGCAATGTTTCCAGAAACTGGTCACAGTACCATGTATACCAATTAATAAACTCACAGATGTACTTGATGCATTTATGGAGGCCAATCAATTGGCAATGGATATTAAACTAAAGGTTTTACAGGTTCTACCAATTTTTTCAGGTATATGGTAAGTATATTTATGGCGAACTGTGCGTAAAACTTCTAAAGTGTTGTTCAGATCTTTACAATTGCCGAATAAATCTTCCATGGTCGTGGGTACTGCGAGCGCTACACTGCAACAATTAATAGATGAGATTTTTGAGAGACTGTCGTTGGAAGAGAAAAATCACGATAACAAGATTAATGAGAAAATGAATATGACGTATTGGTGGGTAATAATGAATATATTAAAGTTAACATATACCGTTTAGATGCAAACAGATTATTTTCAGATCTGTGTTCTTCTTTCGTCCCGACAGAACAATCCTCTAAAGATGTTTTATTGGACGTCAAAATCTACCTATTAATTATGGATTGGAAATTTTAGAATCGGTTTTAACTAATAGTAAATGCGTTTTCTTAGAATACCAAGATTTACAATTCCTTTTGCGAATTAAGGCTGTACCACTTTTGCTTAGATGCATATCATCTAGCAGAAATTTTAGTACAGTTGTGAGAAGTTACCGTTGCATAAGACTACTTATAAAAGAGGAATACTTACAAGTGCTGGAGTTAGAGTTAGAGGTGATCTTATCACTGTTAATTCACAATATCTCTCATGAATCGGATACACCATTATGGAAGAAGGCCCTTTCATATGAAACTTTTATGGAAATTTCTAAACATTCCAATCTAATACTTGGTATTTTCATGACTTACGACCATTTCCCAGATAAAAGCACATCATAACCAATTTACTGCATGATTCTTTTCAACTATTGTCTACAGAGGGTTTTACCCAGCAGCTTTGTGAGTCAAGTGTTGTCGAGAAGATGGACCTTCCCTGGTATCCACCGAGTCCTCAACGGTAAAGACTCCGTACTTGCAATTATTGGATAAATCTACTCCGCCGCCAGTTAATATAACTTATTTGATATGGCTTATACTAATGACTACTAATGATTTGTCCGATGGTCTTAGCGCCTCCGTTTTGCATTGCTCTCAAACGGAATCTGAAGTCGAGAAAGGGATCTTAACCAATGTTTTAAAAGGAATTTTTCCGGGACTTTTGAAATTCATAAAAGTTCCTATTTTCTTCGTCGTTGGACAATTCTCTCTTTCATTTTCTTATCAGAGCATTTCAAAATTAGCTCATGCAACGGGTATTTTAGGACAAAAGATCAATTGAACCAATGTTTGGAACTTTTTCAATATCGATTGTGAAAATGTTGATGTAATTAAAGAAAAATCAAAAGTAGATCCTCAACAAAACTCAACAGTTCTCAATACCTTAAGCGAGACTCTCATAGGTTCTTCGACATTTGATAGATCTGCAAATTTGGCTACCGACAGAAAAGGTCTCCCCAAAGGTCTCTAAACCAAAGACATGTTTCCTTATTCCGGGCATTGATCTCGCTCTCTATTTCATTGGGGCCATCATTGGAAATTTACAGCTGGAAGTATATTCTCTGTACTTGGCAATGGGTGGCTTATTATATTTATGGTCCATCTGCCGATTTTATGGAAAACTTCTATGTTCAAGATGTTCCGCTACCACCAGCTATGACAAAGGAGAAGTAGTTTCCATTGAAACTATCCTTGGGAAATTGATGGAGAGCACAACTTCTTATCCAAATTCCGCTTTTAGAATCCTTCTTGATGCCTTGATACTTGAGTCAAAGCAAACTCTAGAGTTTGCCGCTGAAATGGATGAAAATGAGAAAAAGATTTAAATCCAAAAATCAGGTGGAAATCCCAGTCTGCATTTATAACAGAATTTTTTGTTGCTCAACTTGGTGAATTAGCCATTTATAACTGTGCTAGGTTTTACAAGATCAGAAAGAAAGGGAATGTTGGAAGTCAATCATGGATTACCTAATATCAATAATTGCAGATCGTAACTTAAAAGCGTATCATTCCGTCTGTACGCTAACAAAATTTTGACTGATATCATTAGAAAAGCTTCAGTTGAGATAGGGAGTGTCGAAGATCAAGAAACAAGGAACAAGAATTTTGGTATTTTAGAGACATTGGTCATGGATTCTTTATTTGGTGTGATTGAGGCATTTAGGACTTTGGAAGTTGGTATGGATGAAATCTATCATGGTGTTGCTAATGCAGAATCAGAGATTTTGTTTGAACTTTTGACCACCTTAAAAGATATCTTGAATGAATTTGGGGACATGTTGTGTAATAGTTGGTCAACTGTTTTGACATTATAAACTCTCCTTTGAATGGGGTCAAATAGTTGCTAACCCTGTCTTTGTTACCCACCAAGATAACTCTTCTCTGGTACATGGAATTATCCACAAACGTGGTGAGATGATTCAAGTTTCTTATGAAGTTTTCAAGTTGATTTCAGATGATTTCTTACAGGCTTTACCACTGGATGTCATTAGAGAAGTCATTGACACATTGATGAACTTCGTGACGCAAGATATGAATTTAAATATTTCTTTTCTTCCATAAGTCAATTTTGGCTAGTAGGAGACTATCTTCGCGTCCGGAAGGGATCTGGAGAGAAGCATAATATTGAGTCTGAATTTATTGCAGAAATTCGAAGAGGAGAGCTTGCCCAAACAATAACTTCCAAAGATGTATTATATTACAAGAAGTACAATGGGCTTTGGTTGTATCTTCTACAGAAGTTAGTTGAATGTTCAAAAGACAAGCGTACCGAAGTCGAAAATGGAGCAATGCAAACTTTTACAGAATTGTTGACTCCCATTCGTCTTACTTCCCTGATTGGAACCTAATATTCTTAGTTGTTATCAAGCCGTTGCTTACTGACCATTGTTATAAAGAAGAACTTTCGAAAGGATCTGATTTTTGGGGCCATACGCTTAAAGGCTTGGTTAAATTATATTGCATGCACTTTTCCAATTTCGAGGAAAATACATATGCAGTAGATGAGTGGTTGATATTCCTTGCGGCACTTCAATATTTTACGTCTTCAACTTCAACAGAGCTTGCTTTTGTGGCCATCGAAAACTATCGAAGCCTTTTGTCTTTTGCTACAGAATTAGAAGTATTTCCATCAGAAGTTTTGAATAAGTGTATCGATATATGGTCTGGTTACCGTATTGTATATGGAGATATTACTAATTCAAGTGGCAGCTATTCAAGTAAAAGTGGTTATGACTGTATTGAAGAGCTTATCAATGCATTTCCATATCTTTATCGAATCATCGTGAAATACAACAGTATCAGCATTGAGTTTGTTGAAAAGACTTTGAGCTTATTTTACTCGGCTGTACGCTATCCGTTGCTTCCTGAATTTATGAGGGATAATCATAAGCCTTCGTCCTTGCAAGCAGCGGTCCTTAAGGGTCTTAATACATTTGAACTGACGCAGAGAAGTGAAATTGAGATTTTAGTCCTTCTTCAATTGAGTGTGATGGTGACACTTCCTTTGAAACCCATGAAAAATCGAGAGAAAGCTTTTACCGAAACTTTCTAAGTCGCAAAATCTCGAATTCCTTCTTTTGAAGCTGTTTGCTACAAGTCTTTTGAAGAACTCAACAGAAGACTTGCATTCCGTCATGATTTAGATTTTGTACCTACTACTACGAAGAAACTGGTGATAAAAATAATGAAAAATTTGGCAGAAGTAGCTAGTAGAAAATCGTTAATTGATGTGAGTGCGAAAAAGATACGCCAATATGGATTTTAGCTTCTCAATGTTCCAGAGGATTGTTTATTCGTTTGTTTAAACCTTTTACGGAACCGGGTGTACCAGAGAAGCTGAAGGGAGATTTTTGGTGTCCTCGTAAGTGTAGCTGTTTCATCGTTAAAGAAAGTTGACGAAAGTACCGATAGAGAAACGGAGGTTGCAGATTTACAGGAATACATCTACTTCCGCGACATTATATTTCGTGAAGATATTATTGAATTTGTTGAAGATTCGAAGATTGACCTTTTCCTTTCAGCTATCTGGCATTGTTCCTTCCTGTATGAAGCAGATGAAGTAGAAGAGGAAATTCTCAAATGTTGCGATTCGATTCTTGAAGTAGCCAGAAAATTGTCCATTTTCGAATTCGCAGACATTGCGGGTTGTATTGTTGAAAGACCAATCTTAAGAAAGCATAATTGTTCGTTAACTTGTCTAGAGGATTTATTACGTTTCATAATAATCCCAGGTGAGAAATTTACAAGGCTGAGAAAATTGTCTGCTCCATATTTGGTGTCTCGTGTGGCATTTGTATTGAGACGTTATGTTTCCAACGAATCATTGGTTAGACGTGCACCGATCCCCAAGGTTAGAAGAATTGAATTACAAATCCTACTTCCTGGGTTACACAGAGCTATTGATGTATTCTTAACGCAAAATGAACTGGAAGATAAGAGTGTTATTGATGCTCTTAAATTATTACATCCTCTTATTTTGAGAGCTATTCCCCTATCTCACAAATTAGATGTATTACAGAATGAAGTTATGGAGTTATCCCTAAGCTTTACGAAGTTAGAGACAAAATAATCGAAATTAAACCGAGCTGCTTTCGTATGCAATTTAGATTGAGTTTAAGAGTGGTTTCATGCAAATTACATATCATATGTATGAACAGACGAAAATATTACGATGTAAACTCTTGTTTAACAATATACTGTTTAGAAATTCGTGAAAACCAACAAAAGTACTCCATGCGGGAAGATATTTAAAAAGTTCAACACCAATGAAGTAAATTGCTGATAGACAAGAGATTGCCAAAGATACTTCATCTCTTCCATTCAAGCAATTTAACCAGATCCTCAGGGTACATGCCATACTGAAAAACGAATGATGTAAAAGCTCTTCCGTGGATGCTCTATATTTAACATCAACACAGAGACAAACGCTTAAAAATCTTTTAATCTCTAAGGATAATTTTTCAGGAGATCTCAACTTTGGTGTACCATTGGTGGCGATCAAGTAAAGAGCTTTTAGCGGATCTTCATTTAAATATGGCGGTTCACCTTCGAGCATTTCAATTGTCATAATACCCATAGACCAGACATCTACTTTTTCATCATACTCTTTCTGCTTAACTACTTCGGGAGCCATCCAATAAGGTGTTCCCACCATGGTAGCTCTTTTACTCTTTTATCTGTTAATTTAGCACAGAAACCGAAATCTGTAATCTTAACTCGTGCTCTCGTGTCCAACAGAACGTTATCAGATTTAATGTCTCTGTGGATAATATTCCTATCATGCAAAAATTTCAATCCTTGACAAGTCTCCCTAACAATGTAGGCAATTTGGGGTTCCGTTAGGGGCGAATTATTAGAATCAGCTGCAGCACTGTTTTCGATGATATCTGTAAGAGATCCACCTTCCATGTATTCCATAATAACCCATAAATCATCATCGGTCTTCAAATAAGCTTCCAAAAATTCACGATATTTTTATGGCGAGAATCCTTCATGACAATAATTTCATTAACAATTAATTCCTTCCGAGGTTGTTTGGAAAGGATCATTTGCTTAATAGCCACTTTGTCACCTACTTGGGGAGGATCTAAATTTGTGACATCTTCAGGAGGATGAGGTAATAATTGTGCACGTTTCGCCAAATATACGGACCCACTTGCACCTTGACCTGCCTTTTCTATCATATCGAAAATGAAGAAGGATCAGTATCAATGGTAACACTTCTCAGCTTTGACATTATTTCAGCGTGGGACATGGCCGGTTTCGTTTGTTTCCTAGGTTTAGTGACACCGACATCCTTATGCGTATTATCAACTTCTGGTTTCTTAGGAGCTTGTCTACGAGCTTGAGGAACGTTTGGTACTTGCTGTTGCTGTACGGGCTGTTGTTTATCTGGTGAAGGTTTGGTTTCCGCAGAACCTTGTGACTGCTGAGATGTTGGGTCGTCGATATTAACATTGGTTTTGACTTGTGGTGTCGAATGGTCCTGAACATGCTTACTGCCATAAGGGGTAGGGGTAGCAGCAGCAGCAGCAGCAGCAGCAGCTACGGGTGGACGAGGAACAGCACGCTGAGGACGCAGTCTCTGAGGCATATTAACATTTTGTCAATATAGCCACCTTGGGGTGAAGCTCTTGGTAGGTTTGGTTGTCCATTAAGGATAGGCCCTCCAGCGGTCATCTGCTTAATGTATGGATTCATCATATTATGGTGTGGTCTGTAGCCGTTCTTTTCTGAAGGAGAAGCATGTTGGGGTTGAGTGATATATTGATGTTTAGGATAAAACTGCTGTTGCGTAGCGGGAGGATGATTTCTTGGTGAAACACGAGGGAACCCTCCATTTGTTGGTGAAACCACTGGTCTCATTGGCTGTATTTTCATTTGATGCTGTAAATGATTCATAGTGTGCATGGGGAGCCTTAACCGGTGTGACACTAGGCTTCATGGGTTGATTACCAGGCCCCATAGGCACGTTACCTCCTTTACTATGAGGAGGGGTAGGAGGATGACGCTGTGGTATAAGACTATTCGAACTAGCGGGCGATTGTTGTAACTGCTGTGGTTGTTGTTGTGGTTGTTGCAATTGTTTATGTTTTCCATTGGTATTGTTAGATTTCGATGAATCTGAACTACCGCTACTTCCAGGGCTATTAGAATTATTACTGGAGGAGCGGCTGGGTATCTTATTACTACTGGTATTATTGTTACTGCTGTTGTTGTTCAAGGATGTTTGAGAGGCGCCTTGTTGAGATGCTAAATTCGTGCTACTTTCGTTTTATCTGAAATTCCATTATACTCTTGGTAAAATTGCAAAACTTGAATCACCGCTGCTGAATCATTATTCCAGTCTTCACCTGTAATTCTGGAATGTTTTAGCAGTTTTCCCAATTGGATGGCATTCCCACGAAACTGCCAGTTTCAGGATCAAATCCAACGTGAACCTTGTGCGTAAAGTTCGTAGGCGAAGAAACACCACTTAAAAGTGGACATTTGGCAAAAATTGCATCCAACCAACTGTGGAGCTCTTGTTCAGTCTTCGTAGCGATGTAAATTGATTTTTGGAGCCTGGATCCAGTCCACCTCCTGATCCTCCAGAACCAGCGGATGAAAGAGAGTTGGAAGACATTCTATCAGTAGAACGAACTATTTCAAAACAATTTTGCTTCAAAAGTGTGCGTGAAACACTAACAATACTCGTCAGTGGTACTTGAAGAACCGGATCTTCGTTAACTTTATCATTTTGTAGAGTGCCAAATAAGAATCATTTAAAACTAAAACCTTTTTGCCATAAGAATGATAATAATCCGTCATCCTTATACGAAATCCAACCTGTCCTCTTCTTAAAATTCATCGTAGTTTGAGAAATTGATTTGTTATTGCCACCGTCACGATTTAAATCTAACTGGTTTAAAAACTTGGTAATAGGCTTTGTTTGGTTGAACGCACCACCTCCTGAACCTGGTGGTCGTGGAGCAGGTCCTATATTCTGAAAATCGTTGTCTGAAATTTTATTTGCAGCTGCAGAGAGTGACATAACCTCCTTACTTTCGTATTCACTAGACTAACCGTTTTCTTTGAAATGGCTTTTCAACTGATGGTGTAAGTAACAGTAACAATACGCGATCGTCGTGATTCCGTTCTATTTATTGTTTCTGGTATTAGAGTAACTTCTGTCTTACCTACAGGATATTAAGCTCTTAACAGTGATCTTTCTTTTCCTTGACACAGCGAGTACTACTGCTTCTCAAACTAAGATGAAGCGTAGTTTGTTTTAGTTGAGTTATCAAAAGGTTTTGTTAGTATACGTATTGATGAACTGTCGTAGTATTAACGCACGACACAATTCAGTATTTCTTGATTGTAACCCTCTCGCGAAAGAAAGGAAAAACAAAAAAAAAAATAAAAGTTAGAAAACGAAAACGACAAGAACTCAGCGAACATGTTTAAACTGTATGGCTTTCGCAACTCTTGTTTTCTATTTTTCGTTTTTGTTCTACTCTGTCTTCGTTTCACTTCTGTTACAGATCATTTTCACATTGTTTTCCCAAGAAGAAGCTTTAAGATCGCCACGAGGAAAAAAGATTTACCATATTCAGATACTTAAAACGCGAAAAGGAAAAGTTGAACAGAGCGGAAAACTTTGAAGAGTTTTAGGGCTTGGAGGAGTACAGAAATTAGGGTTTAATTTTCGATCTAAAAGCCTAATTATTTTTTAGGGTTCACCCTTTAAAACCCAGGCGTGAAGTGAAAGACGTGTTTTCAATCATACGAAAGCTCAACATCTAGACTATGACCCTAGGTGAGACCAAAATCCTAGCGATCTGATACTGTATGGATAATTGTGCTGTTCAACGTCTCATATAGTATGTAACAGGAACACGGGATAGAAACACATTTTAGGCTTTTCTGATGTCAAAGTGGCGGTGTCACATGTGGTAAAGACGTCTTG
The DNA here is from genome assembly GCA_900465325.1 of Zygosaccharomyces sapae. Taxonomy (NCBI): domain Eukaryota; kingdom Fungi; phylum Ascomycota; class Saccharomycetes; order Saccharomycetales; family Saccharomycetaceae; genus Zygosaccharomyces; species Zygosaccharomyces sapae. Next base: position 12,482 of record UEGL01000023.1, on the reverse strand, counting down.
TCGCTGCTCAAAAATTGGATTATTTTTAAAAGCTTACTCATTCTGGTATATTTAACTTTGGATCTTTGAAAGTACTCTTTATACCAACTTTATCGATGGGACATTTAGGTGATAAAGTGTCTTGAGTATTTTCTAATTCACTAAGCTTCTTAATTATTAGTTCACGCTGCTTAAAAGTGGAAAGCAAAAGTTTAAGTTTATTATTTGCCACTGCGGTCCCCTAAGGGTTGTTTTTTCTTTCTTGCCGCTGAGTCTTGGCGCCCGTAGCCGCCGAGCGATAATTAATAAATGAAAGATCGTTACAATGGGCTGGAAATGCGGACGTTAGCGGTACGGATTTTTAGACACTACTGATGGCGAATTTTGGTGAAGCCCCGATGAATCGCCTTTGTGATTTACTTAGTAGAAGTCACGTGCACAGTATACATTATCTCTAGCAATGATAACTTTCAAGGTGGGCTAGAAACCTACTGAAATGTACAAGCAGTTATTAGCAGAGATTGGTGATACTTGTTTGTATTGTATCCTTTCTTCGTTGTTATTCATCTCTGCATCTGCTTATCTCTAGTAGATTAGAGGCGAATAGGTAAAGGGTACACAAATTGAATTAAACATTAAACAGGAATGCTCTTGTTGAGATACGTGAGATTTGGTAGTAATTAACTGAAGTAGTAGAATTTGAATTTTGCGAGTTTGGCTAGCTATTGTTCGTTTCTGGTTTCTCAATTCGCTTTTTAAACTTGGTTCAAAGGATGTAATTAACCAACTGTTGCCACCCTTTCAAGCATTACCCACCAAATTAAGGTCTATTCGATACAACCAACACCTTCTCTTTCCGTATCTGATCGGAACTTTTAATTTTCCACCATTGTAAGCGCCGGAGATTCCTGATATAACGGTAGATCGCCGAAGGAAGAAGCTGTATATCTTGTAATTGAAGATATTTGATACAAAATTATGCTCAAACGCGTTGGAATATTTAGTATCTCAGTGAAACTTTTAAGTACGAATGTCATTGGAGATTTGAAAATATACACTACACAATTGAATCAATTGTTCTTTGCTAAAAACTGGGACACAAGAGCGATAATAGACAAGGTTCTGGACAATTGTAAGTAAAGATGGAGGAAAAGTTGTTGAGTTAAGATTGGAAGGGATAAGACAGTGGTTGTACGCATGAGTTTGGTATCAATAACCGATAAGGCGTGCTTCGAAATCAAGCGTGAAACACTCCGAAATAACAGCAATATTTTAGAGGATGTTAGGAATAATATTGCTAGTCCAAGTTCTTTCAGAGTGAAGGTAAATGAGCGGCCACAAATGATGCTTATGCTAGAAGACTGAGACAACAATTTATTAAATAGAAATAATCCAAAAGAATGTCCTGATGGTTCGAAAAATTAGTGCGCTCTGGGGATTGAAACTTAAGGGATTATTAGTAGAGCTTTACAACTCTGAAAATTTGGCATATAGGAACATATACGGTGAAAGTTATGTGTACTTTTGGAACAAAGGTCTAAATACATTGAGCAAGTGCCTAAATGTGAATAATATTTGTAAAACTACGAATTTAAAAGAATCGATATTAAAGGGAATTCCACGATTGACACTACCAGGAAATGCTACCATCTGATGTCAAGAAAGGTTTTAAGAAAAATACACTTACACAGTTGCCTTTCTACCATCACGAGAACCTTTGTATGCTTGGAAAAGACTGGCTAGAGACCCGCGGGATTAAATAATGTCCAGAATCAAAATAACGAATAAATTCAGGTGTTCAACGGTAGTATTCTTGGATTGGGTAAGGAAAGTGTAAGAATAAGTAAAAGAAATGAAACATTTGAAATTTGGTGACCATCCTCGATAGCAAAGAGGTGGTAAATATTTGCTTTGGTTACTTTCATAATAGTGGTGAAGATGGTGACGTTAATATAGTGTTCGGAGTTTTAGCGTTAAGTGGAGGGGAAAATCCTAAACGTAGTGTAATCTATAAAATCTCGAAAAATCTTACAATGCAACATGTCTGCAAAAGATTCATCTGTAATAAAGTGGAACCTGCTTTAGAAACTGCTAGAAAATGGGTTGAACAACTAGATGTACGTAAAGTTCCGATAAATTTATTTGCCACTAGATTTGACAGAGCAAGTGGACCCGGAGGACAAAATGTTAACAAAGTTAACAGTAAATGTACTTTAATGCTTTATAATTTTTCTAACTGTAGTTGGTTACCAGAAGGAGTTCGTGTCCAACTTTTGCAGAAATCTAGGTACTATGCACAGAGTAGTGATTCCATTGTGATACAGGCGAGTGAATCGAGATCAAGAGAAACTAATAAGCAATTAGCGCTCGAGAAATTTGTCAATCACATTAAGGAAGTTTGTTGGTTTCCTAGACCTACAGGAGACACAACAATTGCCAAGTGGGAACAAATCAAACGCAATTCACATGAGAAACGATTAAACAATAAGAAAATGCATAGTTATAGGAAGAAATTACGTAAAAGTAAAGATTTCTTTTAATGTACACGTGTTTTATGCTCATCGAGAATGCAGACTGTTTGTTCGCTTGCCTCGCTTGTTTATCCGTATTTTATTTTCTCTTTTTCTTCTAATGTGACATAGAATTACCTTTGTTGAGCCAGTAGTCTCTCCTGGTCTGAGCGTCAACTGTAGCATTTTTCAAAGTGCTGGATTCGGTGGTTTCTCTGCTCAAAGGATTATAATCGTCTTCTTCATCTTCATTAGGCACCCCATGAGTTCGTTAACACTTTTGGTTTGTCGCCTTTTTTGGAGGCTGTTCGGGCTCTTGAATTAAATAAGAATCTTGCTCCTCCTTCAAAGTTTCACCATCAGACTCACTGGGGTCAATGAACACGTCTTCCTGATCGTGAACGATTCTTGAACGTCTCTTGTGGTATTTTTCGTTCTCTATGATGGCGGAATTAGCCACCAGATAACGGTCATCGTTGAAATCTCTTAATGTACCTCTGTACTTGATAACGTTACCCAAAATACTTTTGCCCACACGATCTTTAAAAGTTGCGGTGTCCAATTCGAAGCATCTGTTGGTCAAAAGATCAAATCCACCAGCAAATGCCTTTTGATATCGCGGAGATTGAAGGAACTTCTCGAAATGTTGTTCGAAGGATCGCCTGGATCTTGAATGGCCAAATTGAAAGTACCGCTACCGCCACTTAGTCTCAAATCCGACCAATCGCTTTTACGTATATAGCACGGTCTTTGGTCTGCTACAACCACGGCCACATCATCATACCCGAAATTTTTACCATACAGTTCAAAAATCGATCAATAAAACTCCCAGGTTATATCGTGCGTCGATTTCTCCAGTAACGATACGGGGTGCAAATTTAGAAATGCGTAGACAAGGCAAATAATACTGAATCCACCTAGTCCACCGGTATGGACATTGTTCAGTCTGCGCGCATGCAAGAACTGCTTAACAATTAGCACTAACTCCCTCAGACCCGGGGTTTGTTCCAACCAAGACCTGATCAGCTTAGCGGCCTCTAGACCGTTGGTTCTTTCAAATGAAACATCGACATGGATCTGAGAATTCGGTTCAACAAATTTTATAATCGGAACGCGAGCCTTGGCAATAACTTCCACCTGTGCAGCTAGCTTTCTGCTCTTCAAAAATGAGCCAGTTCGTATAGGGACGACCGGCTTTCCTTGTCCCCAGTTTTACTATTGACTACACAGTCGATATCAGATCCCGGCAGGTACAGGTCAGTGGCATACGACCCGAATACCTGCAAATCCGCACCTGGCCATAGCTTACCCACTGCATGTCTTAAGGTGCGGATCGTTTTATTCCTCAGCTCAATCTCCTGTCTACTCGGTGAAATGTATGCGACAAAGTCACGAATCTCTAATGTGAGCCAATCTGCAATTTCTCTCTGCTTGGGTGGTCGTGATTCAAAATCCAAGGATAATCAGTATTCACAGTAGGCAATACTTCTTCTCCAACATCACTTCCTAGCACGGTTTCCTGTCCCTCCTTATCATCCTCGTCCTCTGAACTACTGTTATCAAAGGCAATAAAATCATCATTGCCATCTAAACTGCCACTCTTATCTTCTATCGCAGATTCTTCCAGATTTTCATATTGATTTATGTGATCATTCCTATTGAACACTTGGAAATTCCTTTGAGCTTTACTAAGGCTTGACTTCCTCATCAGAACGCAGTCATTCCTAGCACTCCCGCTCTACAGAACTGGTTTAAAAGCTTTTCTATAGTTGTTTGATGCTCTTAGCTTTTCGACAGTAAGTACGTACAAGGTGATTTAAAAAAAGATTGACTATTAAGAAATTTTTCGTCACTCAAGCGTCGTACCCAAGACACTTAATGATATCACCCCAGACCTTGAATGGGCTTTGAGCAGCATCTACGCCGGCCCAAATACCGGACTTTGGTAGTAGTTGACAATTGGCTCGGTTTGGGCGTGGTAAGAAGACAATCTCTTCTTCAAGGCATCGGCGTTGTCGTCAGATCTCTGGACCAAATCATCGCCGGTGACATCGTCCTTACCTTCCACTTTTGGTGGGTTAAAAGTCTTGTGGTAGGACCTGCCCGATGCAGGGTGTATTAAACGACCGGTAATACGGGAAACTAACAATTCGTCATCAACTTTCAATTCTACAGCCTTTTGTAGCGGCTTGCCTTGCTCTTTCAACATTTGATCCAACAACTCAGCTTGTGGAATTGTACGAGGGAAACCGTCGAGAATGAAACCCTTTTGCATTTTTCTGACGACAACTCAGCCTTAATCATGTTGACCATGATGTCGTCTGAAACAAGACCACCTTGATCCATGATCTTTTTAGCCTCTTTACCAAGCTGAGTGCCTTGGGCCACCTGTGATCTCAACATGTCACCAGTGGCCAGATGAGCAGCATTAAATCTGGACACTAGGTTTGGAGCCTGGGTACCCTTACCGGCACCAGGAGGTCCAATCAAAACCATTCTTAGAACATCGTTGCCTTCTGACATCTTGCTGATATTACAATTCTGCTTGTTTTGTCTTACTACTATTGTTAACTATACTGTGCTACATGTAAATTTTTCACCTTTTAATTTTTCACTCGGCTATATATACATTTTCACCGAAGTATTTCCGGAATGTTGTGATTTTGACAGATCCAACCGATTGGATGTTTAATACCTTTCCCTCTATCGATATATCTGTATTCCTCTAGTAAGTTTATGATGTACTCGAGAGAATATCCTCTTCCTAAGCCATTTTCAATGGCCTTCCAAAGCACCTTCCTTCTCGCATATCTCTTGTTGACAGCAGGATCGCGCCTCCAACCCGTCTGATACAAGTGCTCCATCTCTCTGATCGACGGCTGTCCATTTATACCTTCCACGTACTCTTTCCACACTTCCTTGACACTGTGCGGGCTCTTCAGAAACTGAAATTTGCCCGTGAAAACATTCGGCCTCTGCATTTTTGATCGCTGCGGATGCTGTTGTGCTTCCGACGTGGACGATGAGGATGACGAAACCGCCGGTGCTGCCGTCGCTGCGGCTGCCACAGCATCCACCGCAGTGTGATGCGGCGGTAGTGGGAAGCCGTAGTTACTTGCCGTCGCAGCTCCCGGATCCGTCTGGTTGTCATTTACTCCTGTTGCTGTTGCAGCATCGTTCCCTCCTTCAAACAACTCGTAGAACACATCATTCTTAGGTGCGATTTGCGAGATCCTGTCCTTCAGAGATCCGCTCCATTTATGTTGCTCAGAGACCATCGAAAGCATCAGGATGGTCAACTCAGCAATCTTGTGTGACTGACTTTCAATTGCTTGCTCATATCTATCAAATCTTCGGTCGAGGGTGTCACCTAGCATTTGAATCATTCTTTCTAGCATAGTTACCTGTCGTTCGAGTTCTGTAACCCTCTCTTCGACTCTGGGCATGGCATCACGGGGTTTGCTTAAACAAGACGAGAGGAGTGGTTATAATTTGATGCTTATGTTATTTAACAAATCTTTCCCCGAATATAAAAACAATAATTCTCCAAGGGAATTACAGCGAGAGAATGGATACCCTGAACGCACCGTCAATCTTTTAGAGTCGTTGCGTCTTGGCCCTTCTAGAATACGGTATTCGAGAATAATTTTCGAGCGAAAACTAGGGCGCGGCGATCCGATTGCGATTTGCGCAATATGGAGAGGTAATAACAAAGTTTTGTTCTCGGTACGTACGACCACGTTGCCGTACGGACTTGTAAATAGGATCTCGATACGTAGCAACAAAATAAAATTCGAAAGTTATGCCTTATACAACTACATCTACACAAGACCAAGATTGGCCGATTAGTTCTCTAACATCGCTTTTCTTTTTTTTTTCCTTTGTCCAGTTAATTCTTGTTCTTTTTCCCCGGTACGATAATTAGTATACCCATAGCTATAGCGTGATTAAAGAAGACCCACGACAGCAGCAGCAATTAGTGGGGCTAAGCCGTAACCTCTATTGGCAGGGACTGGAGCACCTGCGGAGAACTGTGCCACTCCAGCGGTAGTCGAACTTTGTGCTGCGCTAGAGGAGCTTGAAGAACCAGAAACCGGAACGGCACCCGAACTGTTACTTGGACTTCCACTTGCAGCGACTGTATTGTTAGATGCGCCACTTGGACTTGCATTTGCGCTGGCGGGAGCGGCGCTAGCGCTGGCGCTTGCGCCGCTTGTTGTAGAGCAGGAGACACTTGTGGTGTCTGTTGGGTGGATAGTGGTATATTGGTCACCGCTGCCTTGTGTAACAGTGGTGCCACTTTCGGTGACGGCGGTGTGAGCAGTGTCAGTCTTGACTACTGCACCTGCTGTACTCGAAGTAGACACGGGAGCACTTGTAGTCCCACTAGATTGGGTGCTAGCCTCAGATCCAGCAGCAGCAGCAGTTGCGCTTCCAGATGTAGAGCAGGAAACACTCGTGACGTCGGTTGGGTGGACAGTGGTATATTGTTCATCGCTGCTTTGCGTCACAGTGCCACCGCCTTCAGTAACAGCCGTGTGGGCAGTGTCGGTTTTAACGCTGACGCCTGCGTCACTGGAAGAGGAACAGGAGACACTTGTGGTGTCAGTTGGGTGGACAGTAGTGTATTGGTCTCCATTGCCCTGTGTCACAGTGCCGCCACCTCCAGCAGCAGAGGTGGGAGCGACACTGTTTTGACCATCAGTGTCAGTTGCTTCACCGGTACTGGTCACAGCACTGGAACCGGATCCCAGAGTAGTAGTGAACCTTGGAGTCGAGGTGATATCCTGTGTGGAGGCCATTGAAGTAGTTGCCTGTGGTGTGGTCGTAGCATCCTCGTAGGTGATGCTGCCCGATTGGGCTAGGGCACAGGATAAAGCGAAAGATAATGCAATTGGGTGGATCATAATGAGTGACTCTTTTGGTTTCTTCGGGGAATCGGACCTATTCTTGTAGAACTCGCTCTTGTAGAAACTACAGTGTTCTAGGGACAGGGAGATTGGAGTAGTGATCCAGCAGGTCAGGCAGTTATGCTCACCCTTTATATCAGCGGCCTTGATTCAATTGATCTTGTTGATCATTTTGATTTTCGCATCATGTTTATTTTCGCATCAAGATACGAAAATAAACAATAAATAAATGAGAATCAGCTATTGTTTACGGAGACCAGACTCTTGCCGCCTGTGATGCCAATTCGTGTATTAGATTATCTTGACTAGAGCGTGGTTGGAACGAATCACCTTCGAACTCACCTACACGTTGCCTCTGCAAGTCTTGAAAGAACGCGTTGGCCTCTTTATGTTTTAACTTTCGCGTTGAATGCCACATTCCAATATCATTACTACGTTCTAATTCATCTAAAGTTAATGATTGCTTCGCCCACAGCGACAACGGTACCTTGTTTTCGTTGCCAAAGTACACAAGATCCCGTTTCAAATCTAACTTGTAGTAAACAGCCGCGCGGTCCTTCATAATGGATGTCATTAATATCGTTAGTATGTGGTCGCGAGTTACTGGTACTTCATTTATCTGGAGCTCTTTCTGCAAGTCTTGTAATGAAATACACGAAAAGAGTGGTGCTAGCGATTCCCATAATTTGGCGATTTGGGCGACCTGGTAAATTTCGTTAACGAGCATGTCTAACAAAGACAGTGCACCGGCGGGTAATCTGCTAATGGAGATGCCTAGCTGTGGCAGATCTAGTTGCACAAAATTAGAATAACAATCTTGAAGGATTTGCACCATTTCCATTTCACGGCCGACTTTCACTTGCTCCAAGTCGAATGGATTAACTTCACCATTTTCCCGGTACATAATCATGTTGCTAAAGATAAAGCCACAAAGGATAAACTCTTCCAAACGTGAATTGAACTTTTGAGGACCACCGATTTCTTCCATTTGTTTTAGCGAAGACCAAAACAGTCGCTGTAACCTTTTGGTGTTAGGGCTTCTTTGTAAGACTTGCTCGATGGATTGAGCCAGCGGTAATTGCATCATTATTCCTAAAGCTTGTGATACGGCCAGGGACTTACTCGCATGCGATTCGACCTTAGCTAAAAATTGAGAAAATTTAGCTCTAGAGTTTACTTTGCCACTCGACATGAATTCATGGATGTAGCACTGCAATATCAAACTCACCATCTCCACATGGAGGGCATCGAGCTCCTGTCCGGTATTGTCATCGAAACAGCGGGATTCCAGGAAGTTAACTCGAGACTCATCGATACTATCTGATAGCAAACGATTCCTCCAAATAGATAAAATGTTATGTCTCAACTGTATCGTCTTATCCATCAAAAGAGGCTCCATGCATTTCAGTTGCAATTCGATTCTGGCCAACGCTAACGGTTCAAATTTGTCCTCAAACAAAATCCCCTTGGTGTTGTAAAAATTTCTGACCAAACTTTATCATCATGTTGAATGCCAAATTGTCTAATCAATTCTTTGCACGCAGGTATCACATCATCCAGTTGTGGTAAATCGTTGTAGTGTATTCTTACCGCCCAAAAGTGTAAAATTTGCAATAATGATTTGTGTCTCCAGTGAATGGCGTCTTCACTAACATCTCCCTGGAAATATCCAGTAGTTTTTAGCGTGGTTTGAGCTTGAACCCAATCTTGCTCCTCTCCATAATACACCCCATTTCATAAAGATCTTCTAGGGATTGTCGATTTATTTCAGCAGAATCACTAATATCATTCCCGGACTCATCGTTTGGTAATCCGGATCCGGTCGTATTCTCTTCGTCATTTTCGTCATCTTCCATCTCTATCATTCCATCATCATCACTCATCATAAAATCATCGTAATTCTCTTCGTCATCAGACATTTTGCTTGAGGTAATCCCTGTCTTGGTTGTATTTAAAACGGAGTGGGGGTCGATTAAACATTACCTTTCAAACTTCAACATCTAACGACAACTAAAGGAACAACCAAGAAAAAAGAATAAAAACCTAAATATGCAAAGCTTCGCCGCTCGTACTGTAACCCGTGGATTTAAGACTTTTAGACCAGCATTGTTCAAGGCTGGTGATGCTATCCCATCCGGATTACCAGGTTTGCACGAGAACTCTCCTGGTAATGCGGTTGACATTGGTAAGGAGGTTGCAAAGGTAAATCTATCATTGTCGGCGTACCTGCAGCCTTTTCACCTGCATGCTCTGCATCTCATGTTCCAGGGTATGTCAGTCATCTGCAAGAATTAAAGAATAAAGGCATTCAGCAGATTTTCGTCACCCTGTCAACGATGCCTTTACTACGAAGGCATGGAGTCAGAGTTTAAATTTGCCTCAGGGGATTAGAATCATTGCAGACTCTCAGGGTGCATTGGCAAAAGCTGGTGATCACCTCTTTGATTCTGAAAAGGTGTTTGGTAATAAACGTTCTATTAGGTTTGCTGCTATCGTTCAAGATGGCAAGGTAGTCCAAGAGTTCGCTGAACCTGACAAAATCGGTCTAGATGTTTCTTCAGCAGAAAACGTCTTGAAACATTTGTAGAATCCCTAGAATATATTCGTAAATAAAATATGAGTCAGTTGTAGCTCGAATACGTGATTCACACGGACTTCGGTTTCCAGCTCATCTACCACACGGCAACAGAAATTTTTCAGGCGGAAGTTGAAAGTGCGACCTCCCGATGAGCCATAGCTGATCGGCTTGAAGATGTGATGAGCTAGTAGCATACTTAAGAAAACGGACACGATGAGTGCTGAACCATGGACTCTCGTATATTCCTTGTGTTTTCTTGTTAGGAAGAGCAAGGTATGAAACCTAGGGAGATAGTTCTGGGACCTGCTAGAGCCCTTTTCAAGAAGAAAAGTTCCAATAATGTTCGCGATGTAGAGATGCAAGAATGGACAGACGCTGATTACAAAAGTTCTGGGTATTTGAGTAATATTTCTCCAGAAGATTCTTTGTCAAACAGGAACAATGACGAAATTAAGGGCTACGACGAAGGGTTGAGTCAAGTTAGGTCGAAATTTGAAGAGGAGAGTGAAGAAGATGAGGAAATTAATGAGTTTCCTGACGGCGGTCTTCAAGCATGGTTAGCGGTTTTGGGAGCATTTGTTGGGTTAGTTCCTGTATTTGGTATGCTTAACTCCGTGGGAGCCGTTGAATCGTATATTTCTAAGCACCAATTGAAAGATGTACCTCCTTCAACAGTTTCATGGATTTTTCACTTTACCTGGCTTTTAGTTTTCTGAGTTGTATTTTCTCAGGTGGATATTTTGATAGAAATGGTAGTACGACTCCAATGGTTACTGGGACCGTAGTATATGTTGGGGATTATTTGCATTAGCTAATTGCTATAAGACCTACCAGTTTATTCTGGCGCTTTCACTTTGCAGTGGCATTGGTACGGGTATATTGATGACACCGCTGGTAAGTGTAGTGGCAACTTGGTTTAATAAAAAGAGGTATTGCCACTAGCGTAGCTACTATGGGTGGGTCCGTTGGAGGTGTGATTTTTCCGATTATGTTGAGAAGATTATACGAAGAAGTTGGATATCCCTGGGCGATCAGGATTTTGGCATTTTATTCCTAGCATGTCTGCTATTCTCGTTGAAATTTGCTCGTGAGAGGCAGAAGCCCGTTGCGAAACCTTTTGAATCTAAGAGGGAGATGGTTCAATGGTACGCATCTGCATCTTTAAATTGGAGGTATTTTCTAGAATGGAGATTCCTCTTCACCGCACTGGCAGCATCTTTGGCAGAATGTTCCTTGACGGCTTCAGCCACTTATTTGACTTCCTATGCACTGGCAAGAGGTTACAGTCAGTCTATGTCATATTACTTGATTACCGCTAATAATGGGCTCGGTATCCTTGGTAGATTTGTACCGGCTTATCTGGCTGATAAATGTTTAGGCAGGTTTAATGTTTCCATTATAACCATTGGACTGGCTGCTTTTTCAATTTTGTCATTTGGCTACCATTTGGTGGTCATTCTGGAGCTCTTTGGGCCTATGTTTGTCTTTATGGGTTTGCTACGGGATCGATTTTAACCCTAACCCCGTCTGCATTGGTCAAATTTCAAGTACACACGATTTTGGCAAGAGATATGCAACTGCATATTTTTACAAGCTATTTTAACCATTCCAGTTCTGCCCATTGGCGGTGTCATCGTGGGCAATGGTTCCATTGCAAATTATAACAAGTTTATCGTATATGTTTCTGTGCTCATGGCGGCAGGTGCTGGATGTTACCTCATTTCAAGAAATATATGTGTTGGTTTTCGTTTTGCCAAGTTTTGATTTTTTTTTTCCTGTCTTTTAAAGATATGCAATGAGTTTTTAATTTGTTATTGTTGTTTTTATCTTCAAGTAAATTAAATAAAACATTTTTTTTTTCTTTCTTATGAATGCTATAGAAGCAATGTCTTATGAATGTTACTTCTACTACTTGTGTAGTATTAATATCAAGATTAATTCTGGCGCCAGGTTACACTGACGCTACGATTAGAAAACGTTTGACTGTTTCGGAGTCTTTCATTGCTGTGGTGTTCCGGTTTCTGTTTTCACTATTTTTATCTTTGAAAAAATGAAGTGGATGGCACCAACGCAAATCGGACTCTTAGCGAAAAGTCGTCCATCAATTGAAATTTCAAAAGGACCGCTAAGAAGTGTTTGTTGCACTTTTGACTTCACCATTGTTAGAGGTGCAGGAATCGAATAGACGAAATGGGTGTTGATCATACTCACAAGCAGCACAAGAAGTCCGGTAACAGAACCGCTCCAAAGTCTGAAAATGTCTATTTGAGACTTTTGGTTCAGCTATACTCCTTTTAGCTCGTATGTTCAGAAATGCAAATTTTTCATTTGAAGGGATTCTGCTACACAATCTCCCCGTTTCTAGGGTTGAGAAGGTCTGACTTTTCTCGAGTTTTGATGATCATTAACTTGGAGAAAGGAATTCTGCGAGTGCAAACTGTCAAAATGTTTGTGCGGCATGTGAGCAGAATCTATTCTTTTCGGAATCACCTTCAGAGTACTAAC
>UEGL01000020.1:0-118356 GCA_900465325.1 Zygosaccharomyces sapae | reverse complement strand
GGTCTTGCATTGTTCCTAGATAGAGGTAGTGTTGACGAAGGTGAAGATCCAGATAAACCAAAGGAGAAAGGCCAGATCGTCTATTATATGGCAAGATCAAAACCTATCTGAAAGATGGAAAAATACGAAAAGAAATTATCTGCAGACATTAATTAATTGTGTTTGGTAAAGGGAATCAGGCATTCTGCTTGGCAAAGTCTCGACGAAACTGGCTAATTTTTCCACCACTTCGACCGATAGAGCGTTGTAAATAGATGCTCTGAATCCACCGACGGAGCGGCCCTTGAGACCAGTTAACTTCAAGGAATTTGCCTCTTGAAGGAATTTCTCGTCAAGACCTTCTTTCTTTAGTGTGAAAACGACGTTCATCCTCGATCTACAGGATGCATCTACCGGTAAATTATAAAATTGAGAATTGGCATCCAGGGCATTGTATAGCAGTTTAGATTTCTTTTCATTTTCCGCGCCCTGAGCAGCTACACCACCCTTCTTCAGCAAATGTTGGAACACCAGATCTATTATATGTAGCGTGAAAATTGGGATAGTATTATAAGCAGAATTATTCTTCACCACGGTTGGGTAATGAAATGCGATTGGCGTAATGGGTAAACCTAATTCATGCAATTTTTCCTCCGGAGCCTTGGAAATATTGTCTAGGATTTCTTTTTAATGATATATACGGTCAACCCTGCTAGACCGATATTCTTTGGGCACCTGCCATGATGACACCATATTGAGAAACATCAATTTCTCTCGAAAGAATATCGCTTGAAAGATCGGCGACTAGTTCAATATTGGGATCGTCTCTAACGCATTTAGGCATTTGAGGCCATTCAACACCATGGACAGTTTCATTTTCACACAGATACATGTATGAAAATTTTTGCCTTTAACTTTGTCTTCCCACTCAGACTCTGCTGGAATATACCCGTATTTGCCATTGTTAAAATTCTTAGCATCAAACACCACTTCAGCTGGCACATATAATCTTTTGCCTCTTCAAAGATTTTTGGACCAGGAACCAGTAACCAAATAACCACCAGGAGCCACTTCACCAGTCTTACCAAAATGAGCAGCAACTAAATTAGATGCTATTGATGAAAACCCGTAGTACCACCACCTTGCATGAAAACACTTCGTGAGTATCAGGGATTTTCATTAGCTCCTTCAAATGGGATTTCGCATTCTCAATTACACCTGTAGCATCTTTAGATCTATGAGAAATTTCACCTATTCCTAAACCGATACCATTGAAGTTAATGAGATCTTTGGAAGCCTGTTGAAGCACACTGGTAGGTAGTTGTGCTGGACCGGCACCAAAATGGCTTGGTTCTTCTCTAGTCAAAGTCATTAAGTTAAATAGGGCTATGGAAAGAGAGAAAGTAAATGAATTGATTTAGTGGTTGGAAATGTTAAAAGAGCTAACCAATTCCTGAAAACTGCCTTTCAGAAACTGTTTAAATGCCAATATACTTCATAGTAACGTACTCGCATAACGACACTTGAAAAGAGTCATTACTTGCGTGAGAAAGTCACATGAGATTTTATGGCAAATATCCATTACAACCAATAAAAGTACAAGTTAGTGAAGCTAGGTCGTTGACCAGAATTTTACGATTGAGCAAGGAATATTATACAGGACTAACTGGTAGTTCAAAGGCCATATTTTATGTACGAAATTAAGTAGGCAATTAAAACGCTGGTTTTACTATTCCACTGTGAATATATATATATGTATATATATATAATAATAATAAAAATGATAGAAGTAGCAGAAATAACAAAGAATACTTGCAATATCGAATTATATCGAAGATCTACACTACCTTATACTAATATATACTAGTGAAAGCATGGTTTTCTTACCATTGTTCCCAGCCAGTGTGACATTGACGATGACAATGATACTGACACTGACACAGGTCACGTGAGGTAAAACTTTGGTAGAGAGCGCTAATCCAAGATATGTAGTTCTACTCGACCCTATTAATTCATCATTTAACGAAACTGCTTAATTTTTTCGTCTGGCATTTTTAAGACGGTCCTGTGACTATTTCAAATGACTATTTCAAATGACTATTTCCATCCTGACACCACAATTTAGCACCCATCAACCATTTTGTACATCTGTACATCCACAATGGTATATTTTTCTCTTTATAAACTCGTATAGTCAAAAATTTTCCGCGAGATGTACAAAGTCCAAAGTCAGATGACTAAAACGAGAAACTGAAGCATCACGGACGCAGAGTCGGGTCACCATCGTTCTTACTGACTACTGGTAAAACTACTTGCGTGGCAGTAGGTAAATTAGTTTTACGTTGTTAACATCAACCGTAGCCTAATCAAAACAAGAATACTTCATAATGGTACGTTAAGGTGATAGAATTTTAACCTCACCAGAGCTGTTGCTGATTTTGGTCGAATGGAGATTGACGACAGCTTTGATGTTAAGTCTTAGAATGATTTACTAACATGGCATTTTTGTATAGGGTAAAGTTCACGGTTCTCTAGCTCGTGCTGGTAAGGTCAGATCTCAAACTCCAAAGGTTGAAGCAAGAAAAACCAAAGGTTCCAAAGGGTCGTGCTCACAAGAGAATGTTGTACACCAGAAGATACGTTAACGTTACTCTAACCAACGGTAAGAGAAGAATGAACCCAGGTCCATCTCAAAAATAAGCTTTGTTGGGTTTGTACCTGCTTAGAAAATAAGGAATGTTATAATATTATATAGCAAAGTCAACATTGCACCGTTTTTTACGTATATTTCATCTTTCGAAATTTTTATGCTCGTGCATTTGCTTTTAGTGTACATTGTGTGTATGTTAGGGCCCATCGATTGTTCATGTACTCTTAACTGCCGGTCGATGCTATCGAAGGGAGCAGCAATAGCATTGTACTATGAGCGAAGAGGTACAGAAGCACATAGACACCATACGTTCGCAATTCTGTGAGAGCTATCAGCAAGCTAGTGATTTACATGGCATCACTTCTGAAACGCAGTTACAAAGTTCAGATGAGTTGACTGAATTGAAGAAGCTGGCGCAGATCAACAGAGCGCATGCCACCAAGATTGGTATTGTGTGTCAGCCTCAGAGGTTTTATGAGAATTTAAATGCATTGAGCAAAGAACTACACGAGTTTACTTCTTCATTGTTTTATACTTTAAGTTTACTCCCGCTTTTCACCATGATAAGAAGGACAGATGGGCACCATTCTTCTTACAAGGACTAGATTCCAAAATTCTCGGCTTACTTAGTGGTTCGTCTGTACTCTGCAATGATATCGATGCTATGTTGAAAGACGATGAGCGAGAAAAAGAGGATGCAGATCGGTTGAGATCTATAGGTATGATTTGGGCTGCTTGTGATTCATTGTACGAGTTGGCTCAAAGAGGTCAATTCCATCTTTAGGTGATGGTGTGCATCAGAGTTGTGCCCTAGTGCAAGACGTTTTACAGGATATAGAACAATGGATTGCGAACCCAGAATTGGGTAACGATTTCGATTTAGACGACTTAGAAGGCTCAGAGGATGAACAGGACGCAAGTGGCAGTGATGGTGATAATGGTAATGAAGAAGTTGCGTTGCAGAAGATGAAGGTGTTTGTTCAAGACTGGCAGAATAACATCAAAATGATTAAATTACTATTATCGTCATTCGCTAAGTCCATTTCTGCGAATTTTACAAGGACCGCAAGACAAAGGGTTCCATTTTGCAAAAACTGTACGACTTGCAGAAGGATGTAGTAGCACAACTTGATGAATTGCTTTCTGATTTTTTCATGTCGGATGCTAGCTTTGATCCGGTTGAATTTGAGCCAACTATCAAGAAATTAAACGAATTGTTGACTCAGATTGTTAAGATTCTAAGAAATTTGAATAAAGGTGATTCAAAAATCCAAATGGATTGAAGTATGGGACCAATAAATACTTTTGCCAAGTAGTGTCATATATCGTATTCAGTTAAGAAAATCTATTGTAATTCCGAGGATTTACATCTCTAAGCGCGGCTGAGCGACGCACGTATGTATCGAACTCTTTTGTATCCTACTAAAAAAAAAAATACAATCACACGAGAATTTAAATGACAATATCCAATTATTAGAATTTATTCTTTCACCAGTCGTCACCATTATCATATTCATCATCATTAGCCACTCTATTTTTCCTTTTGTTCAAGGCGGCTGCTAACGCATCAGCCAATGAGCCACCACCACTAGGAGTACCAGCACCAGCACCAGTGGGGCAGATGACATAGGCTGAGAAGACTGCCCATTTGCCTCTTGTAAAAGAACGGAAGGCTTATCGAGTTGAGATTTATCGACTTTACGCAGCGATCCTATACCACCAGCACCTCTAATGGATGCTAGTAAGGCATCCCTACCTGAATCACCGGTAGATTCACCACCACCACTTACACCCGGGCCAGCAGCTGGCATGGCGGGCATAGGAGGTGCACTAGGCGCGGATGGCATTGATGGAGGGGTGGAGGAGGGAGGAGCTCCTCCTCCTCCTCCTGGAGCAGAGGGCATCGCTGGGGAGGTGGAGGTGGAGGTGGTGCACCGGCTGTGGGAGGTTCACTATTGAAGGAAGTTGGCGGTATAGGAGGTTGCGGTCTTGGGCCCAATGGAGGAGGTTGAGATGTTGGTTGCGGTCTTGGACCTAACGGAGGAGGTTGAGGTGTTGGTTGCGTTTGCTGTGGGAAACTTACTGGAGGTGGTGGATATACAGCTTGTTGCTGTTGTTGTTGCTGTTGTTGTTGTTGTTGTTGTTGAGAGAATGAAGATAACCTAGATGATCTTGGTGGTGGTGGTGGAGCAGGTCCCCTTCTTGGAGGAGGTGGAGCAGGTCTGCTACCGTGTCCACCCGTTGATTGTGTTCCCAGTCCAGTAGCTGCAGTAGTCCTCTGTGGGGCACTGGCGGAGGAGGTCCACGTCTAGATGGTGGTACCGGTGGTGGCACCTTATTGCTTCTTGGAGGTGGTGGAGGCACTGGTCTATTATTCTTACAGGAACAGGAGGAACAGGCCTGTTCAGGTCAACATTTTGAAATACCGGTGGCGTTTGCACTGGCTGTGGTTGCTTAGGGAAAGGTGTTATCTGAGTAGGAGATGTAGGTTCAGGTATAGGGAATGGGAATGGGCTTTATTTTTGGAAACTTCTGAAGGTCTGGGACGCTGACCAGCTTGAGTCTCTATCGGAGGAGGAACAGCTCCTGAATTTGGTACTTCTGGAGAGGCCGTTGGTACTGGTGCTGTTGGTGCTGGTGGAGAAGTTGTTTGTGAAGCCTCTGAGGATGGAACAGGAGGAATAAAGACCGGTGGCACAGAGCGTTTCGTCTGAGGAGCAGATGTTGCTGGTGCCGGTGGCGGAGCTAGAGGTGGTTGGGGTGCTGGTGTGCCAGCTGCAGACTGCCAATCTGCATCTTCAGATTCACTGAAATCATCCTGCGATGAAGCCGCTGGCATTGGTGCAGGGGTGGTGGTGGTGGTGCTTTCTTTGCCGCTGTAGGCATAGAATTTGAACTGCTAGAATAATTATACCTTTCCCTTTGGCTACCATAAAGAGTCTCCCACGGGGTCCATGCATATCGTCATCGTCCTCCACATGTGATCTATCTGACAAGGCAATAGCATTTTGTTGGAAAGCGTCTTCTTAGAACCGTATCTTTCACGTTTGTAGATTCTTTTGAGGAAATGCGATGCTTCACTCAGATCTTCGAATAAAAGACCAGCATAGCACTCGTCTAATTCGAAGGTATGGAAGAAAGTGCGTGTTTGCTGGTAATCAAAGTTAACATACAGTTCTTGATCCCATATCACACCTCTATGTCCCTCTATATCGATAAGTTTTAGGAAGAACGTATTACCGACTAAATCGTCAACGAGTGCAACAGCTCCTGAGAGTCCTGTATATTGCCATTTATTAGGGTCTGGATAAGCTATGTACAATCTGGCTATCGCAACGTCAATAATTTTGTTGGCATTCTTGGGTAATGCTACTTTGATGTTTTCCTTATCCGCTGAGTTCAATAGACCCATCCTTGTTTGAACAACTTGTTATAACCAAACTTCAGGGCTAAATTTAGGAGCTTGGACGAGGAAAAAAATCGGCGAAATCTTCCAGAAATCTGGAACTTAATTGACACTATTCTCCTGAATAAGGTTGGCTCTTACAATGTCATCTGATCCTTTAAAGACCAACTATTTGTTTAATTACTGGTTCTTTCTTGAAGTTCAGCATTCTGCCCCTGTTGTTGAAGGCGAAAAATCTTTCGTGCGGGATGATCAGGATTTTTCATTTCTAGCTCTACGGCAGAAGTAAGGTAGATTTGGAGGTCAATGCTGCTTATTCAATGGAATAGAATAAAAAAGAAGCCTTTTAGGGTTTGTATGATGAGAATAAAGGCATTTCTCGAATAAGAATTATATGTGGTGCCTTTTACCCATGAATTACCCATGAATTGGAGGTTTTCGTCATATAATGGAAGTTATTCAAATGGCTGGTCAAAACAAAAGGATCAACAAAAGGGACTACAGCGGAACAATCTTGAAACTGATGCATTGTGTATACGTTGATGACGTTGATTATTATGATGCTGTCAGTGTTTATTGGTAAACAAAACAACAAACAAACATAGTTTGATGTCTATCCTAGTGTTCTACGAACATAACTTTCGTCGGTAAGTTAGAGCTGGTCGAGTAGAGGAGCTGGTCGAGTGATATATAACAGAAGGCCATTGTCGAAGACATGCCTTCTAAAATCCAATTTCTTCTGGGAAGATACCACCAACGAATCGATTCAGAATAAAGAACCTAGGATATCTAATAGAAACCAGAACCGAAACTTTTCCATTCCTTTAATTAAACGATCCTTTACCTCTAGCTTCGATCTATTCATTCATTTGTTCATTCGTTTCTTTACCCACTCGTTCCTTTTTTAACAAAACAGAACTAACTATGATTCATTCTTTAATTCCTACGTTATCTTTATTGATCCTACTTACCATACCTTCTTTCGCTTTTAACTCTGATTCAAAACAGAACGTGGCTGTCTACTGGGGCCAAGGATCTGCTGGCTCCGAACAATCCCTAAGTGAATATTGTAAGTCTTCCGACGCAGACATTTTCCTACTGTCATTTTGAGCAGCTTTCCAGATTTGACTCTTGACCTTTCAACCGCTTGTCCTGGAATGAGCGATTGTTCTTCTGTGGGTCAAGATATCAAAACATGTCAACAAGAAGGCAAAATTGTTTTACTTTCTCTTGGCGGTGCTTCCGGTCAGTATGGTTTCAGCAGTGATGACGAAGGTCAACAATTTGCTCAAAAGCTCTGGGATACCTTTGGTGGTGGATCTAGTGATCAACGTCCATTCGGTGATGCTGTTGTCGATGGGTTTGATTTCGATATCGAAAATAACAACCCTAAAGGCTATGCGGCTTTGGCTACAGAATTGAGAAAAGTTTCAAGATGGTAACAAGCAATTTTACATATCTGCTGCACCACAATGTTTTTATCCGGATGCTTCTGTCGGTGATCTTTGGGAAATGCTCAAGTGGATTTTGCCTTTATTCAATTCTACAATAACTACTGTAATGTTAATGGCCAATTTAATTGGGATACTTGGGAAAATTTTGCTGAAACTTCT
Source organism: Zygosaccharomyces sapae (assembly GCA_900465325.1). Lineage (NCBI taxonomy): Eukaryota > Fungi > Ascomycota > Saccharomycetes > Saccharomycetales > Saccharomycetaceae > Zygosaccharomyces > Zygosaccharomyces sapae. The sequence continues at coordinate 110,708 of UEGL01000020.1, read as the reverse complement.
TCTCCTAATAAGGACCTAAAATTATTTTGGGTTTACCTGGTTCTTCTAGCGCTGCTGGTAGTGGTTATATCAGTGACATCTCAACATTAAAGAGTACAATTTCCAAGATTTCTGGTAACTCCAATTTTGGTGGTGTGTCTCTATGGGATGCATCTCAAGCCTTTAGTAACCAGGTTGATGGTCAGGCTTACATTTCTACGATCAAAATGCGCTTGGTTCTGTTTCTGATATGGGCCCAGGTTCAGGGTCAGTGGGTACTTCTTCATCTTCCAGTGCCTCTTCTACACCTACACCTGTCTCGAGTTCATCTTGGAGCATTTCAAGTGCTGCTTCATCTTCAGGCTCCTCCTGGGGTTCTCCTAGTGTTGTTCCAAGTGCTGCTCCATCTTCAGGCTCATCCTGGAGTTCTCCTAGTGTTGTTCCAAGTGCTGCTCCATCTTCAGGCTCATCCTGGAGTTCTCCAAGTGTTGCTCCAAGTACTGCTTCAAGTACTACTTCAAGTACTGCTCCAGGTGTTGCTTCATCTTACAGTGCTTCTTCCACTACTGTGTCAACCCCAGTACTTCTTCGGGATCTTGGAACTCGGCAAGCTTCACAACAGCTCCAAGCTTTACAGCTTCTCTAGCTTCAAGTTCGGCTCCTTATTCTCCTTCCAGATCTACAACTACTTTGGCACCATCTTCAAGCTCTCCCTCTAGTGACAATGATGCCCACTCACAGGCGGTGAGCTTAAACCAGAAGTATTCCAACGGTTACACTAACCAGAATCAATGTAATAGTGGTGAAATCGCTTGTACACAAGATGGAAGCTTTGCCATATGTGACAATGGCGCGTGGGTTTCAACACCATGTGCTGCCGGTACAAGTTGTTTTGCCTACGATTTTAACAATTCCGTTTTTCGGGTTGTTACTTCCAAGATTTGAAATCTAACTTTTGTCATGAATTAATGTCTAACTTAATGCAAGGTGCTCTTCAGTTCAATCGTTTGTTTATTATCTTGAATTTTTTTCGTCTCTTTCGTCTTACTTTAGTGTGTATTTTAAAAGGACTTTTATGTTTGATCAGTTGAAACTATCTATTCTTTGGCATGTGTTAGGTAGTAGGCGTATACACGGGATCTTATCTCCACTGTAGCAGGGTCCTCATCAAACATGGGATGCCACCTGACCAAATCGATAAACTCAGATGCAAGTCCAAATTCTTCGGCGATTGTGAAAAGCTTAAGTCTACGTCTAAGAATCTGGGACGATGTGGTGAAAACACGACAAGAGCTTTCCCATCGTCTGCTAAGAGATCTTTGATACAGCGCAATAACTTTCTGTGTTCCGTGTGATTAAAAACACAGTCACTAAGAATGATTAAATCAAATTTGGCTCCTCCTGTATGTGATAAAATTGGTTCGTATTCATTCCCCAAATGTAGCCTTCGACAACCACTTCTCTATCACTGGAATCTTGCGAAACAAGCTTACCATCATACAATTCATGGTCCACATTATATTGAATATTTTGTAGAAGTTCTGGTTCCGGATAATCGGTGGAAACCACCTTACTAGCACCGATTAATCCACATACAACTGTAGGTAAGGCAGCTGCAGCACCTAATTCCAAGACTTTTACCCTTTATCAATTCAGGGTGCTTATCCAAGTGCTTGGCTGTATAAATACCAGCGTTCCACAACATATGTCCCCAAAGTGGTGATTTACCAACTAGACGCAATTGCACTTTTTATTTTGAGAATTGGATTCCTTAGAAATATATTCTCTTCGTAATTTGCAAAATGGGCTTCAGGAGGTGGTGGTAAAAGTCCTTTGGCTCTTCAAAACATCAAATGCACCGTCTAGTTCGGCATCAGACATGTTGGAATAGAAAAAAGAGATTTATTTGTCTTATTCGCTGCTTTAAGACAAAGTAAGTCGAGATGAGGTGAGTTTAAGAAGTTGAAATTTTTCAAAGTTCGCTTGATGTATTGGCGATGACATATTTTTATTTGAAATAATAAGATGATAATGATAATAAAGACGGATGTTGCCGGAATCTTTGGCTAGATAATAATTCCATTAGTTTGCCTTCTCGGAAATTTTAAGAATTGATTGTCGAGAGGCCAATAATTCGTTAAAGCGACAAAGTAGCAGAAACTTATTTCCTAGCCTCTGCTCAAATTTAAGAAAATTCACATAAAAATGCTCCTCTGATGATAACCAAAGTAAAAGAAAATACTAATCTAGTTTACTATTCTTCTTTACCGGTTCTCCTATATAATATCCATAAAGTATGAGAATCGATTTCGGACAAGTACTGACACCGGACAAAATGTGTCACCGTGCTACTTAAGAACTATTTGGATTTATCAATAGTTAATTGTCGATGATTGAATTTGAAACCTGTTATGTTGTAGTCCCTTGTGCTCTAGTTTTTTGCCATAGGAGATCCAAGGCACAAATTTCCTTATAGAATATTACTGAAAACGGTCAAACCAGAAAATCTTCCCATATTCTTAGTTTTCAACAAGTAGCTTACGATGTCAGTGAGAAAGCTGAAGTGTTTATTTTTGTATACAAGTTTTCTTGAGTTTGATAGTTTTTATCTGACCTCATCTTCATTTACTCCGCAAAAAAGGATCAAAAGTTAGTTGATGACTTTTAGAAAATACGAAGGTCTCTGAAGTATATAATCTCCTACTTCTTCAAAGTATTGTGATGCTCTTTTGTTGAATTTTGAAAAGCTTCCTAGTGAAATAATGATCGATAGAAATATCACATATTGTGTAGACGGTGCTATTTCCATCATTCGAATTGACAAAACCAAAACATTAAATTCGATGAGCGGCGATGACTACATAAAATTAGCGGAATTAGTTGACAAGGCTGATAATGAACCAGATACGATTTTCACAATTTTACAAAGTAGTGGAAGATTTTTTCTAGCGGTGCTGATTTCACTTCCATCGCCCAAACTTCCGAATCTCAATCTGGTGTATCTGAATTGAAGAAATGGCTTGACAATTTTTATCCAGAAACTCATATGTTACAAGCGTTTTCAACAGACATAAGAAAATTTTGATATGCTGCTTGAATGGTCCTGCTATCGGCCTTTCCGCCGCTCTATGTGTCCTGTGTGATATCGTGTATGCGATGAATGATCAGATTTATCTGAAATTCCCCTTTGTGGAACTGGGACTAGTCATGGAAGGCGGTACTTCTGTTACTTTACCACTAAAACTAGGTCATAGTAAAACTATGGAAACAATTTTATTTAATAAAACCTGAATTATGATGATCTGAAAGGTACTATAGTCACTCGTAACTACGATATGACCAATACTCAAGAGTTTAATCAGCGTGTGATTACGGATTTGAAACAACGTACCAAGGAAGTTTACTTGCCAAGTATTTTGGGGATCAAAAATTAATTGCTGCCAATTACAAAGATAACGTCCAAAGAGCCAACTCTGCGGAGACATCAGATGCGATAACTTCGTGGGTTAATGGTGAACCACAAAGAAGGTTTAGGATGTTTCAGAAAAAACCTAGAAAACATAAAATTTAAGCTATTCAATACCAATTAAATATTTACAGTTCACTTTTTCCCATCCGGATTAACCTCATCTTCATCCAAAATGATTTGATCCAATGTGTTATCATCTTCGTCAGCATCACGTTCCTCTGGATCAACAGTATGTAATGTGACTTGGACTGGTTTATCATGCTCTACAGACAACCTCTTAGAAATACTAGCACCACCAACCATAAAGAAGACAAGTATCAGAACCGCCAACAGACCACTTCTTGTCGTCTGCCATCGTAAATTTTCGATGTCAGATCGAGTGTTACCCAGAATTTGAGTAGAAATTTTATTATCGCAATCTGACAGTTCCATCTTAACTTGCCTTTGTAGAAGTGTGTTTTCGATCTTATGGTTGTGAAAATCCACTTTGGAATCTTTTGTAAGAAGTTGATAGTCATTTCATTCATTTCATCGTGTAGGGACTCCAAGTCACGGATTAATTTCATTAATTGTAAATGCTGGTTATTCAACTGCGTGTCTCTCGAATTTTGAATTGCATATTTCAATTCAGTCTCCGCAGCATGGAATAGATGCGATTGATTCTCCAATTCCATATCATTCAGATATATTCGGTTGTAATCTCTGTAAAAAATTCATCTAGTAATTCCAACATCAGTGTTATAATAGCCTCACTCTGCTGTGGAGTATAACCTTGCAGATTTAACCTCTGATGAAGTCTCAAAGTATCAAATTGATTGGCTGACGTAGTAGGCTTTAGACCATCACCTTCAGAAACCAGCCTCTCGGGCATCTGCTTCAAGAAGTTCTCTGATGCTTGATTACTCCTAGTTTGCTGATCCTGCAGGTCTTTCGTACTACTATTAAGCTTACTATTAGTTTTCAAAGACCGCTGTGTGCTAACTCTTATCCCTGTAAAGTTGCTGCACGTTGAGGCCTTAGAGTTCTCAAAGAGCCATTCAAATTGGCACGTCGAAGCAATAGCAGCATTATCAATTACTTGAATAGGGACTCTTCTTTTACTGCTTCTTTCTTCAACTCTTTATGGTTTGTGTTTAGAAAACCGAATTATCCTTACAGTAGAGCATACACCTTTACCACCTATCTGGCGGGAGAATTGGATGAACCATTGTTCATATAAGAAATTCAACAACATTTTAAAAGAGGTATGATAAGTGCTCGTTGGTTGAGTTATACACGCATAAGTTTAATTAAGAAGTACAAGTTACCACCAAGGCCCAAATTTACACCTTCATTAGAGTCAGAATGTGAAGAAAAGTTCTTACATGGTGGTAGAGGACCTGGTGGTCAAAAGATTAACAAGTGCAATTCCAAGGTGCAACTAAAACATCTACCCACAAGTATTGTCGTTGAATGCCAACAAACAAGATCTAGGGATCAGAACAGAAAGATTGCCAGAGAAAAACTAGCATTGGAGCTTGAAAGGATTAATACTCCTGGCCAAAATGCAACCGTTAGGGAAAAGGCGTTACAGCAGTGGTATCAGCAGAGTAAAAATCCAAGGAGAAGAAGGCCAAGGGAAAACATGAGCAGCATCGTCAAGAAAGAGAATTACAACAGTTAGAAAAATTGAGAGAAGAGCAAGAAATTATCAGGAGCCTAATGGGGTCTTGAAGCACCTTAAACTCTCGATTCTCTAGAAGGGATTTAAAGGGTTCTTCTACAACTTCTATCTCTCCTTCTTTTCACTTAGGGAAGACATTAAGAACAAGTATATACATATCAAGATGAAAAGCAGCATCACGTCAAGGTCGGAAGACCATGGACACATCTTCGTTATTACAATAGATAATCCTACGAAACTCAACTCCCTATCTCAACAGGATTTCAATTGTATTGGACAGCTCTTACAAAAGGCTGATAGCGACTCCCAGGTGCAAGTGACAATTTTACAAAGCACAGGCGAGTTCTTTTCAGCTGGTGTTAAATTTGAAGACATCAGCTACATTCGAAATGATGTTGCCTCCCACCCAGAGAGGTTAATCGGTCATATAGCTACGCCCAATATACAATTGGTCACCAGATTTACGCAGCACCGAAAGCTCCTTGTTTGCTGTTTAAACGGACCTGCAGTTGGTATGACAGCTGCTTTAGTCATGCTGTGCGACATCATTTATACGAAAACGATTCTGTTTACCTGCTATTTCCGTTTGCTAATTTGGGATTTGTCCCAGAAGGTGGTACCTCAGTGACATTACCATGGAAGCTTGGTATCAATAGCGCTTATGAACATCTGGTTATGGGCTCGCCGGTAACCCTCCAAGAACTAATCGATGCTCACGCAGTGATAAAGAATTACGATATACTGGATACGAATATGTTTAACAACAAAATAATATCTGAAATTACTGAGACCATTTCAAAAGTCTCTCCAGAATCCTTATTGGGCGTGAAAAACAATTGAATGCAAATACAGAAAATAATCTACTGACAAGAGCCCAATCATCGGAAACTAACACTACGCTTCCATTTTGGAGCTCTGGAGAGCCTTTAAAAGATTCTTACAATTTCAAGCAGGAACGCGCAGACATAAACTGTAACATAGTATCCTCCTAAATAAGACTAGTCACAGCGTTGCAAACTAACTATTAGCGTGACTTTAATATACTGCAACATATGTATCATGATTCGCGTTAAATCAGACTACCTAAGTCTTTTATTTTGATTTTCGTAACTTTCGATTATCTCGTGGAAAATCGGCATTGATTTACTCCAGCCCACTTGTCCTTAAACAGCTACTTAACGTAACTGATACTGGCTACGAAAGTTTTAAGAAAAGTGTCAAACGAACGAAGATAACAACAGTCTTTCAGGCTAAGTGCCACTAGAAAGCTTCGAAAAATAATCTAGGGCTTCAACAAGAATAATTCTGGAAACTAGAAAGCTAGCCCATATTATATTTATGGCATTTGGGTTGGAAAAGAGGAGATATCTACCAGATTAACAGAAAAGCAAACGTAATAACACATCAAAGGAGAAACAAACAAAAGAATAGGTAGGTGATAGCTGATTATGGGTCGTCCAAAGAAGGAGATCAGCCGGAATAACTTGGAAAAATTTCATAAAGAGTTAGAACTAGCAGGAGCTCGTACGGAACTTTTACTACAAGACAAGAAAGGACGTTCAAGATCTTGTCTACTCTGCAGACGTAGAAAACAGAAATGTGATCATAAGCAGCCAAGTTGCACTACATGTTTAAAAGCATCTGTTAAGTGCATTCAACCTATAAGGTATAGTGTTGCTCCAGATGAGATTGCTGACGGTTTATCCTCACCCCAGTAACTTCGACAAGTGGGTATAGCACGGGTGACTCGAAAATCAATTCGCCAGTAGATCAACCACGAAAGCTAGAAATGAACAAAGATACGGGTGAGCTAGGATCTATACCAGTAACTGTTGATTCACCAGAGCTAAGAAACCCATATATCGATACTAACAATAACAATAATAGTAATAATAATGGTAATAAAAATAACATTAATACCGGTAGTAACTTCGATGGCAGGGAAGATAACAAGAATGAACTAAAACCCTTGTTACAGGATATTGAGAGACCACCTTTGATTATTCCGATTGATAGGCCTAAAGACGATTATACATTATCCCTGGAAGTGAGAGTGAAAGATCTGGAACAGTTGTTGGCGAATCAACAACGCCGTGTCCGTGATTTGCATAGCTGTTATGGTGCTGGTGGTAATGAACTTTATAACAACGACAACATCTTGCCCTTACCTAATGCTGGTTTGAAAGGAAAATTTTTCCACTAAAACCATTATCGGGTTATAGCGATTTGGGAACGGTTACAGATCCGACGCAATCAACTTCAATACCTTCGTTAGCGTCCGATTCACTAGATTCCATTGACTTCTTGAAATGCATTTTGCTAAATACAACCTGAAAGAGTTTTTGAATTATGATCCTGCTTTTAAATTTGAAGAACAAATTTCCAGATCATTATTAGAGACCTTCTTTTCCCGTTTGCAATTCAAATATCCGTTATTGGATGAAAGTGAAATTTACTCTTTTCACGACGACTACGTCCATAATAACATCTATTCTTATTCAGATGTTGGATTCCATTTTGAATGTGGGCGTTTGTGGTTACTGTTTAGCATTAGTGCCTGTCTATCAATGACAACTGGAAAGTATAGAGGCGAGCCACCTGTTCGTTATTTTTCCAAGGCCATTCGTCACATAACCAGATGTGGTGATAGTCTAAATTGCGTGCAACAAGTTGAGCTGCTTACACTTTTGGTGCTTTATATTTTGAGAACTGATCGTGATTCACTTGTACTTTACGATATTATCAGAGATGCAATGTTTATCTGCAAGGATCAATTACATCTAAATATTTGGAAACCTAACGATCCCAATGCTCATAGAAATTTAAGATTATTTTGGTGTATTTATCTTCTAGAAAGAATGATTTGCGTTGCTGTCGGTAGACCTTATGCCATTGCCGAATCTGAAATTGATCTTCCCTGTTCGATGAAGTCTCCTTCAATACGAGAACCATAAATGATCCAAAAGACAACATAGAGGTGTTCACTTCATCAATCAATCATTAAGACTACGAAGAATTGAATCTCAATTTGTTGAAACTTTGCAACTTTTACCAGATAATCAGACTAGAAAGCAAGCCTCACCAGAACAATTACCACTGGTCCAGAAGTTTTTCCATGACTTAGAAATATGGAGAGACAACTGTTCTAAGAGTAAAGTTAGAAGTTTTGAAAATGAAACTCTCAAACTTTATTATTATCGTTCTGTTAGATTGCTGCTCCAACCTTATTTGGAACTATTAGCACCAGAAGATAGGTTATTCAGAGAATGCCAGGCAGCTGCAGGACAGATCTGTCAATTGTTTAAGATTCTCCATCAAAACCATTACTGGTCACTCAACTCCTTCTGTCCATACCGTTTTCATTGCGGGTGTAACCTTGATTTATTGCATGTGGCTTGCTAGAAACAACAATGATCAAAGAAGGAAAAGTTTAGGTGATGAATCTAAACACACAAGGCCACTAGTGAGCGCTAGTCTTTTCTCAACGATGGATGATTTAAGGGCTTGTTCCGTGTGTCTATACGTGATGACGGAAAGGTCGAGCTTTGCTCGTATATTTCGTGATACCTTCGATCAGTTGATGAATGCCACAGTGGGAAATTTAATTGAAAGATGTGGGCCTGATTCTTCAGAGCTTATCTATATTTCTTCGCCAAATGGAAATGATGCAGAAGCTGAAGATGAAAAGGAAGTTAACTCACCCAAGGACTAAAGAAAAGAGCGAAGAGGGGATGCCTCCTGCTACTAATAGAATATTTGGTACTAGGCAAGCTGAGGAGTTGGCTGCGTTTGTAGAGAACTCCCAAGTGGATCCAGAGGAGCAGAAAGAACTGAAAAGAAGCAAGGAGTTCTCGAACAGAAGTCAGTCCCAGAAAGTTTGTCACATTTGCTAATCAAAGTGGAGACTAACGACAAGGTGAAAAGACATAAGCCAAGTCAAATAGACGAAACTCCCCAACCAAGACAAGGAAGAGTCAATGCAGATCGCATTCCAACAAAAGTGACGATGACAACCAATACATCATTAAGAAACCTTCCACCAGTAAAGAATTTGACTGGAAAGTCTTTCAACAACAAGCATTTTTACAGCAGCATTTGGCTCAGCAGAGCCTGCAAGCCTATTTATCAAGTCTAAATTCATCTACAAGACTTGATCAAAATGTGGACGGTTTAGGGAATTCCTTTAACGATCTTGAAAAAATTCGCCGGAGGACCTACGTCTCCAAATGGATTACAGGTTCCCGATCCAAAATCCAATAATACAAACGCCTACCATTTAGATCCTGCTGATCCTATAGTTTCTGCACCAACGTGGGATAACAATAACAGTAGCAATAATAACAACAATAACAACAATGATACTAATGATAATACCAACAACAGTACGGCGATTTCAGGATATCGTGGAGTTCCGAAGGAAATGGTTCAAATTTCAACGCGATTTCACCATCAAATACGAGCCCCAATCTACTCTTCAAGAGAGATTCGAATAGTACTACTACCGACCTGAACGCCAACATTCTTTGAATAATGGCGCACAGGATATGATTACTGATATTTCAATGTGGACCACAAATTCAGTTAATCATTTAATAAATGAAAATATCCACAAACAAGATTTATCATCGCAAGGGGTAATAATAGCAATGATTATGGACAAAACAGCTAGATATACCAACTACCAATAACGCTGGAAATTTTCAACTTGCTCCACCAGTACCGTCGCCAAATGTTCATCCACGCAATGAGACTTTCGATGAAAATGAACAAACATATCAGAAAACCCCTACAGGGTTTCCCTGTTGAATGATAGTTTTGAACCGGGTCTCTACTGTTCCTGAAGATCCTAGGCGCTATACAGATGCGAACACCGGCAATATTAAGCTACCTCCGACTACGGCAGCTAAAGACTTTGTAGTCGAAGAATTCTGGACAGTAAATGATGACTATGGATTTTGACGTGACAAGTATATACGAATATAAAGTTGAATATTAATATTACTTTATGTTCTAATTATTTCCATATATCAACACGAGAGCTCCAAGGGAAAAAAATTTCAAAAGAAAGGTATGAGCAGCTCTTGTATCCATATAGGATTATCAGTGCAAAGTTATGTGAATTGTAGCTATTATTTTGGCTTTGTCTATTGAGAATACGCACTATACCATATATATCTACCATATACTCGACCGCAGGATTCCATGTAAGCAGTTATTCGTCAATTATGATTTGCGAAAATGAGATCGAGATGCCCAAAAGAAATGTAGTTACTATGTATTGGTAGCCAATACTACAACAAACCTGCAAAGTTGTTCATTGACTCAGAGGAACTGTAGGTAGCTATAGTCATTTTATTCGATACCTGTAAAAGCTTTTTCGATTAAACTTATTTACTAACAAGAATTGTCCTCACAACAATTTCCCAAACTCTTCCCCTTTGGTGTTCCTCTTTCTCACACTATAACAATTATAATTACGTTCATCATTTTGTTATCCCACTTTTATTGTAATTTAACATTCTCCTCAAGATATTGGAAACTTATCCTCCTTATTTTGTATTTCAAACTTCAACTACCGACAGGGGAATTCAGTTGGGATTGGCACTGATTATTAGACTTATACACAAACTACAGTGACAATATAAGAAATCGATTAGCTTAATTCATTTTGAGGATAATCATGGAACAACCAAGGAGTAATTCCTTCAAATTTTTCTCGTTAGGTGGCAGCAATGAAGTAGGAAGGTCAAGTCATATGCTACAGTATAAGAATAAAACTGTTATGTTAGATGCAGGGTCCATCCGGCATATCAGGGTATGCATCTTTGCCATTCTACGATGAATTTGACCTTTCTAAAGTTGATATCCTGCTAATTTCGCATTTCCACGTAGACCATGCGGCTTCACTACCATACGTTATGCAGAAGACTAATTTCCAAGGTAGAGTATTTATGACCCATCCTACTAAAGCTATTTACAGGTGGCTGTTAAGAGATTTTGTTCGAGTCACTAGCATAGGTAATTCTGCTACTGGAAAAGATGAAAATCTTTATACCGATGAAGATTTAGCAGAATCCTTTGATAGAATAGAAACTATAGATTATCATTCCACAGTTGATGTAGGTGGTATTAAATTTACTGCATATCATGCTGGTCACGTTTTAGGAGCTGCCATGTTCCAGATTGAGATTGCCGGCTTGCGCGTTCTATTTACTGGTGACTATTCTCGTGAGTTAGATCGTCATTTGAATTCTGCAGAAGTTCCACCATTTCCCTCTGATGTACTTATTGTAGAATCGACTTTTGGTACAGCTACACATGAGCCTCGTGTAAATCGTGAACGAAAATTGACCCAATTAATTCATTCAACAGTAACTAAAGGTGGTCGCGTTCTTTACCAGTATTTGCCCTGGGAAGAGCCCAGGAATTAATGCTAATTTTGGATGAGTATTGGTCTCAACATGCAGAAGAATTAGGCAGTGGACAGGTACCGATTTATTATGCCTCTAATCTAGCAAGGAAATGTATGAGTGTTTTCAAACCTACGTGAATATGATGAATGATAATATTAGAAGAAAATTCAGAGACTCTCAAACAAACCCGTTTGTTTTAAAAACATATCTTACCTTAAAAATATAGATGAGTTTCAAGACTTTGGTCCCAGTGTGATGCTAGCATCACCGGGTATGCTACAAAACGGCCTTTCTAGAGAAATTTTGGAAAGATGGTGCCCCGAGGACAAAAATCTTGTACTTATAACAGGTTATTCTGTGGAGGGTACAATGGCTAAGTTTTAATGCTCGAACCTGATACAATTCCATCGATCAACAACCCAGAAATTGCTGTGCCAAGAAGATGTCAAATCGAGGAGATCTCATTTGCAGCGCACGTAGATTTTCAAGAAAATCTGGAATTTATAGAAAAGATCAGTGCACCAAATATCGTTCTCGTTCACGGTGAATCGAATCCCATGGGTCGTTTGAAATCTGCCCTTTATCCAATTTTGCATCATTAAAGGGTACAGATCAAGAGGTCCATGTCTATAATCCAAGAAATTGTGTGGAAGTGAATTTAGAATTTAAAGGAATTAAAGTTGCCAAAGCTGTAGGTAATATCGTTGATGAAATACAAAGAGGAGAAACAGCAGAGGAAAAAGGGAGCCAGCTAAAGTGGAAAGCTTACCTGAAACTGCACAGGAAGGACAATCAAATCAAGGAGAAAGGGAACATCCTAATGGCGCTGAAGAAGAAATTGTTGTATCTGGAATTTTGGTTTCTGATGAAAAGAATTTTGATTTAAATTTAGTTTCTTTGACAGATTTAAGAGAACATCATAACAAATTGTCAACTACTGTTTTGAGAGAAAGACAAACAGTCCATGTGGACTGTAAAAGGAGCTTATATATTGGCATCTTTGTCAAATGTTCGGTGATATCGAAGTCTTAGAAGACCCTTCCAACGTTACTAACATGCTCAAGGAAGAAGATCGTGATTTATCTAATGAAACCGAGGATAAATTAGTTCTACAGATCATGAGTGACATTAAGTTGATCGCTGTAGATAACTCAGCAACATTAGAATGGACTCAAGGTCTAATAAGTGATGCGGTCGCAGATTCAGTTATTGCCATTTTAATGAGTGTTGATTCTGCTCCAGCCAGTGTCAAAATGACAAGTCGATCCTGCGATAGTCATAATCACCAAAATGTAGAGGAATTAATACAGCAAGACCCAGTCTGGAAAATTAAACAAATATCTAAATTATTTCAGGAACAATTTGGTGATTCGTTTACCCTTTGATGAATAAAACGACGATTACAAGAACAATGACGAGGACATTAGTGGTATCATAACGATCGGTAAAAACATGGCTCGCGTCAACTTTTCCCAATTAAGGATAGAAGAATGTAATTCCAATCCACTCAAGGGAAGAGTTGAACAAATACTCAATATGGGTATCGATCTGGTTGCCCCATTGTGCTAATTTACACATATGTAAAGATTATATGTGCATATGTGTTTGTATGTACTTTTATTAATGATCAAAGTAAGTGGAAACCCTCAGCGGCTAATTGTAATTTTTAATCTTCGGAATCGGTATATATATCATGTTATACGTTGAGAAAATTTTTGAAAAATCTACTGGTAGCTCATCTCATCTCATCGCCTAAATTTGAACTCTAAAGAAAATGAGATAAGGTTTGCTAATCAATAAGTTTAGTCGAAATTAGCACTTTAAGCATGAGCACTAATAAAGTTGAACAGGCTTCTGAAGCTTACATTGACGATTCTACCTCATTCGAGACTCTTCAGTTAGATCCTAGATTGCTCCAGGCGGTCAAACGTAATGGTTTCTTACATCCAACGTTGATTCAATCGCACGCTATACCATTAGCCCTTCAACAAAAAGAGATATTATTGCTAAAGCTGCTACAGGTTCAGGTAAAACTTTGGCTTATTTGCTACCTGTACTTCAAACTATTTTAAATTACAAAGAATCATTGCAAGATGATAGTGATCAGAATCAAACATTGGGAATAGTACTTGTACCTACTAGGGAATTAGCAAATCAAGTTTACAGCGTCTTAGAAAAATGACCCTTTATTGTTCTAAAGATATTAGATCCTTAAATGTATCCTCCGATATATCAAATTCAGTACTTAACACACTCTTGTTAGAGAAACCAGAAGTTATCGTTGCTACGCCCGGTAAACTTGTGACCCTTCTGGAGACTAATACTGAAGCTATTTCATTGGATGAGTTAAAATTTTTGGTTATTGATGAAGTGGATTTGGTATTGACATTCGGTTACGAGGAAGATTTGACCAAGATTGCTCAATATCTACCCTTGAAGAAGAACTTACAGACATTTTAATGAGCGCGACCCTCAATGATGATATTCAAAATTTGAAACAACAGTTTTGTAGGTTTCCGCAATCTTAAAGTTTAATGATGACGAAATATCCAGAGATCAGAAAAGTTAGCACAATACTATGTGAAAACCACAGAGTTTGATAAATTTCTTTTGTGTTATGTGATATTCAAGTTGGCACTTATTAGAGGCAAAACTTTAGTATTCGTCAACAACATTGATAGAGGTTACAGATTAAAATTGGTTTTGGAGCAGTTCGGTATTAAATCGAGTATTTTAAACAGCGAATTGCCGATAAATTCTAGACAACACATTGTGGATCAATTCAATAAAAACGTCTTCCACATATTGATTGCGACAGATGACACAGATTATATCAGGGAAGAAGAGGAGGAACTAGCACATGAAGAAGGACGTGATGGTGACAACACGGAACCTCAAAGTAAACCTAAGAAGGGATCCAAGAGGGATAGGGAATATGGTGTATCTCGCGGTGTAGATTTTAAGAATGTTTCGTGTGTCCTAAACTTTGATTTACCGACGACAGCTAAAGCTTACGTGCATAGAGTCGGTAGGACCGCTCGTGCTGGTAAATCTGGTACAGCTCTTTCATTTATAGTACCTCGTAAAGAGTATGGTAAGCATAAGCCATCTATGTGCACAACTGCCATTAAGGATGAGAAAATACTTTCACGTATTATTAAACAACAAAGTAAGTTGGGATTGGAATTGTCGCCATATTCCTTTGATAAAACCAAGTGGAAGGGTTCCGCTATAGAATGGAAGACGGCTTTCGTGCTGTGACTCAAGTTGCCGTTCGTGAAGCAAGAATTAAAGAGTTGAAGCAAGAATTGCTCATGAGTGATAAATTGAAAAGACATTTTGAAGAGAACCCACAAGAATTACAAAGTTTAAGGCATGATAAAGAACTACATCCCGCCCGTGTACAGCAGCATTTAAAGCGAGTTCCAGATTACCTTTTACCTGAACCTCTAAGAGAAGGTAAAGTCTGAAAATTGGCTTTGTTCCCTTCCACAAGAATACTAAGAAGAGGACAAAGAAAGGTAAAGTTCAAAAGCGGTAAAGTGGATCCTTTGAAAAGCCTCAAATGATCGCAGATTAAGGTATCAATCAAAATAGTACATTAAATATGTGTAAAACCTATTGTACATCGTTATAAAGTTTTCTATTGAACCGGTGCCTTTAATACAACAATGACAGAATCCCCTCTGAGGAAAAGCTTGCTAATAAACCTTTCTTTATTAATGACTCTTTTATTTTTTTCTCAGTCCATAATTCCTTGACATTTTCTAAAATCATATTACAATGTCTATCGAATGCTTTTACTCTTGCGATAATCTTATGATTATTTCTCAGTGAGACGATCACCGGATTTTTGTAATTACAGAATCATTAATGAGAGAAACCGGACCATGTTTGAATTCAAACTCTTCTAATTGCTCTAATTCTTCTGCTGTCAGCTCTGACTTAGGACGATCTACCAACACAGAACTCATGACCCCAAACAGTTCTATTTTCATTCTACTTAGTTGTTTTATCCTTCGAAGAACTTTTTTTTTTTTTTTTCTTCTCGGTTCCGTTCTCCCAATAAGCAAACGGGCCGTTTTAAAATTACGAATTTCACCATTATATATACATACATTTATAAACACACATACATATACATGTAGAGAGATAAGTAGTAATCCTACACACCACTTCTGAAAATATTTTGTCCGTGGTATCTTAGTTGAATCGTTTCCACCCTTTCTAAAGAGTATAAAGCCTTATCCAGAGCCATCTGAGAGAACCTGTTTGTATCAACAAATTCCTGTCTCAGAGTTTGATACGAAGTCGACCAACCAATTGGCAGACGTCTTTTAACTCTTGTTCGATGCGGCGTACTTCTGCGATTCCATTTGGTGTGTTTAATCCACCAATAGGATCTTGTGAAGCAGCGTCCATGGTCGATGCTTGAAACAATCGTATAGCTTCATCTACATGCTTTTCATGAGCTACTGGACTTAATTCTAACTTAGCCAATGATTCTGTGATCCTAATAATGGCTTCTAATTGACGAACCGTTATGGGAATGGATGATCTTTCGGTAGACTCTAACTCATTAATAAGAAGCTGCTTTCTAATATTAACAAACTGTGATGACAATTTTTCAGCAGCAGAAGCCGAAAGACGTGGTGCACATTTTAGGCGGCAATAGGTGATATATCTTTTCATTTTATCCATACTAACTTCTAAACCAGCATTTTCCAATTCGTCATCATTTTGAGAGGATCTACCCGTATGGATATTCATAACATGATTGGCAATCGACATGTCACGCATTTCGTTATGGTCGTCTTTACAATGAAAATCATATCGAAACGCGATAAAATTGTGGTTTGGAAATCAATATTCTCACCAGGTGATTTTAGATCATCATATCTACCATAGATAGGATTTGCAGCGGCTAAAACACTTGTTCTCGAATTTAGTACCGTGGTAATACCAGCTTTAGCAATAGAAATAGTTTGCTGCTCCATAGCTTCGTGAATTGCAACCCGATCTTCGTCTCTCATTTTATCGAATTCGTCAATACACACCACCCCTCCATCAGCTAGGACCATGGCACCACCTTCCAGATAAAAGTCTCTAGTTACAGAATCTCTTTGAACACTTGCTGTCAAACCTGCAGCTGATGAACCTTTACCCGAAGTATAAACGGAGATTGGTGAAACTTTCTCCACAAACTTTAACAGTTGCGATTTTGCAGTACCGGGGTCACCTAATAAAAGAATGTTAATATCACCTCTAAGCCTCATACCGTCCGGCAACAATTTCTTTGAACCACCTAACAGTAGGCAAACAATGGCTTTCTTAATATCCGTCGAACCATAGATAGAGGGCGCGATCGAGTTGGCAAATAATTCGTAGAGATCGGGCCTTCTACTCATCTGTAGAAACTCCTCCTCTTCTTCTTCGGAGAACATCGTCATCGTATTCCAAATACTGGAGGTTTCCACATCAGTCTGAATACCAAGTACCTTAACATAGGGATTCCTAATGGCGACACCACCACCACCGCCAGCGGCTCTATTTTTAGATTGGTAGATGGAATAAATACCCACTATTGTAACTCTTGTGCCAGGTATTACACGGTTGGTCAAGTATCGATCACAAGTCATCAAGATATTACGAGGCATTTCACCAACGGGCACAGATTCTGGGACCTCTTGTAATTTAAGGAATTGCTGATCGATAAACTGTGACGATTCATGGACGATTAAATACGGATCGGGTCCACAATTTTTCCTGCCCTCATCATCTGTGGACCCAACCAGGGCACTACTATTGCCACTATTTTCACTTTGAGCATTAGAGAGACACGAATGAGGTAAGGTAACATTATTACCGCTAATCGAATTAAAGTTATTGATACGCATCGAAGTAGTATGACGACAGTTACGGCACATCAGTGATAAATACGTGGCTCTTGATGTTAAAACTGATGCAGATATTATAATACCAGACAATCTTACAATTTTCGAAACATGTTCTGAATCCAATTGTCTCAAGGAAGTCTGAGTGGCTCCACTGTTGAGTATCAGTTGAAAAGTCGGGAATATATGTATCACCTCCATGTCATCCGGAAACTCATCATTGCTATCACTGCTGCCCTCTGAGCCGCTTCTGCTTAAAATTGCAATTCTTTTGCAACCTGCGTGATTGCGCTCTCAAATAGTGGCACAACGTCCGATGGTTCATCTGACAACTTTTATAAAGATCTTCGTTGTAACCAATCAGGTGTTCAGTAGCTACCGTCAAAGAATATCTCTTAACCAGCAAATTATTTCTCAATTGATCTCTATAGAGAAAATGAGAATCCAGACGGAATTCTAGTATAAAATCTTTGAAAGATTTAATGATTTCGGTATTATCGTCATCATTAGGCGAATCCCTTGTAAAACAGGAGCACTATAAACTTCAGGTCTATCAAACGACATTCCACAATTAGATCACTCTTTCTTCAACCTGCGAATCTTTCGGTCAAACTTTCGATCCTAACTCAATTCTTTTTTTTTTTTTTATGTGTGTGTGTGTGTGTGCTTATTTCATTATATGTCTACCAAAACGTCCATCTAATAGCACTACCCTATCAAGAAACATAACTATGTCGTATGGAGCGATCAACTCTGTCACATCCTGAAAATCAAAAAGGAAGAAAATTCAATCCGAGATCTCCGTATCTTGTGTTTATATATATACCAATATAGCTAGCTACCCTGAGATCTACTCGTAAGTACCCCACCCGAATACAGCGACTATGTGAAAAGAATACGTCACATATTATCGCCGGAACGTGCCCTAGAAGGTGATGGAGAAACAAAGTCTAGACTTTTTAAAATTTAAAGTAATACGAGGTGAAAATCACTTCTCTGTAGTCCTACTTCTTCCCACATTCTACATTGATATCTACGTCACTCCGGTATTACCACCTGTACCAATGCGGGGTGGTTCTATACAGTCTAATGTGACACAGTGTCAATGAACATATACGACCAAACTCTAACTGTCATACTTTCGGTTCCCCTGCTATGGTTACTACCATTCTACCTCATCTTCTGTGTATACCTCCCTAAAAATTCAAACTGTTTTTAACAATGAACAAGGCAATATGGGTTGTTCATACCCAGGAGAATATCTGCAACATAAGGGGAAAGAAAAAGAAAAGAAAAAAATGAGACCACATAAGCCGTAAAATAGTATGTCTTTGTAGTGTATCACTCTGTTTCACACAATATGCCCCAGAACACACTGTCCTGCCCTAAGTGCTTCTGTGCGAGATAAAATTTTCATCTCTACTACATCCCTAAAACATTTAATAAGCTTTTTATGTTACAATATGTTACGTTGTTGTACGAAGAAGTCTGAGGAAGTAGCGCTAATCACTAAATTTACGGTTCGGTCAATAAATCCCTGCTTCCCCCGCCTCCCTGCGTATTTTTCTGTGCTTGTTTATGAGTTGATTCTTATCTTTTCGCGGTTCTTACTTACAGTATCCCTTAGACTTCTATTGTATTAGATTAGGTACGAAGGCTGTTCATCAGACATTAAGCGCAAGTGAATAAACTAATTTAATTTAATCGGGGTTATTTTAGTATCGATCCCAACTTATCCATATAAAACCATTGCTTAAATAGGGTGATTGTAGTTGTTTTTTCGTCTTTCCAGATTCTTCCCATTTACTGCCTCCTCCCTCTTGAATGCTCCTATTATCCTATTGTGTTCTCGCTTATTCCTTCTTATCTATCAATTTTTTCACCTCATACTCTTCTTATCCGCCCTTGTGACTCTTGCATAAACTATTTCCGCGGGTAAAGATATTGACAACTGTCATAGCAGCTGAATCGTTAACCCGTTAAAGTTGGTATATAGAAGGAAGAGAAGCTAAATCAAGGAGACGCAGAACCAGTTACGGTTACGATTAACGAAGTTTTACTTTTGTCGAAGAGCCAGGTATTCGCGAAGTTAAGACAGGAAAAGTATAGAATTGTTATTATTATTATTATTATTATTATTTTTTCTCTTTATTCGGTGCGTATTTTGAGGACCATTAGTATTCACGATAAGATAGTCATCGCAAGACGCGGAAGGATCCACATATTGGTGTAGAAGAGACAGGTGAGAAAAGGAGGGTACCAAGGAAAAATAATAGGTATCGGTGCATAACAAAATTAAAATAACAATATAAAAACGTATTTCTACTATCCCATACGTTTTATTTTATAAATTGGAAACAAAATCAAGCGCTTGTGTTTTTACAAACTTTAATCGAATTAGGGTGCGTTTTTGTTTCTTTTGATCTATTGTTCGATTGCAAGCGGACAATACGGTTAATCTTAAGAGGTAATCTTAAGAGGCGCGCAAAGTAACAAAGACAAAGCGAGAGTCATGATGCGAATTAGCAGAACTCCGAGTCCACTTCCAAATCTGGAGGACAGTTTAAGTCCATTTTCACCTCCACCTCCGACTCAGGTAGCCATTAGACAACTAAAATCATCGTTAAAATTAAGTCGTTCAAATTCAGCATCAATCGCGGCATCTTCGACAACTTCCTCATCTTTTAAGAATGTCAGATTTGCCCCAGAGTTGACCACAGTCAAAAATTTGATTCGGCAGCCGAACCCATTTCCATCTCAACGGAAAGTTCGCCGCAGTTGAAACCCATAATCGCTGGCGATCATGAGGAAGAAAACAGTGCTTGTGAGCGCGATGGACTGTGGTTCAACAATCTAACTCTTTGCCTAGTTTGTTGAAGAATAAACGAAAATTTGTAGTGATGCCAATAAGGATAAAGCGAACCTTTTATTATCCCCATTTCACTTAGATTATGATTCCGATTCAGGAATAGAAGATGAGGACGAGGATGAAGGTGGGGTCCAAGAGCCGAAACGTAATCGCTGTGGTCAGGAAATTTTCGACAAAAGCAGGCTCACCAATTTGAAGTTGTGGATTGGCAATATCTTCAATCCAACGTTTTACCTTTTAGGGATGCTGATGTAAATCCATTCGTTAGAAAGAGGGATGATACTCTGTTGGAAACGCAATTGTTTACGTATTTACAGGGCTCCAACATTAGATTACACTGCCTGGAACAGATGCACAATGAGTTCGGCAAGATTACGGGCTTAATCTATGTCAACAATTTGAATTTCGAGAAGTTTATTGAAGTCAAGTTCACTTTTAACCACTGGAAGGATATTCATTATGTTACTGCAACCTATCACAGGTCTATTACGGGGAAATTAGATGAGTTTCAGTTTGTTATTGACCTTAACGTTTTGAAATATTCTTTGCAAATGAGAAATTTACTTTATTGCAATCCCGCGCTAACGACTACGTTATGCCCGTTGGATGTTGCGCTTTGCTGTCGTTACGATGTTAATTGTGAGACGTTTTATGATAATAATAATTATGAAAATTATCAGATGAAATTGGTCGTCACCACACAGAGTAAGAAAAATTTGGACGAAGAGCGAGCTGCCGTTGTAGCCTCTGAAGCCGCTGCTGCGAGTCAGAGAAATGAATTGAGCACAAACAGAGGAAACATGTTTGCAAGAGATTTCTTGGTGACGACCACTTTATCACACAGTCATAGACCTTTCACTTCAGGTGCTAAGCCCAGCGAAGTTAGAAGATTCAGTGATGATACAGATTATTTTAACACATCACCATTAAGGCACCTTTATCATAATGATACCTCGCTACTTAGACCTGCAAAATGAATGAAACTTTAATAAATTCGGACTATAACAAGAATGAAGATGAGGATATAGAAGCTCTCAGTCCTACAGAGCCAGATGCTTCCCTAAACATTAATACCGATGTAGGTGTGTCTGATACTCATTCAATGATTGATTCCGTCTCTTCATACTCTTCCAGTGTATCCTCGCCTTCGGATGATTTAAATCTTATGGACAATGCGGGCTACTACCATTATTCCTCTGCAAATTCTTTATCCTCTTTAGAATTGAATTCTGACCTACCAATAAACCACTACACACCAGCAGATGTTAGAATACCTTTAAGGAACTTGACTGAAGAAAACACTCTTGATGACGTCCAAAGTATTGTTACGGACACAACTGGCGATGTGAATTACAACAGTAGATCGACTCCTAGAAATAATTCTACAGAGACGTTAATTACACCCGGAACCATGCACAGGCTGGTATCATCAAGTTCAGCAGATTCCTCGCCTGATAGTAATATTGGTGCTAATGATAGTAGTGAAGTTATGAATCAGAGCAAACAGGCGAATTACCCGAGATGTTCCACCCCACTAGAGACCATAAAACCTAAGGATATGGATTACCAAACATTTTCGAACTCTTATTGTTTCTACAATCATTCTCATAATTAATCCAGTGTTTGAGAAATTAGTAATGAAGTTGTGATAGAGCTGGTTTTCTTCCGACTACAAGGGTAACATTTTAAGTTAGAGCATTTTTTTTTTTTTTTTTTCTAACATAACATCACTCATTTCCCTGCCTTACATGGTTCCTGTTCGGTTTTCATGTAATATATAATGGTACTACTAATAATAAAAAGTTATATCCAATTATATGGTATTCTATTGAGGTAATCGATATGACTTGGTATCTTTCCTCTCTGTGATTTATTTTCTACCCCCATCTTACGACTCGAGGTATTTCACGCCCCAAAAGATAGATTTGGTTGACTTCCTTTTATTTCCACTCCCATTATTCGCATAAATTGTAAACGTAGCAATATATATATATATATGAATGTTCAATTATCGTCAAAAAGTTCAAAAGAGGCAGGGACCTATGCAGTTTTAACAAGAAAGGAACCATAAATTCCAGAAATTACACTCAGAAACAGCTAATCAAGGTATTCAGTAGAAGAAATTATTTTCGCACACAACAAAGAATTAGGCCAACATTCTCAAACATTGACGAACATTCTTATTTCGACACTAATCAAGTAATGTAAATCTGGAATTCGGAGATGTATTCGTTGCCTTAACAACTATCTCGATAACGGAAGCACGTTAAAAAGAAAAGTCAAATCAATAGTTTATCGCCACACAAATAACAAGCAAACACGATAGAAGAAATTCCTTTGAACCACATAGCAATCACTCACTCATTCCTCATAACAATAACACTTCCAAAACCACCCTCCCTAATCATGTAGTTTCTCCGTTCGTTCTTAGGACCTCGGTCAATATTCTCATGCTGCTTTCATAAAAGTAAAACTGACCTTTTAACGAGTTACCCTGAAATAGGAAAAATTACCGTTTGCATCATAGCGTGTGCCTTTTAATCTCACTAATTACTTACTATATTTGAGACAAATGGCAGACTACACTGTCGTTTTGTATAAAAATCAAAGATTATAGGCTACATCATCTTGCATTGACTACCAGGTCCATAAAAGTATATATATGGAGTCGTTTAAACTACATTACCCATTCAAAAACGAAAATATAACCTTTCAGAGTACAAAGTACTCCTCCGCTGAATACAAGGTGTTAGTTTGGTTTCGTGGTCTAGTAGGTTATGGCACCTGCTTAACACGCAGGACGTCCCCGGTTCGATCCCGGGCGAAATCATTTTTGTAATCCTCATGAAATTTCAGCTAAATTAGCCGGGACTAAAGACGAGGGCAAGATGCATTTCCAAGTGCCCAACCTTCTCTACACTTGAGCATCTGATCGATTTTCCTCTTTGCCGCTGAACCAAATGACAAATCTAATCGCGTAGCGAGACATCTGACGGCATTGTTACCTCAGAAAGTATAAATAACAAGTATTACCAATCTCTTAAGTCTTATACTTGGTTTTCGGAATTCGATAACCTAATTCCATATTGTTCTTGGTTGTGGACACATATAAGTTAAATGCCAAAATAAACTTTAACCATATGGTAGACAACTTTCTACAAGATCCGATGTTTAATTTTTGGTGCCAATAACAGGGTATTAATGACTAAAGCCTAATGATAGATTCTTTGTTTCGTCTAGCTTATTATACTTCCATTTATTACGCTATATATCTCGAGCATCAGACAAAACGAAGAACTCCCCATGCATTACTATTTTCCACGAATTAAAGAGTCTTTTTCTCCATTGTGGCGTGGATAATTTCCTGATCAGTGACACTTATAAAATATATAATCAGCTTGAAAAGTGATGGCTATATTCTCTAATTCCTGATCACTCCAGAATTAGATGGCATGTGACCTTATTCTGGCTATAAACCCGGCTTAAGTTCAACAATCGTGTTTTACCAAAGGTATTGCTAACATACGTATACATACCCGTATATTAAGGTTTTGGGTTTCAGCGAGGTTTGAAGCATAACTTCATGAGAGAATCAACAATTATAGACAATATCATCTAATTTTCAGCAGTTGAACCTAACGACTCCAAGGCGTTTTTATGAAACCACCCAAATCACCGTCCATTACAAGCACAAGATTATAGTACAGGTCATCTATGGAAAGTTGCCCCTTCACACTCGAGGTTTGTGTGGTTTCGTGGTCTAGTAGGTTATGGCACCTGCTTAACACGCAGGACGTCCCCGGTTCGATCCCGGGCGAAATCACTTTTGGTTCTTTTGCTTCCGATACTGTACCAGTCGTAGACAAGGTCGAAAGATGGTCGAGGACCTACAGAAAACTTTCACCGATCTCTGATTAACCATATCCACTCTTCCAATTAAGAATTCTCACTAAGGATTTGAAAGAGTTTGTTACTATACAAAACGCACGGAACAACTTTATCATTTTGAAAACAAAAATATCGTCACGTACCTTACATTTGAAAATCATCAAGGATAAATAAGAAATAGCACCAGCTCTCAGACGTATGGTAGAGTTTAATCTTTCAGGCTACTTAACTAGATTCCAATCAAGTGATAAAAGGTCTTTTCCGCCAGTTGAAAATCCATCAAATGAGTTAAACACAGTTATTGACCGTCTGGCGGTCTCTGTCGAACAGATAGATGCGGATGAAGAAACATGGGACTCATTAGTAGATTTATGTCATGGGTTTGCTCATTTATCAGATAAACTAAAATCGCAACTAAGTTATTTAATAGCGTCATCAATGAGTAATTTGTCTACCGAAGTTGAGAATAATCTGCGTAATAATTTTGGTCAAATGGAACTGGTGGATCTACTTCCACAATGGAGAATACACTTAGAGGAATACGGTTACTTGATTTACGTAATACTGTGCTTCTTACAAGAAGATATCCATATTGCCGCTACACAAACAACAAATTTAGGGCGCAGCGGATCCAAGAGATTAAATTCCAAAAGTGGACCAGTAGAGTTATTTAAGAGGACCTGTATTCAATTAGAATCCATGTGTGAAATTATATTAAAAATACTGAATATTGATCTGAGTAAACTTTTCCAAACTACTGCAGAAAAGAATATGTTTATCGAATTATTCACAAAACCCTTATATTTACTGATAGAGATAGAACCAGTTGTGAAAGTAACTTCGTTAAAACTTTTAATACAAAGAATCATATCGATGTCTGTTAAATACCATAATCAAGAGCCCAGCGCTGAAAATGCTATCATGACCAATTTGACCTATTTTTACATCTATCCAATTTCAATGCAGAACTGTTACAAACTTTGAACGACATTTATGACTACCCCAATTGACTGAAGAAGTTCTTAGAGATATTAGTTCTCGTGTTTTCAATTCAAAGGATACTACTGGACCCAAAGCTATCTCAAATTTCCTTATAAAGCTTTCAGAATTATCACCACAAGTTATGCTCCGACAAATGTCCTTAGTGATTAGACTCCTCAACAACAGTTCTATCACTCTAAGATGCTCTGTAGTAGAGGCATGTGGTAATATCATCATTGGTTTGGCAAATGATAGCGAACAGATGGATCATTACAAACAACAAATATTGGTTCTTTTGGAATTGTTAGAGGAAAGATTCTTAGATTCTAATCCTTACGTAAGGACAAAGGCGATTCAGGGTTGTATCAAAATTTGTGATATAAATTCGAAATTTAACAAGAACAGATCGAAATTTGCTAAACTGGCGGTTTCTTCATTACAAGATAAATCATCCTTAGTACGAAGAAATACTGTTAAACTTCTCTCCAAGGTATTGTTAAAGCATCCTTTGGAGCAATGCATGGTACCCAACTTAAATTATCTACTTGGCAAAGATACTATGCTTCTGCTCAGATGAAACTAAAGGATTATTGTAAAGCAAATTGGAAATCGGAGACTCTAAAAGATGCTGTTGAATCTTCTTCAAGGCAAGAAGATCAGGAAGATCAAGAAGAAGATAATGAAATATCAGATGGATCAGATATTGATGATTCTGAATTTAAGAATTCACATTTATATGGCGATGAATTAGAAAATGAACATCAATTACACAAATTTCAAAAGGAAAGTGAGATCTCAAATTCCGCTGATAGAAACGTTATTCTTAAGCTTAAGCTTTTGATTGTTTATTACGAAGATGCGATACAATTTATCAGAGATATACATGTGAGCTTAGAACTTGCGGCTAATTTACTATTTTCACGTAACAGAAATGAAGTTTTAGAAACTATGGATTACTTCGTATTGGCAGACGCCTATGGATTGGAACCAAGTATACTCGGTGTTAAGAAAATGCTTCATTTGATTTGGATGAAAGGAACAAATGACGAAGGGACAAATATTTCATCTCATCTGGTTAATTGCTATAAACAATTGTTTTTGACAGCTCCCGATGAATTTAACTATAGGGAAAGGTCCGCTTTTATTGCGAAGAACTTAATCCAACTAACTATTGGAGCTTCTATTGCTGATATTGCATCACTAGAACAATTGATGATCATGATGTATAACGAGAAGTTGATTGATGAAGAGGTAATTAATATTCTTTGGAGCATTTACAGTTCCGCAGGCAGTGGAAGAAAACAGGCTGAGAAGTTCTCGCAAAAACAATACCATGGTTCAGTCATTATTCTGGGAATGATATCACTGGCGAACCATGAAATCGCTCTACGGGGCCTGGATTTCCTATTAAATGTGGGACTTGGTGAAGCAGGTGACCATGATTTGGTTCTTTGTCGATATTCTTGTCTAGCGCTAGAAAGAATGATACCCAAGAATCATAGTGTATTTACTCCCTTAACTACTGAAGACCGAGAATCTGAAGTCGTCAAAAACTTTATTCTAAGTTAGTAGCCTATACTACTGATTTAGAATGCTATCCAATGCTAGAACAAGCACTAAGCGCTCTTTTCACAATATCTTCAAGGCCTGATGTTGTAGCAACAGAATTAATAAGAGAAAACCATGATAACTTTTGGTAAAGTGGAAGGAGATGATTCCATAAATGGTCCACCTATTTCACGGATAGTTTCCTGAGTCAGCTACTTTTCTTGTAGGACAGGTTGCCATTAAGACTTTGGTTTATTTGGAATCCTGTGAAGCAGAGTTCAAAAGAGAAAAATAGCCGCTGAAACACGTCAGAGCAAAGAGAAAGAAAATAACAAGCAGCAAGAAAATAGTATAAATGACACCCATGATACGGAGTTAGAGATGATTGGCGGAAGCAATGAAGATGATTTCACCGACGCCATTATTTTCATCAAAGAAAAGAATTACTTTTGGTGAGAATTCATTGTTAAACAAGTTCTGTCCAGTTGTTGAAGAAATTGTTTCTAATTACGCGAGATTTGGTGATTTAATGCTACAAAGAACGGCAACCCTATGCTTAGAAAAGTTCATGTGTGTTTCTTCCGACTACTGTGCGAAAAGTCTACCGCTTTTAATCACTGTCATGGAAAAAGTTCAGATCCTATCATTCGATCGAATGCAGTTCTTGGGTTAGGAGATATGGCTGTTTGTTTCAACAATCTAGTGGATGAAAATACGGATTACCTGTACAGAAGATTGCATGATGATGATTTAATGGTACAAAGAACATGCTTGATGACTGTGACATTTTAATTCTGGCGGGTCAAGTGAAAGTTAAGGGCCAACTAGGACAGATGGCAAAATGCCTAGAAAATCAGGATCAAGGTGTCAGTGATATGTGTCGCCTGTTTTTCACGGAGCTAGCCACAAAGGACAATGCTATTTACAATGGGTTTATTGATATCTTTAGCAATTTGTCTGCTGATGAAGATTTAAGCAAGGATGGTTTCAAAAGAATTATGAAATTTTACTATCATTTGTAGACAAGGAAAAGCATCAAAACAATTAACTGAAAAATTGTTAGGTAGGCTATCTAAGTGTGAAACCCAGAAACAGTGGAATGACATCGCATTTGTATTGAACACTTTGCCCTACAAGAATGAAAAAATTACGACCGCACTAGAAGAGGGTTTCAAAATAGTTCGTGCAACAGAGTAGTTAACATAATATTATATATTATAATAATTACTAGTGGTATACTTCAATTTTTCTTTGCTTTCCAAATACCTGGTTTAGATCCGTAATAGGATCATTAGATTTACCTAATTTGAGATCCAGCGGCAGTTGGTTAGAGTATAATTCGGAGCTGGATAAATGTTCCTTCACTAATTCAGCCATACCCTGAATAAACGTCTCATTTCCATTTAAAGAATCACATCTTTTAATCTTGTGTTTGTACTCGGAGTCACCGATAACTTCATTGTCCAGCTCAAATAATGTCTCAATATGGTCAGAAGTGAAGGCAATAGGTACTAACAGCAATCCATCCTCTTTAGGTGCTAGATATTCGACAATCTCAGAAGTTTGACCACCCAGCCAAGGTTTAGGACCCACCTGGGATTGCCAGACCAACCTATAAGGGTTAGATAAGTTTAGCTTATGCATTACTTTACGCACAGTAGCAGCGACTTCAGCTGGATAAGCATCACCGGTATTTACCACATCCATAGGTAAGGAATGAGCGGAAAATAAAATTACCACTTTATCTCTAATTTTTGAGGGAATTCCTGCAGTTTTCTTCTAATATTTTCTGCAAAAGCGCTAGTTAACCCTTCATTATCGGGCCAACGATCGATGGTAGACCAAGTAATCTTTCTTTGTGGATCTAATTGTTTAATTCTTCTCCACAATTCATTCAGAGATGACCCAGTTGTTGAGTACGAGAATTGAGGATATTGTGTGAATGCCACTGCTCTTTCCACTCCATCTTGCAGCAATTTTCCGTAGGTTTCATGAGTTAACGGTTTGGCATAACGAAAAGCAACATATGGCTTGTGAGGAGCTGTTTCCGGGGAAATTGAATCTAGAATTCTACAAACTTCAGAAGACTGGTACTCTGACCACTTTTAATGGGTGACCCACCACCAATTTCACTGTACTGCGCTTCAATCTTAGGACTACGAAATTTAGCAACGTATTTCGCAATAGTTCTTTGATAATTCTTTGAAATGGGGATCAAATCATTATCAGAGAATAACTCATATAAGAAATCATGAGTTTCCTTAACGGTAGAAGGACCACCCATGTTCATGAATACAATAGCAGTAGGAGATGAGCTAGAAGAATAACGCAAACCTGACCATGTTGCCCTTTAGCCCAAATCCTGGAAAATAGATGACTTCCTCTGGGTGCTGTTGAAAGCATTGTTGTCAGCTGTATTAACTCTCAAGCCTAAAGAGTAGAAGGTGAAGAGGAAATTATGAGCCCCTGATTATATAAGTTTGCTCTCGGATGTTCTGTAGATGGAAAATTACTAAGAAACTGAGTATAGAAATTCAAAGTCTACTTATCACTTGGATACGCCGAAGTTCGAACATTAGAAGCTTCGATATGTTTAGATTAGAGAGTACTACGTCCAACTATTCTGTTTAGTGGTCGAAATTTTCGTATTCAATTTGATGGGTATTTCATAATCCACCGAAATCAAGCCAGATTCGATTTACGATCAACTGACCCGACATTAACTTTACGACAAAGAAGGTAAAGAGCTTTCATCTTGACTCTTTTTCTCCGCCAATTGATGTACTAAGGTAAAGTCAATCCCTTATCCAATGATGTACAATCCTGTAGACACGGGTATTATTGTCTTGGCAGAAAGAATTGGTGTCAGTGATTTTATCTTAAGGTATGCAACATGTTTATTGGGATCGTTCTTCTTCAATATTTTCCTAAGGAGAATTCCGGATAATAAGGTGAATTTAAAATGTTTGTTCATTACATCTGTTTCAATGTTTTACCTTTTGGTGTTTTAAACCTTTACCAAGGTTTCCAGACACTCTTCATTAGTACGGCTTTCACCTATTTGATTACTAGGTTTTATAAGTCAAGATTCATGCCCTTTGTGAATTTTGCATTTGTTATGGGTCACTTGGCTTTAAATCATTTCACAGCACAGTTTTTAACAATGAAGGTCCAGAAGCTATTGATATTACAGGTTCTCAGATGGTTTTAGTAATGAAATTGACCGCATTTGCATGGTCATATTATGATGGATCTTATTTTAAAGACCACAAGTTGGAAGATTTGACGGATTACCAAAGGCAACGTGCAATTAAGAAACATCCGTCGTTCCTAAAATTTATGGCTTTCGCATATTTTTATCCAACCTTGTTAACAGGACCAAGTTTTGATTTCGAAGATTTTGATAAATGGCTGGATGGGTCTCTTTATGATGACTTACCATCATCAAAGAGATTTAAAACGGTCGAAAGCAAACTCCTAGAAATAATGGTTTGGCATTGTGGAAAGCATTGCAGGGTATAGGATGGATTTCATTGAGCATGATTTCGCCCAATTACGTAACTACCAGTTATATGTTTGGGACGGAATTTAGTTCCAAATCGTTTTTATTCAAAATCCATTACTTCTTTTTCTTGGGACTTACCTACAGATTCAAATACTATGCAGCTTGGACCATTTCGGAAGCTTCATGCATTTTATGTGGGCTAGGTTATAATGGATATGATCCAAAGACACAGAAAACTAATTGGAATCGTGTACAGAATATTAGTATTTGGGGTATGGAAATGGGCCAGAATTGTCATGAAACTTTAGAAGCTTGGAATACAAACACAAATAAGTGGTTAAAGTATTATGTTTATTTGAGGGTCGCTAGAAGAGGTAAGAAGCCGGGTTTCCGTTCTACTATGTTCACGTTTTAACTTCAGCATTTTGGCATGGTACTAGGCCTGGTTACTATTTAACTTTTGCCACTGGGGCTCTATGTCAAACATGTGGTAAATTTTTAGACGTCATCTAAGACCCATCTTCTTATCTGAAGATGGTATCACCCCGGTTTCCTATAAATGGGTTTATGATATTGTTTGTTTTATGTTACTAAGATTACATTTGGTTATTTAGTACAACCGTTTATTGTACTGGATTTTAAAAATCCATATATGTTTGGGGATCGGTATATTTTGTTCTACATTTTGGAATTGCTCTAGCATTCTTTTTGTTTAGAGGTCCCTATTCTAAATCTATCATTAAATTTTGTACTTCTAAACAACCAAAAGAAGTCAAGAGAAGAAGTGTAGAAAGGAACATTGCAAAGAGCTCATCCTCCTTAGGTGACATACTCGCTGACAAACAAGCTTTCGAAAAGGAGAATTCTAGCGAACTGGATATTTCAATGGGAATCCCGCCAGTAGACAAGACTGGTGTAGGTGATGTCAAGAAAGAATGGGCGGAATTTTTGCAAGACTATAACGAATGGAGAAATGAAAACGGTCTTGAAATCGAAGAAACAAATCTATGGAAAGCTTTTCAAGATTTTAAGAATGAAATAACCATGCCAACTGATGCAAAGAAAGCACGTTTTGAGAACTATTCACCAAAACCACCATTTCAGGCAATAAAAGAGATTAGAATTATAAAACTTGTGTACTTTTTTTCTTAGAATTCGTCTGGTTTGAAAAGATCTAAGTCTAAATCCAAAGCTTCATCATCAGGCTCATTATTATTATCTGCGTTAGCTGTTTCTGTAGGATCTTCTGTGAATACAAAGATGGTCTTCTCTCATTTCTCCGTACACCAGGAGAAACAGCTCTTTCTTCGGTTTCGGCCTTTTCGTCTTCAATATTATGAAGACTCTTATCTTCTTCTATCATACCTGATCTCTCTTCTTCTTCCGGTTCACCGGGAATTCTTGTCATTTCTTTGCTATGTAGCGATGCTATGGCCAACATACCTCTTCTCAAGGCATCTTCCGCTGGCCATACAAAGTTATTGGGTCCAATGGTTCCCTTGTCAAAGGTTGGTGGTATCTTTGTAAATTTAGAAAGTTTCGTAGCATAATTAAGCAATACACTTGAATTTACTTTCGATCTTTGCTTTAATATTGTCTGCTTTTCGAATTCAACTTGTTCTAACATCGGCAGAGCATTCAGCATTTCATAACATTCACTCAAAGTCTCCAAAACTTCTTTAGTTTTACGATCTAATTCATTTGATTCCTTGTCTAATCTGTTCAATTCAGAATCTATTCTATCGTATTCTGCAAACGAATCTAAGTTCTTATAAAGATTTTTGTCAACACCAATCAATTCATGAACAATATTAACATCTGGTTTAAAATTATCCACACTTTTCACTAAAGCTCCTAGTTTATCTTCATATTGGGTTAAATCTCCATATATTTGAACCTTAGACAATTCGTCTTCATTATTGTTACCTGAGGACATTGCATCCGATATTAAAGACGTAGATGACGAACGGATATGACCCCTTGAAAGAATGTTGGTAGGCGTGTCTGGTGCAAATTCGTTTTGGTTCAACATTCTAAATATTCCCCTTAACAATATCCTATGAATGGTTCCACTCTTGTAATACTGTGTACCTTTATCGTCATCGTGATTTTTAGACTTGTAAACGCTTTTAGAAGAATGGGCGTTGTTTAATACAACACTATTATACAAAGTAGTTTTACATAAAGACGACTGGACTAATGATCTTCTTCAGTAAGACCCGGGCAATTAGCGTGAAGATCCCTTTCATCCTCATATTGAATCCCACAATAGTAACAATAGTAAAGTTCACACCGTAGAAAGATGTGTAATTTGATAATTCTATCATCTATTTTCATTTCGTAAAGCAAATTTAACTCCTCATCCTCACAATCACTGCAAGTGTCTGGTACTGATTCAACTTCGATGTTTCGACCTTGCGCCTCTTGATTCCTATTATCGTCATTATTGTCATTGATATTAATAGTAATATTGTCATCATTTATAGAGGTATCTGTGTTAGTTAGTTCTTCATCTCCTGGTTCCTCCACCAGTGGTTCTTGCTTTCCCTGACTGGTAAGCTCCCTGACATACGGCCTCCAGAGGATATTGAAATCTCTGGGTCAGATCCAGGATGATACACATCCACATCACCACTCATCTCGAAGGCTATTTTTGCATATTGCGCCAAATATCCATCTTTCTCTTTTCATTTTGTTTAATACTATTCAGTTGACGATATTCTTCTTCTAAAGACTCCTTTTATCTGAATTTACATTTCTCCTCTTGGTCTCCAATGCATTTCCATGCGGCTGTAGAGGTCTCTTTAACCTGGTTCCACGGTTATAATCAGTCGGTTCTGTGGATCCAAGTGTATCACCGGCTTTATACCCCATATTTGACATCATCTTATAACCCTTAGGTAATTTTTGTCGCATCTCTTGATCATTAAGGTGATCATCTATATTCATACCACTCCCTTTTGGTCTTCTTCCCTTTATCAAGTTGGAAGTTTCTTGTGGACCACGGTGTATCTTCCTTGGAGTTCTTTCGTTCAACTGCGATCTCTCTTGACTGTTCTGTTGTTTCCATCTTACTACTGTTAATGCAAAAGAAGTTACAATGGGTGCTGGCATCGCCAAGTTCAGTTTTTAGCACTTGGTAGAAGAGGTCTTATTGTTGCTGTTAGATATAAACAATACCTTAAATCATCGCAACTGCGATGTCATATAAGCAAGCTAAGAGAAAGGAAAAAAAAAGTCTAAGTCTACTACGGATTTTAAGTTCACTAACTGTGACTACAAGTAATCCAGAGCTTAATTCCATAGGCATAATTATCACGTACAAAACAAAATATTGATTTTATTTTTACTTCTTCTTAATCTTCATCTTCTGCGAAGTCATTCACCATTTTGGGGTTTTAGGAATACCATCTTCCTCTAATTGTTTGGAAACTACTTCTCTTAGACCCCGTTCCCATAAATCATGGTTATCACCGATCACATATGTTAAAGTCCTGCTCATATAACCCCAGGACCTAGATATTTTAAATTCTCAATGAGATCATCAAGCAAAATGGCTTTACCAGCAGCGATCCCATCATTCAGTCCAGGGTGTTTTATATTAACGATATGAATGTGGAAATGGTAATATGAAGGTTGGTAGTGAACAAATATTCTTAGTTCATCCGCACGAATCGTATAGTTATAGCATCCTGGAACAATGGTCTTAATCTTGGTGTTCAAACTTTTGAGCCAATCGCGGTCTTTGGGCCTTAAATCTCTGATAGATTTCAAATCGTCTCTGTAGAAAATAGCTACCAGATAAAGTGCGTCTAGGTTGACACCATCCCACTTCATATCAGGCAAGATGACAAATCCATCACGTTTATTATCATCTAAGAAATCTCTATAGACAACACGATCAGCTTCAGCACCATGATATAAAATATTGTGAACCCATTTCAATCTACCCAATTGGTACATTTCATCAATGTAGGGTTTGACTATTCTTTCGTAGGTTTCCGGAGTTTCTCTAACGAGATGCAACTGCTGTTGCTCAAATTTACGGATGTGAACTGTAGTAGCAGGCCATATTAAGTTTAATCGTGTCGTAGGATTGTGATCCATGTTTTGTCTTAGTACTGCTAAACCCCAATAATAGATATCATTCGATGTCAACTGTCTCAGTTCTTGTAAAGCATTAATACATGTGTATTCATTCTCGCAGCGGTGAAGTGTACGGCTATCTGAATCAGTAGAAACAGATGGAGATTCAACTTTATTTTCATCGAATGTGAAATGGGTCTTTTCAGCTGTCAAGATTGCTGGCGCATTGTCGATTAAACCAAGTAAAGAGATAGTTTTGGTTTGGGGTTTGAATTAAGCACTCTTTCAAAGCAAAACTTATCCACTAATGAGCGGAATGCAACATCAGACTCAGACATCTTTAATACTTGTTTTCCTTACTTCTCCGTACTTTGAGAAAGGGTTTTGAAAAGTTTAAGTACATTTCTAATATCAGAAAACCAGGGTTTAAAGGTGCTTGCTTATACAAAGGTGACAAGGGAAAGCGCAAAGATAGACGTTAAGATTCGTTGAATTGAATCCAAATCGAAGCAATTTCCTGAATGACAATCAATCAACGACAATTGTGAAGAAGCCATGTAAAATTATTATATGTAGAATTATCTAAGGAAAACCCACCAGATCAGAAACACTATGAAAAACCAATAAGTACAAAGGGAGCATATTGGCTAAGAAGTAGATCGATATTAATTTTTGAGCAGATTTCCTGTATTTCTTAGAGGATTCTTTTAGTGTGGCACTCATATCACTCATTTTATCAAGCGAATCACCTCTATATAAAAGATCTTCAATGTTTTTGGACATAATTTGCTTGACACCGACTAGTTCTTGATTCAATTGATCCAAATTATCTTGGACTTTCTTATCACTATAGGTTTTCTTGGTCTTCTGTAAGAAATTATCAAAACTCACAAAGGCATATGGTCTTACAGTCGGCTTTCGACTTTCATTACCATGAGAGTGTTCAAACTCCTGTGCCACATCATTTAAATAGGAAAAAGCTAGGTTACGGGGATATCCTCTTTCACAGATTACAAAATATATCACTACCGCAACTTTTAAATAGTGAATTTCATATGAACCGCTTTCCAACGTAGCTTCAGTGGCAGATTGTGGTGTCATTCTGGTTATCACCATTTTAACTTTTTCCTCTGATCTGATAAGAGTGGATCGGTATCATCATCAACAGATGCACATAGTGGAAGGCCTTTTAGAAGGTTGAGTTTTGTTAGTATCTATAATTTTGCTCTTTAGCATATTAACAAGGTGAAAAGAATCATACCATCGTCTCTATAGATTAAGGTGGACTTAATCATCGGCAATTGAGGTGAGCTCTGCGTCTCTTAAAGTTCTCGCTTCTTTTATTGCTGACGGCTGATGTGTTCACATTTATATATGCGTTTACATGTTTTCAACATAGGAACATGTTGAAAGAATGATTAACATTCCGAGCTCATCTCAAATGATCAGAAAACGAATCCGTTGGTTGTCGATACACAAGTGTTTAGATAGAATATATTTTGAGAGATTGATTGATTTTACTGTTTCTTTTGATAATGTGGAGTCAATTAGAGATTACTAAAGCGCATGTCGCTTATACTTGTATTGGTGTATTCTCATCTATCTTTTCTCTGGTATCATTGTTTGTCAAGGAACAATTATATATTGGTGAATCTATGGTTGCTAGTATATTTGGGTTAATTGTTGGACCATATTGCCTTAATTGGTTTAATCCATTATCGTGGGGCAACACAGATTCTATTACTTTAGAGATTAGTCGAATACTGTTATGCTTACAAGTGTTTGCAGTTTCAGTGGAATTACCTCGTAAATATATGTTGAAACATTGGGTGTCTGTTACTATGCTGTTAGTTCCTGTAATGACCTCAGGTTGGCTTGTGATTGGATTATTTATTTGGATCTTAATTCCTGGACTCGACTTTTCTGGGAGTTTGTTGATGGGGCTTGTATAACTGCCACCGATCCGGTATTGGCACAAAGTGTTGTTTCTGGTACATTTGCCCAAAAGTTCCCGGTCATTTGAGAAATCTTTTATCCTGCGAATCTGGTTGTAACGATGGATTAGCATTTCCATTTATATTTCTGTCTCTAAATCTTTTGCTTTATCCAAATAGAGGTAACCAAATTGTCAAAATTGGGTTTGTATTACCATCTTATGGGAATGTGTTTTGGATCCATATTAGGTTGTATAATTGGATACTGCGGTAGAAAGGCAATTCGGATTGCAGAGGGTAAACGTATTATTGATCGAGAGTCTTTTTAGCATTTTATTTGATTTTGGCATTAACTTGTGCAGGGTTTGGGTCAATGTTAGGAGTAGATGATTTACTAGTTTCATTTTTGCTGGCACTACGTTTGCTTGGGATGGATGGTTTGCGGCTAAGACACATGAGAGTAATGTATCTAACGTCATTGATGTGTTATTAAACTATGCATACTTTGTATACTTGGGATCTATTTTACCTTGGAAAGATTTCAACAATTCAGATATTGGCCTAGATGTTTGGAGACTAATCATTTTGTCACTGGTTGTCATTTTTTGCGTAGAATTCCTGTGGTTCTTCTATTAAAACCATTGATACCAGATATTAAATCCTGAGGGAAGCAATGTTCATTGGTCACTTTGGTCCTATTGGAGTAGGAGCAGTATTTGCCGCTATAACTTCAAAGAGCCAATTGGAATCGCATTTGACTAGAGAAGAAACTCCTTTGAAAGATATATCTTCTAAAGGATCAAAACCTTTTCATGCAATGGCTTGTGTTTGGCCTATTACTTGCTTTTCTATTATGACTTCAGTAATAGTACATGGCTCTTCAGTCGCTATTATAATGTTGGGACGTTATTTTGGTAAGATTACTTTGCGGGCTCCTATAGCAGGATTTTCTATGAAAGCGCCTATGAAGAATACATGTTCACAAGGAGTTTCTTCTTCAAGTGTATTTGGGTATCCCTTTTCTTTGAAACATTTCGATGAAGAAACTTCAACTGCACTTGGTCAAAAGATGCCAGAACTAGTGGCTTGGTAGCTACTCCATCTTTAGGTATAAGACGACGTTGGAGACAAGAATTTCGCGAGAACTCAGAAATAAAACCAGATATTGAAATGAATAATTTTGGTCAATCATGTTATTTAAGAGGAAGAGATGAATGTGCTGATACCGCTGACATACAAGACACTTCATTAGAAACTTTAAGAAACGTTAATAATAGAATCGGGTGGTTATTACGGTTTAATAAAAAGCATGCTAAATAGGGCAGAAGCTCTTAATATGGTTCATCGATTGGATAGATTAGTTGCAAATAGAAAAAATCAGGGTGTAAACTCCGCTAATACTGATGGGGAATATGATATTCATTTACCGTGTGATAAAGCTTATGCCTGTGGATTAGATACAGGTTCAGTTAATTTTATCGACGAACAAAGGATCAAAAGTTTGAGAGACCACGAATTAGAGGCACACATTGCGTATACTGAAGACGATCAGGTCATTATAGAGAATGAACAGGGAGAAATTCTGGAGCTTTTGAAATCGCATCAAACTTCGAAGGAAGATTGCGAAACGAAATACTATGCTTACAGCGTTGGTGATGATCTGATGATCGCGGAAGAAAATGGTGCACTGTTTAGAAAATACAGAATCGACCTTCATGGCGGTAAAAGAAAGACTAGAAAACTGTCTGGCCCAGTATTTACAACCTCTACACATTCAGAATTACGACATAAAGAGGTCACGTTGGGGATGAATCCATCTCTGTGTATTCTGAGGGCAATTTCGCTGACGACGAGGCAGAAAGCCTAAGTGATACGTAATATAATGATTTAGAAGGATCCGCAAAATATGTTAGTGATTGTGCTCTTAAAAAGATAAATAAAAAATCTAAAATTGATATTAAAGCCTCTATGTAGAGGATCTCATTTTACCGTACGACACAAATTTTGCAATTCTGTGGGCTCATAAATCGATGTTGGAAAACAGACTACCAGATTCTACACTATTCAATAATTCTGTCCATCTTGAATTATAGCTTTCCCAGAAATCATCAGAAATCATTCCGACAATATCCTGATCTTGATCAAATACTCCCATATCTGGTTGAACAGTCCCACCAACGGCGGGATGACCTCTATCAACCGAAGAAGCAGCAGGTGTAGAATTCGCTGGAAGTGTATTGAACTCGTATCCATTCTTACAACCTATAACCGGCTCTGCACAGGAGGCTTCGGAATTACCGTGGACAAATGGCTTGGCACCAGCTGTCATTGAGGATGATCTCCTACCATAATGCGAAGGATCTTCTAAATTTCCAAGCAATTAGAATCTGCACTTTCCAAATTGGAAATTGCCGGCGGGGAAAAACTTTTCCAGGAGATGGAAAACTTTGGCGCAGAGCTTGAGTCTTCCAGGTTGTTTCTGTTGCAGTTCTAATTTCAAGAACTTCTTGAATTACTCTTCTTTGTACCTTCTCCATAGAAAGGAGGATTTGTAAGTTGTGACATCTCTGTCGAATCGCTTTTGCTTGAGCATCATACACATGATGGAGATCATCAAAGATTTTGAAAAAAGAGATAATGCTGGCATAGTAGGAAGCTTTTTGATTTGGGAGGTCTAAGCGTGTTTAGATCCCAATCCAACGTACAATCGCTATCTTCAAGAACTAGGACCCCTTTTCAAATAGAGTCAATCTATCATACGCCAATATATAAGGCATTGATACTCCTCGAATGAAAACGGGAAAAACATCGAAACGGTTTCGACAAAAAAGGTGAGAAAGAATCATTTTTAATTTAGTAAACTGGGAGAAATGAACCTTATCTAGCTCTATACTACGAGCTATCATATTACTTGCCACAAGGAATGATACTAGGGAAATTTTGACTGCAAAATTCTTCGCCTCTATAATGGACCCTAAACCATCAAAAACTTAAGTCCCTGTAGACCTAGAAGCATGGAAAGATGATACTCAAAATCCTCGTCTCCCGTAAAGGTGTTTTGTTGATTAATTCTTTATTCGTGTAAAATGAAATTGGTAAAAATTCTTCGTCTGTAAATTTTAGAAGATCCTCACAATGTTTGTTTAAATCTGGACAACGAGATTTATTAAAGATACTACGCATAATGGGTCTTGCAACTTTCTTTAAAACCTTTTCGTCAATCCATAAAATCCTTCGCTATTGTCATCGAAAAATTCCTCATGAAAGATGTTCTCCTCAGTTATTTTCACGGGCCTGCCAATATGGAAGGCTAGTGAAAATCAAGGTAAACGACCCAACACCATAGCTTCTCTAAAGAATCCTTATTTCCCAAAACCATTTCGTCATCCTCAAACAATATTTTAATGTTACGATTGAGCCCCAGAGAAATGGCATCACAAACAAGCGAATCCACTAATACAATTTCATGAGATTCATCACCTCCAGTGAGACCTCGAACATTCCGATGAAAGTATCTCAATAAAGTAAATTGCACTCTTTCAATGTACATGACCTTAGCAGTTGACAACCCCGACAAAATACAAAGAATTTCTCTAAGACTTCTGGTATTACCACGCCAAAATGCACCAAAGAAAGAATTCCAAGAATAACACCAATCTTGTAATAGTGGCATTTGGTGAACGGGACAATATTGACAATAGGTCTTTCACCAGTAATTAGAGATGGGAGGCCAGGAACGAAACTCATTTTAAAATCATTAAGCACTTTTCTTTCATCAAAAGCCTCGGTAATCTCATATAAATCTGGTTTTGCAAAAAAGGTCAAGACTTCTTTGAATCTCTTCATAGCTCGGTAAACCAAAATTAATTGTCTAACAATTGAAGTATCCGTACAGTTTGATGTGAAACAGTCTAACGGCGCCTCTATTAGTTTGTTTTCTCTAAGCATAGAATAACCCCATTCTTTCTTAACTTGACGCCTTGCAGATCTAACCTTTTCCCTCAATTGCTGAAATCTTGTCATTAATTCCCAGTTCCCATTGCAGAGAAAAGTCCTCAGCGCAGTAGGACCATATAATAATTTTCTCCCATTACTTTTCGATTGTAGGACATACAACTTTCTTATTGGATTGGGAGAGACGCTACTACCAGCATCTGAACTAGTATAAGATCTTTTTCATTCCGGAGTTCTCGTTGATATATTTGCACATTTTGTTGAGAAACATTCGAAACATGAACATTAGTGCTATTTGGTGAACCAGAAGAGGAGATGTCACATGATCGTCCAACAAAGGGTTCGGTTCCACATGGAGGTGTGTTTTCTGCATTGCTGTCTCCACTAGCACCACCGCTACCTATTTTATTCGCAACAGCATGCAACTGTCTCTCTAGTTCGTTAACTTTGAGTAACAAACTTTCATTAGCTGCCGATCCCTTCGAATCAATACTATCATGATGACTGATCCCCATACGAGGCATAGAGCTACCCTCTACGTAAACACATTCGGGAAGTTCTCTAGCGACGCAGGTGGAACACATCGGTTTCTGCTGGTCACAACGCAGTTTTCTCCTTCGACAGAACGTACACGCCTTTATAGGTTTTCTTCTTTTCTTCTTATTAGTCACTGAACCCGTACTGGCACTCTCCTTAGAATTGCAATTAGAATTTGGGTCGACATTTGGGTCTGGATTTCTCAGATATGGAGAACAAAGTCCATCGTATTCATTACGATCAACACCCATTGAACGAAATACAAACGAATTCTGACTCCTGTCTCTTTTTTCTTTTCACTCCTTCCTTACCAAACTTCTCTCGAGATAAAATACCACCTCAAGGAATTAAGAAATTAATAATTATAACACTTGAAACAGTATATTGCAAATAATAAGATAAAATTTCTTTTTCCTTTCACCGCTAATGATTCAAAACCCGATTTACAACTAACTGGCTTTAAAATCTATCGAACCATCTTTCTGAAAGTCCCAAAGGCTTTATTCTAAAAGAAGAAGGAAAAAAAAAAAGAATACCACTTTTCACCGTTAAATATTTTATTTTTCTTTCACTTATTAGCTTTCTTTCCTTCTACCCTTACTTAGCTTTGGTAATTTTGGTGGGAGTCAACCTGATAAAGTCGTTCTAAGATAGATGGGCTGATCGGTGAAAATGCTATTGTTTATATACCCTAGAACTCCGGAATTTCATGATGAAAAAAAAAAAAAAAATAATTAGATCGAAGCCATGTGAAAATAAGAGTATTAATAGTATTAATAGCATAAAAATGGGTTTAAATAGAAGAGTATAACTTGAATAATAGAGATGAGGTATACACAAGAATGAGCCACTTGTAACAACTACTTTAAACTTATGTCGAAATCGAAATTTACGTTGAGACCATTGTAAAAATCTTCCGGTTTCATCGACCATACACCTTGAGTTTGCTGTTCATAAGTTTCCCAAAAGGATTCAGTCATCTTGTCCAATGCCTCCTGAGAAATAGCATCTTCTGGATGGCAGTTATTTTCTGTGATGGTTCTTGATGTACACCCTTTGTCAAAACTGTCCGGCTCACACGTTCCAAGGCCAACGAGGTAGTCAATTGATAAGATTTAGAAATAGCTTTCTGCAATTCAGCCCTTGATGGATCAAATAACTGGTCGAGAATTTCCCTAAATACAGATGTGGTAGCTTCAAAAGAATAATAATTGTCCAATGGCACATGAAGATCGTTGAGGTTCAAATCGGAGATACCCTGAGCGGTAATGATGATGCCCTTTTCAAACAAAGTTAATCTAAAGAAGAATAAAGCATACATTTCTGTCAGTATACGCATTAGCAATGGGTTAACCAAGAGCAATGCCAGGAGCAGGTCATTTTGGGGCCCGGGCTATCCCTTTCAAAGGTGCATAAAATTGTATTGACGCAAATGGATAGCCCCAGAAGACCAAACTTTATAACTCTGTTCTTGTTATAAGGCGTACTATTCTTCAAAGCAATACGGGAAACGTTGTGGAAATTCAACAACATGCCAAAAGTGGGCGCCAAAAGAATGATGTCAAACATATCCACTTGCTCTAGCATCAGCTTGGAGGAATAAAACTTTATGGGCAAAACTCTTTTGCTACGAATTCCTCCAACTCATCAGCCACTTTGTCAATATCCCCTGAAGTGTTTATTGAGTTAATCTCCAATATGCAACGACGACCGATTTTCAAGAATTTCAGTAGCATCGTTAACCTTCTGCCCTGTAGCGTGCCTCCATTTAGCATATCCTGCAAGGACGTCTGTGATCCGATTGAAGACAGGGACTCCGGGCTTATGTCGAAGCCCGCCGTTGGTTTCTCTAGGGGACTAAAAGTAGCTGCCGGATCAAAACAGTTATCCGTTATGAAAAGCGGCTTGCCCATTTCAAAAGATATTGAAATATCCGCAAACAGGGTCCAATACCACATATTCTTTAAAGTGTGGATGGGACC
Source organism: Zygosaccharomyces sapae (assembly GCA_900465325.1). Classification (NCBI taxonomy): domain Eukaryota; kingdom Fungi; phylum Ascomycota; class Saccharomycetes; order Saccharomycetales; family Saccharomycetaceae; genus Zygosaccharomyces; species Zygosaccharomyces sapae. The sequence goes on along the minus strand of UEGL01000020.1, from coordinate 68,006 downwards.
GACAACGTCTTGCTTATCCTTGTACCACCACTCTGCATTGGAGAGTCCTAGAGTAAGAGCACATTCACAAAGCTCGCTGACTAGATTGGCGGCCTGAGGCGTCTCACTGCACTCGTTGGGGCAATAAACCTTGCAGAAGTAGAGCAACAACAAGAATTGAGCCCTCTCTACAAAGTTTAGCTTTGATGCAGTGTTTATAGCACTCAAGGACAAAAGAACTTATCCACGATGGGCGGAACACTACCATTTGTCTTGGCAGTATACACGATGAGCAGGATCACGGCTGCCTTATAGTAGTTCCCGTCACCTTCAGGGGCTGTTAATTGGACAATGGCCCGATCAAAGCCGACAAAGGACTTCGTATCCGGAATCATACATGTTTTGAAATCGGACATCACTTTATCCTTATCGAGAATCTGTAAGAAATCGTGAATGTATCCATCAAAGAACTCGTTAATGCCCTCTTCCATTTCGTTGTACGACGGCAAATATTTGCAAACTGCATTGAGCAAGGTGTCATTCTCATTCGTGCCTAAAATCACCTGCGACACATCCGCGTTCAACTGCGAAAACGGGTTTTGCACCACCCAAAGGTCCCTTTCAGGCTTAATCATATCCCACAATTTCCGATACTCCATCTGGAACCGGTCGCCCTGTGATGCTACCATCGTCCTCCAAGATGTGGGCCCATACAAAATGTTCTGTCCCCTGCAGTTGTACAGTATTCGGTACTCCCATAATGGATTATTAGGGTTATCGGGTCCCTTAGGCCGTAGCGAAATGGCTCCGCCACATATTGATGTCAATCCTGGCACAGTTGGCAGCGTATCCGTTGACGATGGTGGCGAAATCTGTTGTTGTGGTCGCGGTTGCGACTGAAGTTCACCTGGTGATTTCCTCCTCCAAAACGTTATCTTAGCCTCTAGTTCTTTAATCTTTGCATTAACTCAATATTGGGCGAATCACTGAATAACTCATCCGTCGTAAGTTGGAAGTTGAAGTCGTCCGTGTACACACAATTTGGCAGCTTTCTATCCAAACATTGCCTACACATAGGCTTACCATGATCACATTTAAGCTTTCTCTTACGACAAAACGTACATGATTTAACTGCCTTCCGTCTTCTTCTAGGAACTTTGGTATGTTTATCTACCATCGTGATAAGGTCTGTTATTCTTCCAACCACAATGCGATAATAATTTCAACACAAAACCCCACAGGCTGCTGATCACATTAATTGTTAAATAACAAGTGTATAAGTATGTGCGGTTTCTTAACTTATAATCCCCATTCAAGGGCTCATATGCTTCTTCGTAATGGCCACCATTACCTCCGTACTTATACTTCTTTACGTTTTGGTGTCAAAGGATAAAAAAAAGAGAAAACGGTTGTAAGACGGGGAAACATCAGCCGCCACAAGTGATTCATCTTTAGCGGCTACTTCAACTTATGTGAGAAATTGCCAGGTTCTGAAGCACAGCATGGAAAACGTCGACGATTTAGGCGCTCAATATCCAATATTGTTGCTTGCATCGATACACGTGATTATCACATGTCTGAATTCCGGAAACCTGCTACCGATTACTCACGTGATATGCCACTTTTAGCCACGTGAATATCATATGCCAGGTATATCGCGACCGTGTGTTTTGTTTGGCTTCGTTTAATCCAGGTTATCTATCATACGATAGCGCCGGATTTATCGTATTAGTACATTCTGTCAGACTATCGGTCTTTCCAACTCTGCCTCGCATCACGTGCTCTCGTTTAGAACTCGATCTGCTCGTTTAAAATTTCTTTCATCTTTTAACGAGCAAAAGGCTTTAATAGTGTTGAAAACCAGTATATGTACAAACAACTATATTTAAGAGAGAAGAATCCATATTGATAGGCTCCCCTTTCGAGGAATTTTCAATTGTTAGCCACTAGAACGTCAGACTCTCCAGATAAAACATTACCTGACTCTGGTTTTTTGTTGTGGTCTTTTCTCCTTTCTTTTCACCTCTTCGTATATCCACCATAGTCGAAATGTCGGAGTCTCAATCTCTAGTGCTTAAGTTGGTGGAGTTTGGTCAGTCTGCAGTTTCTGCATTCTTGGCATTGTCGTTATCGCAGCAGATATCAGTTATTGCAGTGGCGCCGTTTCTTTATACCATTGCCTGGCAATTTTATATTCGTTGAGAAGTGACCGCCCTCCTATGGTCTTTTACTGGATTCCTTGGGTGGGTAGTGCTATTCCATATGGTAGAAGACCTTATGAGTTTTCGCTGAATGTCAAGAGAAATATGGTGACATTTTTCGTTTGTGCTACTAGGTAAGGTTATGACTGTTTATTTGGGTGTCAAAGGACATGAGTTTGTCTTTAACGGTAAGTTGGCAGACGTCTCTGCCGAGGCCGCCTATACGCATCTGACTACACCAGTGTTTGGTAGGGTGTGGTCTACGACTGTCCAAACAGCCGTCTGATGGATCAGAAGAAATTTGTCAAAGGTGCCCTTTCGAAGGAGTCTTTCACGAGATACGTTCCCTTGTTGGTGGAGGAAGTCAATAAGTACTTCCGTAACTCCAAGAATTATGATATGAATCACAAGTCTCAGGGTACTGTCGATGTTATGGTTGCGCAGCCTGAGATGACCATTTTCACTGCCTCTAGGACGCTTCTCGGTAAGGAATTACGTGAAAAACTGGACACCGGCTTTGCTAGTTTGTATGGGGACTTGGATAAGGGTTTTACTCCGATCAATTTCGTGTTCCCTAACATCCCATTAGCAGTCAACCAAAAAGAGATCATGCTCAGAGAACTATTTCTAGCACTTACATGTCGCTGATCCGCAAGAGACGCCAGAACAATGATGTTCAGGACAGAGATTTGATAGACACTTTGATGAAGAATTCTACTTACAAGGATGGTGTGAAGATGACCGACCAGGAGATTGCAAACTTACTGATTGGTGTTTTGATGGGTGGTCAACACACTTCGGCGGCTACTTCTTCCTGGGCGCTACTTCACTTGGCTGACAGAACAGATCTTCAAGAAGAATTGTTTGAAGAACAGATGCGTGTTTTGGATAATGGCAACAGGGAATTGACTTACGATGCATTGCAAGAAATGCCATTGTTGAACCAGATGCTCAAGGAGACTTTGAGATTACACCATCCATTACACTCTTTGTTTAGAAAGGTTATGAGAGACATGCAAGTTCCTAACACTTCTTATGTGGTCCCTAAGGGTTACCATGTTCTTGTTTCGCCTGGTTACTGTCATCTGCAGGATGCTTACTTCCCAAATGCTAAGGAGTTCAATTTGCACCGTTGGGATCAAGACGCTGCATCCTCTTACAATACTGGTGAAAAGGTGGACTACGGGTTTGGTGCTATTTCCAAGGGTGTTTCTTCACCTTACTTGCCTTTCGGTGGTGGTAGACACAGATGTATTGGTGAGCAATTTGCTTTCTTACAGATGGGTGTCATCATGTCCGTGTATATTAGAACTCTAAAGTGGCATTTCGCACCGGGTAGAACTGTTCCAAGTCCTGACTTTGAAAGTATGGTCACCTTACCTCAGACCCCTGCTGAAATCGTATGGGAGAAAAGAGTTCCAGAACAAGTGGTTTAGAAAGCACACTTGGTCATACATATTTATTCCGATACACCGCTTCTGGCGGGAGCCTGTATTGAAACTTATATATGGAGAAAATATATTATTACATCCTTAAATACTGCTGGAATGTAGAATTATTTCACTTGTTAGATTTATATGTTACGTTTTTAAAAAATGTACATACGCATATTTCCTTCCTTTGTCTATCATGTATCCGCTTTCCGATTTAAATCGCCTATCCTTTTCTTAAAAATAAAACATAAAAAAAAAAAAAAATAATAATAATAATAATAATAATAAGGTCCATTTTCAGTCCATCAATTATTCACTTTTACGAATCTCCCTCTGCATTTAAGAATCTAGGCCGCTTGAGAATGGGAATCATTAATGGTATATCATCTGGATACGGCCTCTTTATCTGACCACTTTCATCTATTTCATTTATGTCTCTTTCATTGTGAGTCTCTTCGATCGTACCGAACTCTGCGGTTCCGGAAAAGATGTCATTTCTTTCAACATCAGGAACATCCTCCGTGGAAGCTGTGCTGTGTAGCCTCTTGAGCTTACTGGAACTGGGTGGTTTGGTTCCATTGGGTTTACCTAATTCATTTAATTCGCGTTCAAGAATTCTGGCAACGTCAAGTTTTCCCAATGCTGTTGCAATCATGTTCAATACTTCATTATCACTCAGATTCGTAGATCCTGTATTTTTCTTCCATTTCCACTGTCACTACCGTTATTGGTACCATTTTCGTGCTTTATTCCTCTTTCAGATAGGTTCTTTGATACTTCACCTTCAAACCACTGGTTTTCTCAATTGAATTCGATTCACCAAATTTCATGTTGGCACGTTTCTTTAACCGAGAGCGTAAATCATGTTCCCAATTTTTTCTACATTCACTTCTCTCCATTTTCTCTTACGTTCTTTATTAATTTCTTTCTTTAATATACCCATCTCTTTATCATTCAAATGTTCTTTAGCCCTTTTCAGAAGCATAGTCCTTCTACCTTGCATATCTTTGAAATTAGGAACATTGAAAGTATGTAACATTACAGGCTGTTCTGATTTCCTGTGAGCTTTCTTGATTTTTGGGGTTGAGGCAATATTGTGTCCTCTGAAGCAGGTTTTGGCTCAGCTTTAGGAACAACCCGAATACCACTGGGAGGTACTAAACCATCCAAATTCAACAATGGCGGAGGACCTTTCTTATAACGTCTTCTCTCTGGTCGAGATGGGGACTTTGGTTATCCTTCTGTCTGCTATCATTCAAATCAGGAAATACATTGGCCAGGGTGACAGAAATTATGTGGCTTAAATTACTTGGTAGATCGACATTACTACCACATGATTGAACTAATTGCTGTTTAACCAAATCTTCAAATGCATTGTGTGAACTTTCATATTGCTTCTTCATTTTTCCTGCGTGTTGATTAAATCATTATTTTTTCGCTTTTAATAGACACTGGTAAGTGTTGCGCTTCAAGCCGGATGTTCCTTTTGAGTTATTTGGATGGAATTTAGACGCGCCTTCAGCATCTATTTTAACAACTTGTGGTGAAGAGAATTTCTTAGGTTGCTCTTTCAGATCCTCTTTAGGATTCTCTTTAGTTCTTTCTTTAGTTCTCCCTTTCGACTCCTCCTCAGGTTTCTCCTCAGATTTTCCTCAGGTTTTTCTCAGGTTTTCCTCAGGTTTTCCTCAGGTTTTCCTCAGGTTTTCCTCAGGTTTTCCTCAGGTTTTTCCTCAGGTTTCTCTTCAGGTTTCTCTTCAGGTTTTCTTCAGGTTTCCCTTCTTGTCTCTTTTCAGGCTTCTCTACAGTTCCCTTTTCAAATTCCTCTTCCAGCCTCTTGTTAGCTTTCCCGTCAAGTCTTTCTTCAGTTATTTTTCAGATATCTCTTGAGGTTTACCTTTCGAACGATCTTCGTCAACATATTGGACCTCCTCATTAAATACTTTTAAATGATCAGGAGTTGATCTATCTTCCCTAGATCCGGCTGTTTGTGTCTCGGAATGATATATTGGTTCAACAACTGCTGTACTAGTAGGCTTTGAATCATTCTCAACAGAAACATTTTCATCAGGATTAGGTTTTTCATTAGCTGAAGTCTCTTTGCCAGCAACATAAGATGGCTTTTGATATTTTCTTTAGGGTAAGACAGCTCAGAATTTTCAGATTCTTCTACTTTGATCAAATTCGGAGTCTTTGTATGGATATCTTGGTGATCCTTTGATTCGGTGGTTTTCGGCTCATCGTTACTCGTGTCAATCTTTTGATGGTAGCCAAACTGAAAATTGGCATCCTTCTTATTTTTTCCCTCATTTTCCATACTTTGTTGCGTCTTGACAAGATCACCTGAAGAATTTCTTCTTGAAGAATCTAGCGTCTGGGCAATAGTAGTTTTGGTATGCTTGATAATATTCATCAAATGTTCGTTCGACTCTTCGGAAGAGGCTCCTGACGCCGCTTTGGCCCTTGCTGCTGCCTTCAATGTATTGATGATTGGAAGCAAGACAGCAGGAATAATTTTACTTCCAACATTAAGGTTACCAGAAGATCTTCTATGTTTGCCAGAATTGTTGATATTATCATAGTTAGTCACTTCGTTAGCTTTTTCTTTTCTTCTTCTTCTAGCAACAGGTAAGGCTAGGGAGGATGTGCAGGAATAGCCCAGGGAGGATGGAAGGGAATTTTCTCCCTATGTACAACAGTTTTGCGTTGAAGCATAAATGGTATAGGATCTTTTCTAAGCCATTTTTGTTGTTCTCTCCTGCTGATTGATCAGTATTCATACCATCTGGTAGAGCCAATCTGTTTAAATTAAAATTGTTAGAAGTTAATGGTATTTTGTTTAAGGTATCCTCAATACCATTTAATCCTTGCCTTGCCCTTTCTCCATTAGCAACATTTGACTTGATAAAGTTGAATATTGGGATGTTTTTAGGTTATACAAGGGAACTCTCTTCAACTTTTGAATTTCTTCTTCCTCACTTTTTGCTCTTTTGAAGGATCATTCGCTTCTGCTGAAAGTATGGTAGCTCTCCTTCTCATTTCTTCAGGAGTCCACCTTCTATATGGCTTCTTTGGTTTTCCACTTTTGGTCAGTCTTAAGTCAGGAGGGTATGGTGGGCCTTTAGCCACAATTTCCTCTAATTCCTTTCTTTCTTCTTCTAATTTCTCTTGTTCCTCCCTCTTTTTGATTTCCTATCTTCACGAACTTTCTGACGTTCTTCTCTTTCTCTTAATTTATTAAACTTATTCTTCTCAGAAAGACGCTTCTTAGCAGCATGGGCAGCGGCTAAAGCCGCTTGTGAATATTTTTCTTGTTGACTTCCTCTGACAGTTGTACAGATTTTTATGTTTGCTCTTATCCTCTGAAAGATGTAAATCATCTTCCTTTAATGGTTGGTCTTTTGAATCAGCAGACGCATCGAGATCTGCAACGGTTAAATCCGCTAAACCACGGTTAAATTCCTCCATTATCGTGCGATCAAAATGACCTTCATTTCTTTCTTGTTCAATATTCTGTTTATCTTTTTCCTTCTGATCTTGTTCAGGCTCTTGTCCCTGTTCCTGTTCCTGAAAGGCCATGTTCATGGCCCTCTGCATGATTTGGTTTAAATCAAATGTCTCGGATGTATCTTCTTCCAGTCCAGCCGGAGTTGTTTGTAAATCGTGAGGACTTTTTCAGAAGCACTTACACTACGTGAAACACCTTCTGTTGTAGGTTTAGTATCATTACTAGGTTTTGGGTAGCCGCGGTATGTTCCTCAGGTGCAGTTGTATTGACCACTTGGTTAACCATTTCAGCAAGTTGTTTAGAAAAATCATCTCCTAACCCTTGTTCTGGTGATGTTTCATCATGTTGTTTTGTTTTGTGGTATTTAGAACTATCATTACCCTTGTCCAGATCTAAAGGTGTATATGTTCTAGCTTTAGCTCTCTGATCAGACTTTTACCTGAAGATTTCTTTTGGATGATGAAGAGGATGACTTTTCTTTGTAGGTTTAGGAGCATTGGCAGCAGGACCAAGTAGTTCACGTTCAAATGCTTTTAGAGTAGCTTCCACTAGGGCTTGAGTTTCACTGTCACCAACATCTGCTACCGCCGATGTTTCATTCTGAGGACCACTAGTTTCGGGATGCATAAAACCCTGATGACATCTTCAAAATTTAACAAGTCTTCGTTATCATCCTTCTGAGATTTTTCTTTTTAGCATCCTTCTTCCTGGCAGATGAAGACGATGACGATGACGAAGATTTTTAGATGGCTTTTTGGTTTACTCTTCCTATCTTTTCCTTCGGCAGTGGTGCCTCCGTGGTTGTATCCTCCTTGTCTTTTACATTTAACTCCTGTAAAGATTCTAAAATGGCTCTCCTTAAAGTCTCATCATCTTGGTCCAACTGTTCTTCAGCTTGTGTCTGTGGAGGTTCATCCCCTGTAATAAACCTTGTTGTAACACATTAGCCCAGTCTTGATTTTGTTCATGTTCTTTTCATCCTCATCGTCCTGCATTTCTATCGGAATCTCGTCTGCTTCTCCATCCGGATCTTCAAATGTCTCCTGCCCTCCTTTTCTTCCTTGTTTTGGTGGTGCTGTTGTTGTTGAGCCTCTAATGGTAGTTCATTGTCTTGTGATGGTCGTTCATTCATGTTCTGTATAGCACTTGCAACAACAGCGGCCAAATCTTCTTCTGTACCAAAATCCGGTAATTCAACTTCGCCTTGGCTGTCATTTGTATTATTTATAATATTCGAATCTTGTACATGATTATTATTACTGGTATCCTCATTGAGACTATCGTTCTCATTATGAGAAGTAAGTAAATTTCCAACCAGTTCATTAAAGTTTAAATCGTCGCCGTGTTCCTCCGACATTATTGGAAGATAAGCGACTTGAGAAAGTACTGAAAACTTCTGTAAAGCTTAAATTAATAACTTATATGGATTCTGAAGATCACCGCTTATACTAGATGTAGTATATTTGTGCAAGTGTGATTAGATGTTCGATTAGTTAAACTTCATCCAACTTTTCATCGGAGATGTTGATAACGGAAAAGTCAACTTTTCGTTAAAAGTGATGGTTTTATGAGTTGAATTGAAGGTTAACCTATAGATATTAGTATTCTACAATAACAATTTTCCTAAACAAAATCGTTAAGGCTCAATATCACTATATTCAAGCTTTTTACTTTTTCTTAGTATTTCATTACATCTATTTGACTGTATTTTTAACTTTTGTCTATCTCACCAAAAACTCCGAAATGTTAAAAGCTCATAGAGGAACTATGTAGAATCCTCCTGTTCCATTGTCTCTTATTATTATTATCGTTATTATTATTATCGTTGTTGCTATGATTACTATTAGGCTTATGGCTATGCTTATTATTGTGTTGTTATTCTTCATACGTTGTATCCAAAAGTGTGCTTGTAAAAGTTGGTATACTGTTTTACTTCTCTAAGTTGACTATCTCCCAATACTACTGGATCCATTTGTCTTTGTAAAATTTCATTGATAGTAATCTGTTGAGTACCCTCACCTAGTGTACCGTCAGGACAATTTTTGCTACGCTGTAGCCCAATGAACCGCAAGATGGGGATTGTTCTGTATCAAGAGGAACACTGAATGGATCGTTAAACATAATGCCATTGTTACCGATATTATTCATGCTGGGATTATAACCATTATTCTTCGCATTCAAGTGGAATTCGTGAGATGATGCTGACGAGGCAGACGGAACTGGTTCCAAAGAATGGTTTTGTTCGGGAGATGGAACCATTGAAGAGTCCAAATAGGGCGTATTCGATCCGAAATTATACGAATTAAAAGCCATTGATGATTCCTCTAGAGATGGTAAAGTGGTAGGAGTTTCTGTTGATGATAGTGACGATACTGACTGTTGTTGTGGTTCCCGTGGACTTTTATCTAATTTCTCATTGTTGTCTAATCGAGCGCTCCTCTTCCTTGAATATTTCTTCTTGGGTTTAGATTCGCCTTTAAAATTGGCCGAAACCATTAAAATTTTGTTATTTCCATAACGAGATAAAATATCCGATCTGTTTGTGTTATGAGCTACGATCGCCATTGCCTCGAGAGCTTCTTTATTCAAAAGTACCTTTGGTTCTACAACACTCTGTGCGGTAGAAATAAAGCGAGAATGACCCGTCGAAGTTTTTATCATCTTGAGTTTACCTGATTTTCTTTCAGATTTTATATTTCTAACGTAGTCGTGTGGCAATCCTTGACACTCACCGCTTTCAATATGCTGCTCAACCCATTTATCAGTATTTTCAAAATTTTGACCGCATTGACCGCAGTTACCTGCCGACTTATTGCGCTCTGAAGGTTTGATGCCTTTTGGATAAATAAAATGCCTCGTCCTCAAATGGGTCTTATAAGTGTCTCTTCTGCTGAAACCACCCGAATTATGACATCTCAGTTCTGGAGGTGCATCACCCATGAAGAAAGGACAGTGGTAAGCCTTTAGGATTGCATGCTTTTAATATGGCGAGTCAAGTATCCCCTAATCTTGAATTTTGCATCACAATAGTGACAGACGAATAAACCCTCGTTATTGGCTCCCTCTGGTACCACTGAATTCATGGTGCTGGGTTTCGAGTTTGTGTTCAAGTTTGTCGAGGCAGCAGTGGTTGTAGATGCAGAAGGGACACCTTCCTCTTCAGGTTTCACAGGGGTACACGATGTATTACTCTCAGGACTTATTGGCAATCCATTTGCACCAATACTAGTGGGGTGTTACCATCGTGTTACGTGTATTGTTGGATGGTAAAATAGCATGTTCATCGGTACTCAATTTGCATTGCAACTGACCTTCAGGAGTCGTAGACACCGTCATTGCAGAATCAACTGTCGGAATATCTAATGAACATGGGATCACAGATGCACTCTCGAAGAGGGACTTGTTAACATTGTGCTCCCTGGGAAAAGAGAGATGGGCTCTTCTACACTTTCTTTATTTTCCACTTTCACATTTTGCTCCCTTGCCATTTGATTCTCTACCATTTTATCTTGTTCTTTATTGTTGTGGTAATTAGGTGCAGGAACTACAATCAAGTTAACGATACTTTTAAAACTCCCATGAAAAATGTGACGAAGAGCTTCAAAGGAGCATTTATTGACAATGATATAGACTCAACGCCAACCATGGTCTCTCTTGTCTATATTTTGTATAGTCCTGCCAAATCCCCTAAGATGTAAAATATAGCGATGACAATCAGAGGAAGAACTAGTAGCTGTTGGTCATTGGGATTATTCTGCGTAAAAAAAAAAAATGACTTTGGAGGGTGATAAGCTAGCTCCCTGTCTCAAATGTCGGTTAATTAGTTATCGCTTTGCTTGTGTCAACTGTTGGATTGCTTAACAAGTACATGTATTAACGAGGAGTATTTCCTTTGCTTCTTTTGCAATTTTCAGTACGATGATCACTCAACTTTTTCACCTTTTGACTCGGAAACATCCGTTCGCTATTTCCTGCTTTTTATAGATTCGTCTTTAATGATGATAGGGTAACTGAGCCATCGGCGGTAATGTGTTCCATGGCAGTATGAAGGTGTTCATCAATGTACCAAATATCTATAGACGTGTGTAGCCGTATGTGAATGCTTGTTATCATAAGAGCATAGCACATCCTAACTGGGATTGTGGTTAATGTGGGTCAATTCGTAAGCTACTGATTCCACAGACGGTTGTTGTAATCGAGATAATAAAACAGCATCGCTGTCAACGTAATTGTCATTCTCTTCATCTACAGTATCATTCTCCATATATTTCGGAGAGTTATCTGATTGTCCATTTTGTGTGTATCGGAAATAATTATAGTAGGCTACATTTAATAGAACTATAGTCATTCCTGCCCAGTTATGAAAACCACTTAGTCTTTCGTTCAGGAATATTACACCACACACTATTGTGAGTAGTTCTTTTATAATACCCGCTACCGAAAGTGTCAGCACATGGGCAGTTTGTAAAATACCGAATTCACAAATCGTCATTAAAAATACTTCAAATCCTGGGAATATTAAGAGGAAAATGCCCTTTGATATCGATCCAAAAGTGCGTTGATGGGTTGTGTCTTGTACGAAAAGGTTAGACTGTAGAAAACTAGGGAATGGTTTTCAATAATTAATGCTGTTAGAAAGAGGGTGAGTCCCATTAGAGGCGCCAATTGATAGATTGTTTGAACTGGATGAGGTTTTTAAGTTTGGGGGTTAATACCACACTTTCTTGAGTAGTCTGTTCCGGATGTTCTGGTTCTTGTTCCCGTGGTGATTTTCTCAGTATTAGTTGTGTAAATACCCACCTCAATCCCGACAAACAAGAACTCATAAGCACTAACAAAGATCCGAATAAGAGTAAAATTCGGTCTTCTTGCACTTTTGATTGGTAGGTTCGTAAACCATCATTAGAACTCCGAAAACATGACTGTAACGATTACCACTAGTTTCCAATGAAATTGTTCCAGTTTGAAAAGACATCCAAATAAAAGCACAAAGGCAATGCTTGCACTTTTAATTATCGTATAGACCGCCAAAGGGACAAATTTAAATGAGACGTTTCCAAATCCAATATCACCTGCACTTGCTATCGCGGTTGGTATCACATAGCTAAAATAAAACTTCCAGTTTGTCTGACTGGCTGGATGAACCAAGGGATGGGAATCATCATTTTCTTCTGCCAAGCACGACATTTCACATAGATAAATGAGAGAAACCAAAGAATAAATTGATGGAACGATGTAACAGTTATGGGACAAACAACCTGTAAACCTTTATGGGGATTAAACATCCATTTGTTATACAGCGACAACGTAATCGAGGTCAAATACCATCCCAAGATGAACAACACAAGGCGTTGTCTCATCAGATCCTTCTTTACAGAAAGGCGGAAAGGGGAATTGAAGGTGGGTAGAAAACACAGAAACCACGTAAAGTTTCTAAAAGAACTATGGAAATCCGTTGCGCTAACTAAAGGCTTAATTGGTTGTTCACTTTCTCGATGTGTTTTTATTTTTATAGAAGCCTAGATATTGCGAATCGGTTCAGGTAGTCAATTCCACGCGTTCGTTAAAGACGATAGGAGTATTTCTATAACATATATGTACAAGATACAAGGAATAAACTAATGCAGAATGCGCATCTCTGCTCCGTTTCTCACCACCTCAGTTTAATCTTTTTGAACGTATAGTTCCACAATTTGTTTGGTGGAAACTCTGTGGGGACCTTTAGTTCCATGGGAAACCTTTGCCATCCTCTGGAACATTAGCAGCCTCGAACATCTTCGGACTTAGCTGCTGCAAGATATCCATCGCATTCTTGGTACTTTTATACTGCAGCTTTAATTGTAACTGACGCTTTTCACGTAATTCTTTTGGTAAATTGACCAGCAGTGATGTATGGTTTGGTGTTTGATAAAATCTTCTCGAGATAATTTTAGCAGTTTAGGTTGCTTCCTACTTGCTGATAACACACTTAATTGTGTGACAGCTCTCTGTACTAACGGTGGTAGAGTACCTTTACTTTTAGTTCTTTTACCTCTTGTAAGGGTCAACGGGGCCAATTTTAGAGAGTTCGTAATCGGTGTATTTTTAATGGATTGTGTTGTAGTCGTAATTGCAGTTGGCAAAGTCATTTCTATAGATGATATTATCTCACCAGTTCCTTTTATGTACCTGTTATTAGACTTGACAGTGACGAGCTTTAACTATTGATGTAAATTGAAAAATAATGGTCATTTTTACGTAATGAAAGAATTAAATATGGTGATGACACTACCTTGTAAGATATCGAGTAGAAATCTTGAAGAAATCTTGAAGCAGTGAATAGGATGTCCGATACATTTTGTTGGCTTTGATTACTATCGAGATAATCTTCTTTTCTTTAATTTGGTTTCTATCCAAGTATCCTGTAAAGAACCTGCGTTCTTTGGAAATGCGGACAGTATTTCTAAGATTCTCTAGTTGGATCATGAAATACTCTTTAAGGCTTTACTGTCTGTACTGTTTTCCTAACTGTATTAATCCAGAGCATCTTAGTATTATGTTGTAGTTATGTGCCAAGACGTTTTGTAAGAACCTTTTGATAGCGCCGCATGTGTTGATTAATACAATACTCTTCTTGAAAAGCAAATAGAAGGGCACATATAGACCTTGAAACTTTAATCTAGACGCGTTGATATTGTTAAAGCCACTTTTGGTCATAGGAAGGAGGTGGTTAATTCACCCTAACTAGGGGAAGCAAATGAAAAATGAATGCTATAATTAACACTAACTAGATATAATGCTAAGTTCTCTTTCCTGGGACAAAGAACAAATGGGGCTAATTAAGATGGCATTTATGCAACATAAATGTCTAATACATAATTTGGAGATGCATTTTAATTTTTCTTTTTGGCTGTAGCGGAATGAACGAATCCATGCTCAATGGACTATCTGCACTGAAAGTCTGGGTGGATGCTAGCTTTGGTGGTGCAGATGAGATCGTGGGTGTAAATGTGTTTTCTAAGGTGACAGTAGGAGATGAGGAGTCCAGCTCTTGAGTGTTGTTACCTACATGCCTCTCGTCTTGCTCTTGTTCTTCCTTCTCTTTCTGTTGTTTTTGTTCATGGTCTTTGTCTTGTTGAATTATAGCTGGTAAAGTCTCAATTTCCTGAGGTTCATTCAAACTGTTTCGCTGAACAGTGGATTTAGTCTCAGGCGACTGTGACCTTTCCTTCTTGCTACTGTTACTGAGGAAACTGAACAGGTTTTTCATTTTCGACGGTGTCTTTTCCTTCCTGGGTTCCTTTTCTTAGGTTCTTTAATAATTTGAGCTACAAAGGGCTGTAATGGATCCACTTTAAAATTGGAATTCACCCATTCAGGTTTACTATGAGAACTATCATTTTGTCATTTACTGTACCTGGTATCGAGTATTTCGCATCCCAATCTTCTCTTGATTTAATGTGGTTTAAACAGGCAGTTACAGTTTTGTATAGACGATTGTTGGTAGAATCTCGTAGTGTTGAGTCGTTTTGAGATTTGGTAATTTGCTCCTTTTAATATCATGAGCTTTTTACTCCATGAAAATATGACTGGGGTTTCTAATTGTAATGTTGGTGGTGTTACTTGTGTACCAGCTCTTTTTCCTCCTCTAGCCACTTTTGGTTTATTATTAATGATTTACTTTGAATAGGACCCTTGTTATAGGTGTATATATCGTTAGGTGTTCGAGAATAAGTCATATAATTCATCAGTTTTCGGCCATGAGGTGCTTCGTCCAATATTTGGTAAAGGATCGTACTTTTGTCCACTTTGGGTGGGTTTGAGAGGTTCAATTCTGGGATCTCTATGAGATCTTCCACACATCTGTTTATTCTTGTATCATTATCGACAGAAGACATCGTTTTTTCTAGGTAAACTTTGGGCATGTCTATTAGTGTTGTTGTTGAAAGTCAATTTTGAATACAACGAAAGTTAACATTTTATGCCCGTTAAAATAAAGTGACAACTTGACGGAAAGAGAGTCAGGTATTTTCATCAATGGCCGTTGTCAGTAATCTACCACAGTTTCCAGATATTCAAATTAGTTTGACGTTATTTCATAACGTTTTAAACGCAAATGAAATACGATCTAAAGTGGCAGAATTGCCTTATGCAATTATCGATGCAAGGTCGATCTGTTCCATGGAACAGGTTTATGCTGCAATCTATCGGGCACTAGTAGAGTTTAGGTATGGTAAGTTAAAACCAAGAGTCTCCATTCTGAATGTCTTTATAGTTTGTCAGCAACTTCTAATATCGGTGAAGCTTACAAGAATTTTGGAATTAAAGAGGATTCCCAGGTGTTGTTAGTGATTCAAATAGTGAATAAAGATCAACAAGATTTACAAGTGCAAGGAGATGAGATACCTCTAAATGATGAAAATATATCTCAAAATTGTGATATGACCTTTATTAGAAAAATCTATAAATTAAACCAATTTCCCAGTACTTCTAGTAGTGATCTATCTAGAGCCGTGGTAAATTGTATCCAACTAAGAGGTTTGTGATGTCGCCATTTGGGATGCCTGTAATTCATCCGATAGTACACATCCCAATCCCATAAATGCTTCTGTGAGTACTCTTTTATATACATAATCAGGCCTGAAACCCGAAGCGATAAAATCTTTTCTATCTTTCAAATCCTGGATAAATGGATCATTGTATAATGCCTCATTGTAAGTATATTTGGGTGTTATATCTCTATCACCATTGAATGGAGTGAAAGGAACTGCATCCTTACGAGGACCACTGTTATTTGCCGCTGAATATGGATTGTTCTTGAGTACGCGGTTGAGCTCCTCAAGCTTTCTTCTCGCACTAGACTTCTTCAGTTTAACAGTATTTTTAACACCTTCAATAACATCATCGGCATCATCGGCACTAGATAGTCGATTAACAATTTCCTTTTAGCCCATTCATTATTCATCTTTTCCTCTTCTTCAATTTGTCTTTCAAGCGTGCGCTTCTTCATCTTCATTTCCTTTTCAAATTGCTGCCTTTGCTCAAAACTCTCTAAATCTTGCTTATTACGTTCAATATTAGTCATAATCAGTTGCTTGTTCAACTCTTCGTAGGTTCTTAACTTTTCCTCAGTCTTTTGTACATCAATTCCTTTATCCAAATTCAAAACTATATCTTCCACTTCCTCTAGATATTTGTTATATTCGTCTGCATTACCATCAAAATCATCTAATTGTTTATTAAATACATTGAAAACTCTTTTCCTAATGTCCACTTCCTTTTCAACTCCAACATCATCAAAAATCTGAGTCTTGAACTTATTCTTTCTCAAAATCTTATCACATCCTTTATAGGGACATTGAGCAGGTCCTAGACTAAATATACGATCCACACAAGATTCACATATTTTGTGGTAACACTCTGGATTCACTAAAACTTTACATCCGGGAAAGATACCGATCTGTCTTGCAGATCGGACACATATCCTTGTTATCGTAGTAATCATCCACTGTACTGGTTAGTTAAATCTGTTCGATTAGATTTGCATAATGTATTTCTTTTTGACATACTGGTTAATCTCTTAGGCCTTCTTTAGCGTTTATTTGTGTCTTCTACAGAAGTGGTTGAAGTTTTCAATCCGATAGGCTTATTGAAATAAAAGGTATCTTATGTTAATACTTACAACTAGAACAATAAATATTAGGTAAGAGTATTAAACAGGGTTAAGAGGGAAAACCAGCAAACTGTGTTGATTAATGTGGCATGCAAATTATCTGCTCCAAAGCTCAACTACCACGTTGGACTCGATTTCTCATTCCAGTGGGAATTTTTTGCTAATGAGTTACGGAACCTGGGCATTTTCTCATAAACTCTGTTATAATCAGATATACAAGCATTACGGACACAGATCAGTTTCTATTGGACTTATTGTTGTTGTTTGCTTTCTGCAACTCATTTTACTATTGATATGGTTTCAGATAGCCGTAACGGTGGGTCCTGGAAGGCTTCCACAAGTTTTACCAAATTTGATATTATCAGCTCACAATTCAGATCGAGATGGTAATGAAAAATATTATAATAAGGATTCGTCTAGTCCAGTTATATGTTATCAGTGCGATCCCAACGGGTACCCCATATGGTGTAGTAATTGCCAAAGCTTGAAAACTGAAAGGGCACATCATTCTAGTGAATTAGACCATTGTGTTCCCAAATTTGATCATAAATGTGTATGGCTGGGTTCCATAATTGGTAAAGACAATTATAGACTTTTGTACAATATTGTGTTTTCATGGCGATTTGGTTAGTAATTATTTGGACGTCAATTGTGGCATATATTAGAAGCATTAGTAGAGACTATAGAGGAGATGGCTCTCATTTAAATGGTAACCTCATCTCGACTCTTATTCTAACTGCTTCATCTTGGTTAATGGTTACATCTCTTCTGTTGACCCAAATAAACTGCATTATTAAGAATAATACTTCACTTGAAATTATGGAAAGAAGAAAGACATTTTCCACAAGAAGAATGTTTTGTTACTACAATCCTAATGATGGGTGTAGATATGTGGTGGAGCTCAGTAAGAAAGAATATCTGCTTTGCTGGTCAAAGGGAAGCTGGTGGGCCAATGCTGTGGAAAGTTTGGGTCCCAACATTCTAATGTGGGTGATTCCTTGGGGTAGTTCAGTACCTAAATTTAAATCTTGTCGAAAGGAGAACGTTACAGACGATAAGTCCACTCTTGAAGATGTATTGGGACCTTACAAGGAAACTTTGGGCAATAAAACTGTTGAATTAATTAGGAAAAAATTACAAACAATGAATACTTAACAAGACTGCAGGTTTACGGTCACGAACAATGATAGTTATCATGGATTAATAATTGCTGTTGATGCTCAGAGAATGTATTGTTAACAGTTTATGTAAAAGTACTTTGATGATTCAAAATATTTCTTAAATTGATTGAGAATAGTATAGCAAAATAATAGAAATTTGTTCTTAATCTTCTACTGCTTCTTTAAAGTTTGAAAAATGGTTCATTAATTCCAATTCTGTTGACAAAGTGTCCCATCTATAGTTTATTCTAATGTTAGGTACATTAGTTTTACCCACATCATTACCTTCGACGCCGTTTTATAGAAATCCTTACCGATCCAATGAGATTTGATTTGAGCCTCCCATCCACTTTGTAGCACTGAGTTTCGGGCTAATTCACACATGTCTACATTAGACAATTTATAGATTTGAGCAGCAACGGAATACTCCTCAATCAAAGGTTCTCTAGTGTAGGAAAACTGTAACGGATCATCAGTAGATAAAGAAACATTTAATCCTCTTTTAAAATAGTGAGGAAATGGGTTCTTATCATAAGTTAAGAAAAGGGCATTGTTTGATAATGGAGACATGGCAATACCAACTTGATCCAGATAGTACAAGTATTGGACAAATGGTACTTTTCTTAAAAGAATACCATGCGAGATACTCTGAGCCACCAAGTAGGCGGAAACTAAATGTTCAGGATCACCTGCTTCACCACAGTGTGGTCTTAATACCAATGTGTTAAAGCCTCTTTCGCTCTCCACTGATTCAAAGAGGCCATACTTGCATACATGTAATACAAGTAGTAAGAATATGGAGGGTTGTTTGGATTATCCCAATTGGAAGCCTTAGGGTATTTTCTGAAGATTCTGCGATCCACCTTAGACTCATCGTCCACAGAGTCGAATCCGATAACTCTTTGTAAGAAAATGTGTAATTTCGGATGAGACTGAGGATTTTAGTGACTTCGAATAGAGGTTGATAGATGTTCTTCATCAAGTCGAAAAAGTTTTCGACTTGACCCGTGTTCTTGTAAATACTGTAAAGACGAGGGCACTGGATTAACCAACGAACATTATGGGAAATCAGTTTGTTGTCAATTACCCAGCTTGCTAGTTTATCCCATTCGTCAATGGATCTACCATATATGGATATTCTGTACTCGCAATTCTGGTATTTGGAATTTTCTAAATCGGATACCACTTCCTTTGTGACTTGAGCTAAGTAGGACCCTTTTATGTAATTATTGGTCTTCAGAAAAATTTCTCTTAGACGAGATTCACCAATTGGGTTGTATTTTAAGTTAAATTTATCAAATCTGTGGAAAGTATCTTTATGAGCATGCATGTCCAGGGTATCAATGGACAAGTCATAGCCACTCAAATTTAAGGATTTAAATACTTCGTCCAATGTCAAAATTTTACCATCCCTGAAGATCACATTTTCTCCCCATTGTGCCTTAGCTTGTGTTTGATAAAACGCAACAAGTGCTTCTGATTCATACATGCTGAGTGGTGAACGTGGGTATCCACTTTTCTAACATTGTAAAATCTCTGTGGGGATTTCTCTTGGAGACACCAGTTTCCTGGAATTCGTTCAAAAGATAATAAAGGTTCCAGCGGGCTTCTAAATATTGTAATCTTCTGAAGGCAAAGGATTTGGCAGGACCATCTGAAGAAAGCGCAATCATCCTTTCCAAATCCATGTAATACTCACGCAAATTAGGAATTTTACAAATTAAACCGTCTGGATCTTGACTACCGTGAACAACATAGATATCATCACCACCAATGCTAAAATCGTAATTTGGATCTTCTCCAGGTATAGTGCATTTTGAAAATCGAAAATTTCACAATCAGGCTTATTCTCCACTTTAATCACGGTTTTGGTCTCCTGGTTATAAGTGGGTCTAGGCGGTGGTGGATAAATCACCCAATCAGAGCTATTTTTGGATTGTCCCAATCGTGTTGTAAAGAGGTAGTTTGGTACTTTTCTCTCATGGCTCTGCACTCTGCAACATTAGAATAAAGACCAACTAACTCTGGGGACGGTTCGTCTAGAAACTTTTCAGTAGAATTATCTGCGAACACACCCATTTTGTAACTAGAGGACCTGCAAGCACTACGATGGGTGTCAGTTGGTAAGTCCGGAACTGTCAATTTGGCATTGGATGATAAAGTTCTCCCTTCTTCGAATGAACAGGATCACCTTCAGGACCAGATGTTCGGTTTAAACTTGAAGGTCTCTGATGATCAACGGCCAACTCCTTAGTGCCTCTTTCGAGTAATTCTTTGTTTTCCTTGTAGGAAAAATGGGCATCTGCTTCTGATGGTGCCAATGCAACACCTTCAGAAACTCTATCAGGCTTATCGTTTCCTGCAAATAATCCAACACTTTCAGGATTGGCAACGTCGTAGGATTCCGTAGGTTCGAGGGAAAGGTCAGCCAGACCTTTGTAGGTACCGTCAGCATCCATACTGGGTTCTTTGAGAGAAAGAAATAGAAGACGAGAACGTCAAGCTTTACTTTCCGTTGTCGTATGAACTGTATGTCATGTTTATAAAACTGTGATGTGAATAGTTTGAAGGAGTCGCTCAATGCAGTCTCACATGATCAGCCTTAGTGAAAAAAAAAAAAAATGAAAAGGCCCTTTATAGGAGGAATCAGCACCAAAAGGAAATTGACATTGTCTTTACGTAAACGGTTGGTTTAGCTTATTGATTTTAAGAGCTATCTAATTCAAGAAACCTTTTTTTCTCGAGCAAAGAGCACCTTTTACCCTCTTGAATAATAATCCGTGTGATGGGCAGAAAGAGTAAAATTGCTGCTGATACTTCTTGCACTTCATAATTTGGAGTAAGTAATAGCTGCTGTAGTAACAGCGGTTTGTAGCATTCACAGAAGGCTACGGATTAGAGAATTTAGCTCATGTTTGTAAGTTCGAGCAATTTCAGATAAAACTGATCGAAGTTCTTTAGACAACTAAACAAACCTTTATAGTTCTGGTGATAATAAGCTGTCAAACACTAAACTACTCGTTAAACTTCATTGCAACTCTATCATTGTCCTTATCAAGTCCGGTTCTTCTACGAGATTGTTCCAAGATTCTATGCATGCGATGTTACTACTGCTGAAATGTTCCCTCGAACAAATCCTAACTTTTCTTTTATCAGTTAATCACGTGTTTGTAATTAGGGTTTGGATACTTAGGGTTAGTGATGCCCTAAAACGCGGTCTTTCCCTTTAGGGCTTGATTGTTTACCAATATACGTTTTGCGGTTTTCAACAAATATGAACTTTACCTCTTCATGCCATCGTTGTAATCATATTAAATCGAGTGCTGTTGTTTCAACTATTCTAGGTGTTTATTCATTCTCCGGTATCGTTGATTGCAAAATCGTGCTTCACTATATTCTGAACCATGGATGACTATTTGAAGCCTGGATTTGATCCCAGGTCCTTAAAAGTTCCACAGCTGAGAAGAATATTAACCGAAAATAATGTTGAGTTCCCATCCCATTCTAAAAGGCACTGTTGGTAAGACTGTTTGAAGAAAACGTTGGTCCGAAGTTGCGTAAGCTGAGGAAAAACATGCGAAGGCGTTGTCTAATGGTGATAAAGAAGGGTTAGAACAAGATCAGCAGCTAGAACTAAATCAGGGGACAGTTCAGATGAAGGTACAAAAATCGAGGAAAAGACGTGCCAGTAGTGCTAATGTGGATGAGAAAGATGACCATGATAAGAACGAAGACAATGAAGATGCTGAGGGTGATATAAACATGGATGAAGCTAAACAACGTAATGTCCGTGATAGTACTCGAAGAAGGAGAACAAGAAGAGGAAGAGAATTGGTGATGAATCCCAAAATACGCCAATAACTGAAAAGGTGGCCAAGAAAAGTCCTAGTAAGTCACCACGTCAGTCTTTGGTTATTGAAAATTTGAGTCATCGGAGTCCGCGTCTGGATCTGCATCGTCATCTTTCAGTAATGATAACGAACGAAGCACACCTGCGGATCTAAGTCATTTGAAGGTGTCTGATGCGTTCAAAGCTCAGTGGGAGAAGGCGTTGGAAAATGATGAAAAGGTTGAATTTGTCAAAGGGGAGCAAAGAGGTGTATTTCCTGCGAAGAAGGAGGGAGATGTAGCACTTGAATCGCTCTTGAGGGTGTCTACGCCGGAATTACCTACCCAGGAGCATGTGAACGAGACTGAAGAGCGTGTAGAGAAGTTGGAAAAGATGTGCAGCCGCAGATCAAGCAGGAGAGTCCAAAATTGAACGTGAAAGAGGAAAAAGTGGATGTCAAGACGGAAGAATCAGATGTTAAACTCCAGAAGACGGAGAAGCCTGATATAGAAGAAATAGGAGAAGTACAAGAGGCAGAACCAGAGGAAGCTGAGGATGAGGACGAAGATGAAAATCAAGGGCATGACCACATCAAAGAGGAGCCTCTGGAACAGATAACCTCTGGAACATGCTTTTGGAAACGCTCTGTGAGATTTATCGGTAAATCCTTATACAATCTTTTAATCTTTACCCTTATTGTATTTCCTATTATTTATGGTCTCTGGTACCGTGAATCACAAATCTCCATAGGCTACTGCGGACAGGAATTGCCTTTTCCATCGTTATCTGAACAGTTAGGAACATTTCCATTTTCCCTACCGGAACCTAGCTGTCTGCCTTGCCCAGATCATGCCTTATGTTATCCTCGAATGCAGTTGAAATGTAAACCAGAATACACTTTGAAGCGCAATTTTTGGTCATTGTACGGATTGCTACCCTTGTCGGATTCATGTGTTAAAGACAGCGAGAGGGAAAGACTGATCGAAGAAATGGTGGATAAATCCCTTCAATTTCTTAGAGTAAAAATGCTCGGATTGCATGTGGTGAATGTAACGATGATGTCAAGTGTGGAATCTTGGAGGATGAACTATATCAGATTTTTATGAGAGTAGAGCACCTTGGATTAACGACGAAGAATTTGATGATCTATGGGTTCAAGCAGTAGCAGATTTGAAAAAGAACCCGAAATTACATGGAGGCAAGTGAGTACAACAGATTTTTGAAGAATTTTGCTCTTTTGCTAGAATATTTGATACTAACATCGATAAATTATTGCAGTCATCAGAAAGTGAGTATAGAATTTTCAGAGACTCCCAGGACCAAAATGAGACCAATGATATTTCGTGGCAGAAAAGATATTTTTCAAAAGCAAGGAACCAGACTGGGATTTTTCGGTCGACATCCAAGAAGTACATTGGACTGAAATGTAAGTTTGAAAATGAAATATACAGAACTTGTTACAGAAATCGGAAATTGATAGTACCGCTTATATTGGGAGCTCTCTTTGGTAAGTTCTTATTGTCGGTTAATAGGAAAGTATGTCAAGAAAGGATCGAAGTAGATAAATTGACCAAGAAAGTGGTTAATAAGTTGAAAAGCACCAAGAGGTTGGAACATAGTGAAAATCCCTTTTAAGTACTGTTCAATTGAGAGATGTCCTTCTTTCGGATGTGGTAGATTTGAAATATAAAAATCGTTTGTGGCAAAAGACGTCCAGAAAATTGGAACACAATAATACTAATATCAAATCCAGTTTAATGGAGATCCATGGTGAGATTATGAAATGTTGGGAATGGATAGGACCTCTTGATGATGTAGGAGATGGCGAAGACACTGGAAATCAGTAGTTATGTGCTTAAGTCGTCGTGCTGTCCCCAAGACAGCGTCATATACTTTCAGGTTTGTATTATGTACTTTGATGAACACTCAACTTAACACTTTATATAATTTACTAGTTATAAGGAAATAATTGTAAAATTACAAGTCTACTTACCGAACTTACGGAATTCTTTGTTTTGTTTGTTTCTTTCCATTGATAAGCTCAAGCAATTCCAAAGCCCTCATGACCTTCGTTAATTGCTAGAAGTAGCGATCCACGCAAGGTTTCATAAGAAGTATAGGAAGGCAAATTCAATTGGTTGAAGCACGTGTGAGACGATGGTAATCTGTCGGTGGGGCAATAATCTCTGTGGATAGAGAATTTGCATATTCCGCTAACACCCGTTAATTCCTTAAAACCATTTAATGGAACCTTGCTTGTACCGGTAACGAATTGCAAAGTTTTGCTCTCTCTTCTGCATCAAAGGACCTAACAGCTCTCCAGAAATAATTTATTTGTTTGCAATTTGCTGTGTAATTCACATAGTTTGTATTGTTTCTCCAATCATCGACATCTAAATCAGGCAAACCACTGATTAGAAGCTCTAGTTCTTGTTCATCAAAAATAGAGATTAACTCTCTTGGAATTAATGCGTAAAACCTTGTAAGAAATTATCCATCTGTTCCTTTACAGACAGATGAAGTTTGTACTCAACAATTTTTTCACATACTCCTGCTTATTCTCTTCAGTCACTTGTATTTGGCTACCGCCAGGAATTAGTTCTACCACTTTTCGTTCACCGTAATCATCCGTTTCCAAGAAGAACGTTTCTTCGATGATATCAGTGATATCATTTTCTAAAATCCAGATCAGGGACTTGTAATAATCGAGATCCAGGGACTCCATATCTTTTAAAGAAACAGGTCTTCCTAAAATATTCTTGTAAACTTCTCTGCTAAAATGGCAGTCCAGGAAACATTGGTCACAAATAGCCTTCCCAATAACCATCCCGACGAATTTAAAGAAGGACAAATGCTCAGGATTAATACCCGAAGTACGGTTAGGACGAAAAGTTGTCCTATCAGATTCCACAGGAAGGAATAATGCATAATCTGGATTGAACATCTGTCTGGAGAGGACTTGATACCATTCTCTGGTTAGACCACCAGCATCAACACCGCTCTCCCCTTAAAAGTGATTTCCAGTTTAGACTTTTAATATCCTCGTTAGATTTGAAAAATAAGGCCCTGTAAGAATCAAGGAAAACTTGGTCACGACGAACAGAAATGCTTAACTTAGGTCTATCAGGAGCATCACTACGTAACTTAGCGGTGAAATAATATCTCTTGTTATCAAAATCTAGGACTTTGGGGTTTTGACAAGCAAAGAGAAGGGACCACTCATCAGTTTAGGATTGGACCTAATCATTTGGTTGAGCAATTTCTTGTGTGCTTCAGTGAATTTGAAAAGAAACCCTCCGTACCTGAGTTAGAGAAATCAAGCTTCTTCTCATCCTCATATTTCAAAGTAGTATTCTTATTTCCAGAATGAGAAGTCTTGAGATGCTTGAAGACTACCATTAAAGACTCGATTAATGGCAGTAATACAGTAGCAGAAGTGTTTAATCCTTTACGGTTTTCAAACACGAACAAACACTTACTTAGGGATGACCAGATCTGTCCCAACTCCATTTCACCATAAACACTCATTAACTTGCTCACATCTTCTTCAGATAAGTTTTTCTTGTGTGTGTAAAGGTAATCGACAGCAGTTAAGACTTTCAACAACTTAGCTTGGTCTGAGCTAGGTATTGTTAACTTTTGAACCAATTCAGAATTAAACTCCGTACCATTTGACACCATCGAGCTTTCCTCGGTTAATTTGTCCAAGTCGGCAACTAAATTTTGAACCGTTTTAGGGCTAAAGAAATTAGCTCTTCAGTGAAAATTCTAACTGCATCTCTCAACATTGATAAATGATGCATTACACTCAACATTTGTTGGAAAACTCTAGTGTTACAGCTGTCCATGTTGATAATGGAAACAATCCTCTCAAAATCTTTACGGTCAAAATAGGGGACTTGGAATTTCTTCTTAGAACCACTGCTTTCATCGCTATTCTTTGAGAGTGCATTGATAGGTTTTGTGCATACCTGTAAAATTCTTGTCAATAAGTCCATGAGAACGCTTTCATCAGTAATGATCTTTCTATCAAGTAAACCAAACAAATATTTTATGGGCCACTTCAAATTTTTGTGGAAGATATCTCGTTTATTCTTCACCGGAGCCTTATTGACCATCAAGTTTTCATGTTCAGTTATGAAGAAATACTTCAATCTGTTATCAGAATCAAGCAGGTTTTGTAAAATTTCAATCGCTTGGTTAGCTACTATTAGAGGGGAACAATCAGTTGGCAATTGACGACCACCAGAAACGGAACTCTGGATTTTTCCACTGCCATTCGCACGAGAAGATATCAAGTTGTAAACCTTCTCCAAGGAATTTTCATCCACGATACCTTCGGTCAAAATCACCAGAAGCATATTGATAATTTCGTTTCTACTTTGTTTGCTGGAGCACAAGCGATAAAATAACTCATGGTATATTTCTCGCTGAACATATGGTTGCGAAATAAATATGGACTTCATAAGGGCAGCAATACCGGCACGGTCAACAAGTGGTGAGAAATAAGTTCTACTAGGCTTCTTCCGGTCATTTTCAGATCTGCGACGATCTTCTCCAGACTGAGTTCCAATGTTGATTTCACCTTCATCACTGAGCATGTCCTCATCCTCGTCATGCTCATGGGTTTGTTCACCGATAGAATGGATGATGTTCGAAAACCTGGTTTCGGCAGACTCTTGTTCCAAAATTTCCTCACGCAGATTCTCAGGTATAGCATCCAAAAGTCCGCATCAATTTCTCTGGAATGAACATCGTTCCTCATCGCTTCAGCTCTACGTTCACGGACATGTTGAGCAAATACCTCTGTACGCATATCTTCTGGCAGCGCATTTAAGAACTCAGGATCGATATCCGTGCCGCCAATGTCAACTTCAGCGCCATCAATGTTGACATAAACTGGTTCATGAGGTTCATTACTTTCCGTATGATCACCACGAGTTGAATCAGATGCAGGGTTTGAGGCAGATCTTGCTGTCTGTTCAGCTCTCTCTGCCTCTTCCTCCCGTAGCTTCTCGAGGCGTTGGTTGTACTCGCCTTGTCTACGTTCCTCAGCTTCACGGTACAACCTTAAACTAGGCTCGTAAAGCTTTGTAATGACTGTTGGAATAATAAGACTTGCATAACTTTTAGTGTCGTAGAACATATCAAAGATATCCTTCCAACGTGATACTGTTGGCTTTAGGATGATTCCATCAGACGAGCGCTCATCAAAAACTCACCACTGAAAAGTACGTTAGAAAAGTGAGTGTGTTCTGGTCTATGACGAGTACCACTACCAACGTTCACCAATTGGTCTGAAATACCATTTTCAACTTCCTCTAAACCGGATGGCCCTAGTGGGTTAATCAAGTTACTCTGGTTACGACGGCCACCATTCAGCAGAGTTAATGATGGGGACCAAGCAAGGAATGGCCATGGTTACGGCGAAAAGAGTGGTTGTGGTGGCGGCCATGACGGCGTGCATCCTGAATTCTGATTAGAGGTTGACCCTCGCCGTGGAAAACATGTTCTAATCCTTGGAAGACACCAGCGGCTTCATCTTCATCGGAGGTATCTTCAATTATATCGAACCCATCAGTTGCAGCCCATCTTCTTCTTAATCCACCAACATGGGAATCGTCATCATTTTCACCGTCTTCACCATCTTCGAGATCTTCTTCTGAAGCAGATAGTTCAGAAAGGCCAGATTCCCAATCAGATTCATCGACATCGTAATCACCCAGTTCAATCTCGAGGCCATCGTCTCCATCGACATCAATGACTTCAATATCACCATTTGAATCATCACTGTAATACGATTCACCTGAACCTTCTTCATCACCTCCTTCCCCATCATGACCTTCGTCATCATGCATATGTTCCATTTCACGATCATCACTTCCATAATCCATTTCTTCATCACCACTTCCTTCCAGACCAGAAGGATCTCCATGGTCAGACCCATGGTCATGGTCATCACTGAAGACAACTTCAAAATCACCGTCATCCCCATCTACAAATGCAATATCTTCATCATCACCCATCAATGAGACATCCTCATCATCATCCTCTTCAATGTCTTCAACATCGTACATTCCTAAAGCAGAGTTCTTGAACATATCTGGGGATCTTCTTTATCCGACTCTTCATCAACATCCTCTTCATCATCATTGCTCTCGATTTTGAAGAGATCAGCAAAAGTATTTCTGATGGAATTGATACAATTTAAAGGATCGACGGCATTATTAAACAAGTTTTTGGCGAATGGGTAATTCAAATCGACACCGGCAATACAATCGGTTACTGAAGCTGGCACATTCATGTCTATCATAAGCTTGCAAATTTGATATTGGTCTGCATCGAGCTTGTTAGAATCTAACAACAACCTCAAATATGGGGCTTGAACAAGCACCATGGAAGAAATGATTTTGAACCACGTCTCCAGTTTGCTAACATTAGCTTCCAACAATTTTGATGTCACAGTAGAGTTTTTCAATGCTCTCATTATAGATTCGATGGTGAACTTTCTGATGAAATTCATATCAGGATCAATAGTCTTGAGATCACTTTTCTTAGTATTATCGTCTTGTACAGCTGCAATAAAACCAATGACTACAGAGCGAGCTAACATGCTGATTACTTCTCTCCTTTTAGCTTCAAATTTATCTTGCTCATGGGCTGTAGACTTATCTAAGAGTTGATAAAGGAAAAGTTCAAGGCAGTAGATTTGGGTTTTGGAAATTCCGTGTATTGATTTCTTCTTTCAAATGTTAGGAATTCAAATTTACATTGTTTGTAGCTGCTAACGAGTTCAATGAGAACCTTCAATAGAAACATCATGTATGCACATACAGGATTTCTTGTTGGATCTACTTTTTCTTGTTTATCATTAGAGTTATCCTTGGTATCATCAGGTTGAATAGGTTCAGATGTCCAATCCTTCTTATAAGCAGCCATTAATTGCGATAAAAGAAGATGGATGATACCTGTTCTATTCTGAACAGTCGAATTAGCTTTATTCTTTGCCACAAGGTCATCATTTTCAGCAGGTTTATCCTTAAAGTTTCTGTAAACGTTGTACTCCTGGAGTTTGCCATCTCCATTAAAAGATTGGAACCTTGCAGTCTCACAAAGGTTATCGACAAATTTATCAGGATTTCTCATAACAACATGAGGCTTTTCTTCAATTAGGCTGGCTAAATCACGTTCTTTTCTTTATGATCTCCAATGACTCTGGTGGTAAAACTTTTATTTAATTCACAGCGGATTAAAATAGATACAATGTCAACAGTTTCAAAACATCTCCTAACAAGCAAAAGGAAGGATGACTCTAGGAAATTTATTTTATCTGATTTTTGGAAGATTCCAATTACTTTTAATAATTTGGATAAGGTACCTGACCGAGCTATTTCACCTGCGTATCCTTCACTTCTAGCGTAGAAGATTAATATTCTACAAGTTGCTAGAGCTGAGTAAAAGTTTGTTATTTCACCAACACGAATCAAAGAATTAAAATATTTTGTTTGATATTCACAGGAATTCTGTAAACATTAGGGGTTGGTGGTAAACGGTATCTTACGTGAATGTCCTCCGGTAGATTTTCCATTATGGGTACCTCAGATTTAGCCAAAATAATCTCATAAACGTATAACGCTTTGGAAAACCAGGAACTATTGACATATTCTGGACTTAATGACTTCTGCAAATATTCTAAAACTCAGAAATTAGACGACCAGTATTTTCATAGACCTGCTTTTCATTCAGAAAAATACCAAAAATATGAATTAAAGACGACAATGTAGCGCCATCTTCAAGACGAGTTTGAAGAATTTTCTCTAAAACTTGAGAAGCGAAATTTTCAACTGGCTCATCATAGTTACTAAACATTTGTAGTAAAGTCCTTGCAATGGCATTTACTAGCTTGGGGTAGAATGGTAAAACATCGAAAACTTTTGTGGAAGGCCATTATCAAGGAACTCATCAGTCATTGTTTCCAATCGATCACTTGAAAACATATCATTATCGTGGCGGGGTTCCATAGGAGTGAGTGAAAGGGAACCACTGAGTTTGATAGACTTATAATTCTCCCAAGCTTCTTCAGAGAAAACATCAGGTTTTGATGGAAACAATCCATTGTCATCCAATATGCCGCTTTCATTTGCATGTTCCTCAGCGCTTATAAATCTGTGAGCTTGTTCTTCTGTGAGACCACAGGATTTCAAAGCATTTATGTTTCTATAGCGTGGCGGCATCAGATCCCAGTTGAGCTCTACTATGAAGTCCTCGTCAGGGCAATGTTAGTGTAAATATTCTTCAATATAGTAAGGACTTGCTTGAAAACAGCGTATGGCACAGTTCGAGCTTGTGAATTAAATAGGCATCTTTCATTGGCCAATTTGTAGATTAAACATATGGACATTTTTTAACCATATTCATGAGGGCTCTCGTAAGAACGTAGTCATTGTCAGCTTTAGGAGATAACCCGAAGATTTCCATAGAAGGTATGTGTTCCATAGTATCTGGTGAGAGTGACTTATTAAAAAGCTCAAAAGGTTCAAAAGACAACTGAGGGTCAAGACTTCATCCGTATTCTTGATGTAGTCAACTTCCTCAGTCGCAGCAATGTTTTCAAATGTAGACATTTTGGCGAATAACGATCTAATGGCATCCGAGTAAAACCTATAACCACCGTATTGGTAAAATAGATATGCTGGTACACTTTGTAAAATTCCAGTACCAGTTATCGATGTTTTCGGGAAGGAATAGATGTAGTTAATGAAGTTGAACGTAACTAGGAAATATGGTAAGTTCCTCTCTAATTCAACCGCATGTAACATTTCTTTCATCTGCGAAGACACTTCGTCGAACACACGGATTTCGATAACCTGTTCTTCTGGCTCTACCTCCATGTTTCTCGCATGAGTCAATCTTAAAAGCATCTGAAAAGCATAGCAGTGCAAGATTGTAGTTTGTTCAATAAGAATCTCACTTGAAAGGTGTTCTTATACTTTGCACTTGTAAAATCGTCCTTGAGAGCCCGTTTAAAAGGTTTTGTCGCATGAATTTGTACCGGCGATGAAGTACCAAGCGGTTCAGGCATTGTTTCGGTGATTACTTCATCCGGCATTTTGCGAGCTAAATACATCTCTTCAAGGGCACATTTCTGGTAAAGCAGCCTCAATAATTTTATCAATTCAAAGCCATCTTTATTGAAAAGTTTAATATTTGATGAATTCTTGCAGGTATTAGAGAAGTAACGTTAACGTATACGTCAGTCATGAGATACAGTAATGCAGCTAGCCCTGAAAAGTTACCTAAAAGACCATCTATATCAGAATTATCTCTACCCTTCCTTGCTCTTAAAAGTAACTTTCTTCGTTGTTAAAAATAAAAATTCACTGATATTCAAAAGACGTTCCCGTAAAACCTTCATCATCTCTGGAAAAACATAATCTTTCTTTTGCTCATCGAATAATTGTAATACATCTGTAAAGTTCAACATTGCTTGAGACGTAGTATAGTCAAAAGGTGGTCTATCCATGATAATAATAGAAAACAAATCCCTAACATTGAGCTTCTCGGGAGGTTTTCTAATGTTGAGTTGTCTAGCGACATACCATAAATTACGTCTGCAAAGCAGTCCACTAGTGGTGTAGCTTCCTGCACTTCCCAAAATGCAAGCTCTCCGGCAGATTCCTCTTTCTCATCAGCTGGCTCATCTTTGCTTTGGAAAACAACTCTTCACTTTGAGAAGGTTCATAGAGGTAAGGCTGCTTGAAACTGACACGCTTAGGAAGTTCTTTAACGATGTCATGGAAACATTCTAAGATCTGAGGTTTTAAATCAGGATAATGTCTTGCAAGTTCATCCATAGAAGCACCTAAATCGGTTGCACTTTCTTTCCAAATTAATATTTTGGCATATTCAGGATTAGTTACTGCGTCAAACAAAAATTTTACCATGTTGTTTTCCTTGGCCTTTTAACCCTTCAGGGTTCAAACATAGTGCAGATATAACATCAGGAAGAATGGATAATAGCTCTGAAGACGGTCCCATCATTTCTGGAAAATGATCGATGATATATGGCACTAGACCCGCTTCTACAAGAATTGGGTAGATTGTTGGTTCACTGTTTATTACTCTCTGAACGATATCCAATGCATATGTAATTAAAGTGTAACCAAACACACTCCTGTTTTCCAGAATTTTTTGATTGAGATAAGTATAGGAGAATCTATTAGGTTTCTGATTCTATCACCTGAATCAGTTCTTAGAAGTTTCAATACTAGTTTTAACAAACTTCTAATGTACGCCAATTGTCTGAACGAAACCGAATAATAAACAACAGAATATTTTGGAGGACCACCATATTCTGGGTGCTCTAATGCAAAGTCAACTTCTTCCATTATTGAATTGATTAAAATTGTGAAACCATCGCTACTGATGAACTCAGCTGTAGAATCACCATCATTAATGACAGCTTCCAAGAGATGTGTTGCCGATGCCAAGGTACGTCTGTAAGTAGTGTTTTGACCAGCATGATATCCAGCAGACTAGGTATTAGCCCGGCACCAAGCAAGGACTCGTGTAAAGCCTTTACATCGGCTAAGTTAGAAATCAAATAGAAAAACCTTACATTGTACTCTTCATCAACTTCTTGTGATTCATCTCTTAAAATCTTACCGATATAACGTAATATTTGGAATAATAATCCGTGTGACATGTTACCTCCCAAGTTTCTTACAATATCGGAACACCACACATGTTTTAATGAAGTACATTCTAATGCAAACAACGAATCTAACCTCAAGTCCCTTGGTATTTTAGTTTCAGATAATGACACAAACTCAGTTAAACTATTAAACGCATAGGGTCGACCTCAAATAGTTTGGAACTAACTTGTGGAGGAACATAAACAGTGTTCACGACGGCAATAGCATTAAATTTCGTCCTTATTAGCAACTTTCTTAACTCTATATTTTCGAAAGAATCGTCACTAAATGCTTTTGCCATAGTTACTTGGATCGAAAAGTCAAACCAAACATCCGAAGGTAGAATCTCCATACCTTTATCAAATAGTTGTTGCAATGAATGACTTTGCAAATCTTCCTTGGAAAACACTAATCTTTTCATGGAAGAGTTTTGACCCGCTTCTTTACCAGAACCAGAAGGTGGCAGTTTTTATTATTGGAATTATTACCACCACTTCCACCAGCTGTATAATAGGTATATTTAAGTTTAGACCACTTGGAAGGGTATTTTTCTTGTCTAGAAACAATTCTACTAAGGAGAAATGTTCGTCACGTTCTTCATCCATTGTAGAAGATGGTATAGACAGTGCTAGCCTTAATACTTTTTCTTTAGTTGAGGGTTTCCTAAAATATTGTCTTGGTCAAACCTCTCACGGGTAATAACGTATCTTTCTCCCATAATGGCCAAAACTTTTGTGGCTTCCAATTTAACCTTGAAATTAGGACAATTCAAAAGGTTGTTCATCACATCCAAAGAGGAGTAAATAAATCTGTTTTCAGTATTACAGAGAAGACGTGAAGTGAATTGTGATAAATCGACACACAACTTCTCTTCATTTGTACTCATTTCAATTAATTTTACTGGTTGTTTTCTAGGATCTATGCTTTGATAGGAATATTTTTCCACCACTCTTGTCAAAATTTCATCTATCCGGTTCAAAACCGGTATCCAAGTGAAAAGATCATCCCTTGATCTATCCCATTCACGTATCCCTTTTAACTTTTCTACAAATTCTTCCTCAGAACATTGAGTTAATTCATCCATTAACGGTTTAAAACTCAAAGAACTCTGCTCTTTCTGTAACCTCTCGTATCTAGTTAACTTCACCATGATTAAATAAAGTCAGGTAGATTGGATAAGCTTTTTAAAAGACTCTCAGATGTAGATCAAGGAGAGAATTGAAAAGTATAAACCCTTTTCTTCACTCCTAAGGCAATCAATGCTTTTAAAGTACCAATTTTGACTAGTCTTCAGGCTCAAATAAATCCAATTTGGCCCCAGAAACCTTTGAGTTGGTTCTATATCCCCTAGAGATGAGCTTTGCAGATTTTCAGCTTTATAATCGCAAGGTACGTTTATATTATAGAGGCAAGAAAATGTGATATGAATAGCCGGGTAACAAAAGCTACATATGACAAGATATCATTTATTCATTTCAGATTATTGTAGAACTTTCTCCTTCGCATTAACTATTCTTTTCGAAATCTATGGATTGGTTTTACGTAGGTTCAGTGGATTTACTTTGGGTCTACCAACCTCTCTGCGTATTGGAGCGACTCTCGGTTGTTGTTGCTGCGTAATGAATGAAGATGAATTGGGATGAACTACTGCTGTTGGGGAGCGAATCTATTGCTACTGCTCGAGCTACTACCATCATTGTTATTATTATCTGTTGTTACAGCGTTAATATCCGTTTTATGTCCAATTGTTTGCCTTTAGGGGCAAAATGTTGATAAAGAGT
Organism: Zygosaccharomyces sapae; assembly: GCA_900465325.1. Lineage (NCBI taxonomy): Eukaryota > Fungi > Ascomycota > Saccharomycetes > Saccharomycetales > Saccharomycetaceae > Zygosaccharomyces > Zygosaccharomyces sapae. The sequence continues at coordinate 33,772 of UEGL01000020.1, read as the reverse complement.
ATCTCTAGAGGATTCTATGCCTTTTCCTTGAGTACACTTACCGGGACATGCTTAGAAGTGGTCTGATCAATGGTATGTTTAACAGATTGGGCATTATACTTGGGATCAAAAACGTTTTCTTCTGTAACGGGTACTTTGTCTTGTAAGGATTTAGCACCTCTAGCGTTTACAAAAGTTACTGGATCAGAAGAACTTGTAGAAGGCGTTTTTGCTGTAATGGATGTCCGACTGATGTTGTCCCCGGTCGATCTTGAGGTAGAATTTCCGGTTTTCACCCATCCTTATTAAATCATCATCCTGGAAGTCGTCACTAAACATTAAAGAATCGTCAAGTAAGTCATCTTGATCGGGATTTGCAGTCGTAGGGCCTTTAGCATTACCGTGATTAGGTGCAGCAGAAGCAGTTGTCTGTGGCTCCGCAGTTTCAGGTTTAACATTTGTAAGTTGTCGCCTTTGTTTGGTGGACCTGAATCTTCCGTAGTATTGGCCCTAGTGGCTTCACTAATTTCATCTGAAGGTCTAAAAGATTACCTTCATCAAAGTCTGGAGGATCAAATTTAACTTTATCAATTCTTGAAAGGAAATCTTTGTCGTAAAGACAATTACCTAGAGCATTACCAAATCCTCTTAAAGACCTTTTCAAGGCATCGGTGACAGCCGATTTTTAGCCCTTTCGAATGCAGCCGATTTACGACGTTCATTTTCAACAGTACCGTATCCAATATCTTCTCTATATGTACCGTTATCTAGCGTAACACGCACTATAGCAGTACACCCGATACAAAATCTTCCTTGTCGTTCATCTAAGAAATCAACCATTACACTTTTAACCTCTGTAGACCAGCCATTGAAGCCAAATATTTGATTGGCAAGATTTATAACTTTCCATCCCTCAATATATGCAACTCGACTGCTACCAAATCCAATCCTTTTAGATATATATTCTGGACCCAATTTTTATCTAATTTTGCTTGAATATCTTCATTACTCTTGAAATGTATTCCATTTTGGACTCCATATTGAAATTAGAGGTCTACCGGAGACTCTTCAATCTTTTTAATGGAAGGCTCTTATTACCTGGTTTGTTGATCGAACGCGAAGAAACCTCGTGAAAGGATTCAACGCATCAAAAGTTGAAAAAGTTCTTGAAGAAATGATCAACTTTCCTCTATACAAGAAGAAACGTGAAAAAAGGGAAATAGTCGTTGTAAATTTACAATTGAAAGCTGCTATTTCATCGGCTTGTTGAAATAATGTTAGAATCACCTGTACCGTTGTCATCTAGGTACAGTTACCATACAATTTTAGCGACATTTGCAAAACGAGATTTAATCATTTAGCAACTCGATTATCGTTGACACTGACTTTTTCCAAGCTTTGGTTATTGTTTTTTTCTAGAGGTCAACAATCTCATTTAGAATGGTTACTGGCACTCCCATTGAGGTTTTTCCTTTTATACCTTTGCTTTCTTTTGATTGTTATTACCAGAAAAATTACTTACATGTAGATTTTAAAGGGTATTCGAATGCTGTTAAGCTGATATTGGGTCAAACTTTCAGTGTTTCTACGCTGGTTTATCAACTAATTTACAGCCTGTGTTGTTTTCTTCTTTCTTTGGCGGTAGGTGATTTTCTGGGATTAACTACGATAAATTCATCTCGTGCTTTTACACAGGGCTACAGGTTATACGTATGGATTCTTATCCCCACGATATACACTTTACAGCATTGCCTTTTGATTTGGATAGGTTGTCATTCAATTTTGAAACGCATTTCCAGCCACCACAACAGTACATTGCATCTCATATCCGTAGAGTTTTCATTAAAAGTGGTATATTAAGTTTTTGTTGCTACTTGCACTAGGCTTCAGTAGCACATATTGGTCCATCGGCATTAAAAATAATTTAAAGTTGATCTTACTGGCATTTTGGAGATTGCCAATTTGGAATTCGTCAATATCGCCTTTAATGCTCATATGTCGATTGGTTGTTTGCATAAGGGAAAACCTATTTCTTCACTTTCTTCTACACCAATGGAGACCTTGGCTACTGGCTTGAGTTCTAAGAAGCAATTTACTAAATTGACCGCTTTTCAAGAGTTATCCTACAGAGCCACTTCCTCTGATCTGTCACTGAGATTACCGCTTTATCATACACGTTACAGAAATACTCACATATGGCCTGTAATTCTAAGAGAATCCTTGCTGGTGATTCAGGAAACGAATGATACAGTTACTAAATATTTGAATACTTTGGAAAATACCCTGTCGTTACAAGATCCATTGAAAAGAGAAATCCGATTTCTTTTGGTGATTCTAATGAAAAGTTGTTTGGTAATCAAGCTACAGTCACAACTTCCGGATCTTCTTCGGGTATTGCAGGTTTTCCTGGGTCCCAACCAACAGTATCTTCTAATGGTATCTCTCATAGAATCACTCTCAAAGATGATGACGTGCTTTTACCTAAGAATACGCGTGGACGGGTATCAAACGTATCCAGTGGAGATCTCTTGGGGCTACGCACTCGTTTAATGAGCCAATTATTACCCATGAAACCACTTTTTCACCGTTTTGATCAGAATAGCTCAAAAGTGAAAGATAGTATTAGTTCATTCTTCTTTCCTTCTGCTGTGACATCCCAAGAAAATCGTCCGCAGCTCTCGATAATTGAAGCGTGGAGTATTTCAAAGAAAAGGCAAGCGGAAGCATTGGTACCGCTACCGGTGTGTCATGCGGAATGCATAATATCGCTAATGGGATTACTGATCAATGCCATTGATGAAGACCCTAAAGGTGGAGTCGTATCATCTGTTGGTGAGGTGCTCAAGACATTGGAGAGATCTGTTGGAGCATTGGGTAAATTTGCCGATTGGAATCCAGATTCGAGGACAGAAGAAAAGGAAATTCCTGATGGCATTTCTATTCTCTACGATCTATCCATCAGTGCATTTTAGAGATTGTTCTCAAATACAACGTACTTCTCAATGATGTTTACCTCGATGAGGATGTGGTTAAGTTGAGTAAGTGGGTATTAGACATGTGTAGTAAGTAGGATGTTATAAAAACGTCATTTTCTATAGGTTATGTTTGTTTTGTTTGAGGGTGTACCGCCATACTATTTTGACGAAATTAGTCGTCAGAGCGAATTCATGGCTCATTGAACAAAACGTAAATAAATAATAAACGTTAAAATAGAACAAGAGATGGACCCAGTAGAAACGTCACAATTATTCGCATTCACCTATTTATTTTAATGTATCCTTTCTTTTTACAAATTACCATACGTATTTTAGTGTGAGGAAGGAAAATCACTTCCCTCCCTATTTGGTTGGGAATTATTATCCAAGAAAACAGGTTTCAAAACTTGTTCATCGAAATTTTGGAACCAACGAGAATCTGAATTAAAAATATTTGTTAGAGCTTCTTTAATTTGTTCTTTATCCAATGATAACCGCGCAAAAGAGTTAACAGTACTACCAGCCTGGGTATTAAACTCATTAGCGGTCGGTGGAAAATCTGCAAGTAGATCAGTTCGGCTCTCACCCGTAGCAAAATTGGGAACCGAGTCAGCAGCAGAAGTTCCATCTGAATATGAAGATGGCATCATACCACCATGCAGAGCAGCTGCAGGTCTAGGCGTCTCTATATCAAATTCATCATCACTTTGTTCACTATCATTCACGCAACCCGTTCTGATATTAAGAACTTCCAACATGCCAGCCGTAGTCCCACCAAATATAATAACGGTTAATACCACAACAATCAGCACGGTTGCCAAGAGAGTAAACTTGAATTCACCTTGAATTCCCATTGCTAGCGCTACACCTACAGCACCACGTAAGCCTGCCCAAAAGTCATTACCTGATAATTGTATGGGATCTCCCCAGGAATAGCCGTTGAAGTAGTAGCAGTATCTCTCATCGATCTGAGAGTTCTTGCTTTATACATCCAATTGACAAAATTGGATAGTGGAAACACTGAACACCAACGAGCCACACAGATTGAAACCGATGTAACAATAATTAGCAGTGGTTTATAAACCAGTTCAACTTCTGTAAACAATTCCAATCCCAGATAGATAAAGATAAAATTTTCTGACAACCTCGCCAGTACCTGGAAGATGTATTTAATGGTAATTTGTGTTCTTCTTGACATGTTATAGTAGGCATAGTGTTTCAACGTTATACCACAGAATAATAAAGACACAATTCCTGACATGTGGCAACCATTGGAAAAGAAATAAGATTCATATGCAATCAAAAGAATCAAACAACTTTCAATTTGTGGGTATCTTCTAATGTGAGTATGCTTTAAAATCAATGCAACCAATATTCCCACAGACAATCCGATCAATAAGGAAACCATAAAAGTCATGAGGAAAAGACCAACACCTTCAAAAAGAAGAAAATCTAGCCGGCGTTCCATGAAATTTTGACAGGTTTCGAACATAACGATGGAAATAGCATCGTTTAAAAGCGATTCACCAAATATAATGGTATACAACTTGGGATCCACCTGATAAGCATTAAAAATGGAAAGGATTGTGACTGGATCTGTCGCCGAAAGCGTTGCTCCCACTGATAGTGCATCCACAAACGAAATATTGACACCCTCTAATCCCAAAGAAGTCCAAATGAATATGATAACTCCTAAAACCACTGCTGATATGAATGTCCCTGGTATTGCAAATGTTAAAATGGATACGATATTGTTAAAGAAATTAACTTGATTCAGCTCATAACCTGAATTGAGAATAATAGGTGGAAGTAAAACATTAAAGAAATAAGAACTGTTAAAAGTTACCGTATCTTGAATATAATGACCAGGTGTCATTCTAATAACTAGTCCAATAACCATACCATAGAAAATTGATAAAACTGTTTCGTGAACTGCTCGAATACGCTTTTGAGTCAAGTAGTAACTTGACCATAATGCAGAGATCAGCAGAAATAATAAGATGAAAAGCGCCCATGAAGAAAACATTTCCTCTGTCACTGGATTTACGTCTTGACCAGGATCATCAGATACAGGTGCATCTTTATCAGGTCCACCAGGTGAGGGAAGCAATTCATCATCTTCTTGTGTCCTCATCTGAGCAAAAGCCCTACCGGCAACCCATAGTACCTTCACTATCAATGACAAGGTCTCTGATCCCATTTCTTTAACAGAAATTGAGCTATACTTTGGGGCACTAAGTCAACATACACTTTGATTTTGACACTCTTGCATCAATGCGTTGACGAGTTAGACCACCACCTTACTACGTTGACCTATAAGATTCTTACTTCGTAAAATATGATCAAAATAAAGCACTACTCTAAAATTAAAAAATCATTAAATATCATCTCTTCAGAGAGCTTCAATGGCTTCAGAAACACTCTCAGCGAATTATAGACATTCGAATTGATCTACAACTCGAAACTTCCTCGAGCATTAAGTCTTTAAGCTATTTTCATAAAAGTCCGATACGATTTACTTCTCACTTGATAGAACTCATTTCAGTACTTATCACCAGTTTCTCTCCGCCGCAGTAACACATCTTTTATTGTCAAATGGCGTAGATGAGGTGTTTCTCACCTCGAACTTTTCTGAACGTATTCACATGATCCACGCACTTATTGAACATTCGCGATGAGCTGACAGTGAAAATATTCCAAAACAGTGAAAGTTTCCAACTGTTTTCCAACTGTCTTCGACAATACAAGAAGGATTCCAAGTTTTTATTATATAGATCGTTTGGTGTACTCTTACCTTCTTCACCATTTGATTGGATCAAAGGTCTGCTAGCATGTCTCGCCCAATTGTTTTTCAGGTCCCAGTGGTACTGGTAAGTCAACTCTATTGAAGAAACTCTTTGCCGAGTTTCCAGATAAATTTGGATTCAGTGTTTCGTCTACCACTAGAGCACCACGTCCAGGAGAAGTCAATGGGAGAGAGTACAATTTTGTTCAAGTTGAACAATTTCAAAAATGATTCAAGATGGTAAATTTATCGAATGGGCGCAATTTTCTGGTAATTACTACGGTACAGCTGTTGACAGTGTAAAAAGTGATTGAGTCAGATAAAGTTTGCCTACTAGATATCGATATGCAAGGTGTCAAAGCTGTCAAATCTTCTGATTTGAACGCTAGGTTTCTTTTCATTGCTCCACCATCGTTGAAAGATTTGGAAAACAGGTTGAGAGGTAGAGGTACAGAAACTGAAGAATCCATTACGAAGAGACTAGCAGCAGCCAAGGGCGAGATGGATTTCGCATCTACTGGGATTCATGATAAGGTTATTGTCAATGACGATTTGAACAAAGCATACGAAGAAATGAAACAGTTCATTCTCAATACTGAGAAATAGTCAAATCGTTGACCTAATGATACCTTTATATATATATGTATGTATATGTATATGAAAAACCCTAGGTCGTCCGATTCCAGTATTAAAAATTAACTAAATTACAGCTTTACAGAGACAGCATCGTCAAAAAGGCTTTATAATCAACAAATTAATATGCCAGGACTCCCTTCAAGTTTTGATTCTAAGGAACAAAGTGTTAATGAATTGCCATTTCTTGAAAAGGTTAAATTTCACTGCAAGCAACAACCCATGGTTCTCCTGGGGACACTTTTAACTACCGGAGCTGTTATACTTGCAGCCCAAAACGTAAGAACCGGTAATAAGAAGAAAGCTCAAGTATGGTTCAGGTGGCGTGTTGGCCTACAAGCAGCTACATTGGTAGCATTGGTGACCGGTTCATTCATTTATGGTACATCCCTGAAGGAAAAGAAATCTGAAGAAGACAAAATGAGAGAAAAGGCCAAGATGAGGGAGTTATTGTGGATCCAAGAATTAGAAAGAAGAGATCAAGAGACTCAATACAGGAAAAAGAGAGCAGAATTAGCTCGTCAAAAGATGCAAGACAATGAAGCCGCAGTCTCTAAGCTACAGAAGGAATTGAAAGATCTGGAGCTGCACATCAAAATGATAATTAGATATGAGGATTAAGTGAAAAGGGTCCTCGTTCCCCTGTCGTTTTATCAGACACTTTTATGATATTATTTTTACTGGTTGTCCAGAGTTCTTGTATATAGATAGTATGCTGTTAATAACCGCATTTAAGTGGATTTAGGTGGACAACTGAGGAATGCAGAATTGGTTGGAAACTTCTGGTTATTGTTGAAACACCTTAATTCATAAGTAGGCGGTAGATCTTATATTTCAGTCTAATTAACCATATATCACTTTAGCACGACTCACATAAATCAAGGGCTTTTATTAAGAAAGTACAGTTCTACAGCATGTTAAATCTGAGTTTGCACGAAGAAGCAGAACAAGTACTGTGATGAATCCACCGATGACAGAATGCCTAGCATTATCACCATTAAAATTTAGCATTTGGTCAACGGACTGGTCTCTAATACGTACTAATCTATTTGTTAATGCACACCCCAAGGCCAGCGTGGCTAGACTGCTTCAGTACGTACACTGGCAAATTTGGTTACAACGGATGTCAGTGAATAACCATGATGAAGAGATGGTATTAGGTTGTGTTTCAGATTATACGCTTTACCAAGGTCACAAAGAATTAAACTTAGAGTTGCTTCTACAGGATATTGAGCCAGATAGTAAGGGTTTCATCAAATTACAGTTGGAAAAAGACAAACTCATAGCAGCCTGACCATTGACCTGGCTTATGATATGGAAAATGAATTTAAAGGGCTAAATTTGAATCTAAATGTAAATGCATTATCTGTGAAGACAACGGTATCGCATTTGGAATACGTCCCTATGGGGGCCACCATAGGAAGGCTTAAAAATTAGCTCTCAAGATGTTAACTAATAGTGACATGGACACTAATAGTGAGAGTACTTTTAAACTAAAAGATGGGGATAAAGTACAGGATTTACTTAGATTGTCCGCCAAGGGAAGGAAGGAAAGCGTCCTTTTGGACAATGAAGGAATATCAGAATTATACGAAGATATGACCATAGCTGAGTTCCTAGGGATTGATTTTGCTCCACACAACAACAGTTTTTAACCTGATATTGACGATAGGGCATGACCAGAGATATTCGGATGCTGAAGAAAACGTTACTATTGAATTTGTTTCAGATTCGAAATTGTCAATGAGTCAGATGGTAGTAACTCCCAATACCACTGTAGAACAAGTTAAGGAATTTATCTGTTCCGTTTATACTCATGCCCTACGCCTATCGCCTAGTGATGTGAAACTGATTTATAAAGGTCAATTAATTCATAGGCTAGACCTAGCAGGCAATCCGTCAAAATTATGGACTATGTCAAAGAGCCACAAGGTACAAAATTGCATGTTTATATCAACCAAGAATATAATGAACCTGGTCCCGGATTCTGGAGTGAACTATTTAATAATCCTGCCAGGTTTGATTTCATGAATGTAAGATCACAACACCAACAAGCAGAACAACGCCAGCAGCGAGGGCAGCATAATGCTTACTACTCGCCACAGCTACGAGAATCTACTAACCATACGAGTCGCTCATCTGTTTTTCCAGATCAAGCCCCTAATTCTTCCGCAACAGGTTCTACACTAGGAATGATGGCAACGGAACCTGCAACAGGTGCAACACCAGCATCTACTTCATCGGAATATACTGAACCTTCTACATTACAATCTATGAGCAGGTCCAAATATGTGACAGAGTCAGGTATGCCAATCGAAAGAGGTAGTAAAACTTTTACTCATTGTAATATCAATGGCGAACAAGTATGGATCCCATCAGAAAGATTGAACTCGTTTCATGCGAAATTGGAGGTCAATGACAGGGTATTTCCGGTGGCTCCCCAGGATTTTGTCATTTCCAATGGTATAGTTAGCATATCACCACAGTTAATCCAACAGATAGAGTCCTCACTACAAACCCGTTTGACCAATAATGAAATTCCAACTTCAAGACCAACTGGTGACATCCCACAAGGATTTAATACTAGAGAAACGCGGGAGCGGCTAGTCTTGTGGACAAGAGTGTTTTCAGGTCTTCTACTCTTGGTTAAGAGCCTTTATTTGGTGGCCAATAACTCAGTGATTCCGTTTTTCTTTGTTTTGGAACTATCCACAATTTTGCCTCGAAAATATACCATGGTGATTGCCACTTTTATACTACTTAGAACAATATGGAGCACTAGAGAGGTATGGGACATGTGGGCTAGTTTTTCAATCTCAACTCTATCGATGAATCCGCGTATCGTGAAGTGAAAGAACACATCCTCGATAAAAGACTCACAAAGTTTTTCTACAAAGACTGCGAATCGCATTCAGTGGTAATCGAAATCTTCATGGCCTCCAACTTACGTGAAGAACGTCAACGGCTACAACAGGATTATACTATTGAAGAATTTAACGAACAACATGGCGCGCAAGCATGGCACCATTTCCTAAAAGGCGTGGGCCAGGATGTAATCCGCAAGGAACCATTAGACAGGTTTTAATCTCTTGTCTAACAATTTACGAAGATAGCAGAGCGGTAATGCCACATTCTTACCAAGAATCATGGAAACAGCTACTGAAACTAGCACAAAAGATGTGGAGAGAATCACTTCCCCTCAGAGTTTGCCCCGTCACAGACGCATTTTCAGAGCTTTACATTGGCAAATTGAAAGAATAAGGCAATCTCAGCCAACTATGACTATACTGGAACAAATCGTACCAAACCCAACACAGGATAATATCATTTCAGCCATTGTGAAAAACATAATCCTCTTCGTCTTAATTTTCCTACCACCTTTCAAACACAGGGTTGATGCGATCCTAGATGAACGTAAGCGTTTAAGGGAGCAGCAGAGACGCACCCAAGAAGAAGAACGACGCGCAACTGCTCCTATCGCTGACACAAATGGTGACGATCAAGATCCAGAACCGCCTAGAGGGTGATTCCAGCACCGCATTACATACCGCAAATAAATGATTAAATTGCATGAGATTATCGCTTTTATGTGTTGCATACCTGATTAGACAATACTGCACCCTTTCGATGGTATATAACCAAAATTGAACGACTAGATCTTCTTAACTTACAAACAGTTTCGTTTACAATGTCCAAAATGATTTACAGGTGCCTAGCTACTAATGTCAATCACTAAGCGATTGTCCCGGTCTTCGGTCGCGGAAATTCTGAGACATTCGTTTACTACAACAAACAAGTCGAGACTTAATGTTGGCATTACAAATTCAATATCAGGGTAATGGGGGTCTATAAAGATGAGATCCCTTTTCAGTATTCTTTAGAAAAGTATAAAGGGAACGACTTCGAAAGTATGTGTTGCATTAATCACTGGGTGGTTCAATAGAAGAACATTAGGATCGATTGGTTCAACCAAAAGCTTACATTTTATCAAATTTAAAAGTCACAGATATCACGATGGTCGCCCAAGTTCAAAAGCCAGCCCCATACTTCAAGAAGACCGCTGTCGTTGACGGTGTCTTTGAAGAAGTTTCCCTAGATCAATACAAGGGTAAATATGTTGTCTTGGCCTTCGTCCCAATGGCCTTCACTTTTGTCTGTCCAACTGAAATTGTTGCCTTCTCTGATGCATACAAGAGATTCAAGGACTTGGGTGTTGAAGTTCTTTTCGCTTCCACCGACTCCGAATACTCTTTGTTAGCATGGACTAACGTTGAGAAAAAGACGGTGGTTTGGGTCACGTCAACATTCCATTGGTTTCTGATAACAGCCACTCTTTGGCCAGAGACTACGGTGTCTTATTGGAAGATGAAGGTGTTGCTCTAAGAGGTTTGTTCGTCATCGACCCTAAGGGTACTATTAGACACATTACCATCAACGATTTGCCAGTTGGTAGAAACGTCGAGGAAGCATTGAGAGTTGTCGAAGGTTTCCAATGGACTGACAAGAACGGTACCGTTTTGCCATGTAACTGGACCCCAGGTTCTGCTACCATCAAGCCAGGTGTCCAAGAATCTAAGGAATACTTCAACGAAGCCCACAAATAGATATAGAGGATAGTATAATTTTACGTTAACCTAACGAATACATTTTTTTTTCTCTTTATAAATTTTAAGTTCAGGAGGTCTTTATCAAGAAATTTTCGTCTGGTATCTTTTCATATCTTTTCGTATCTTTTCATTTCGTCTTAATCTTTGCTATCTTTATATCCAGACGATATAAACGACCTATAGACATACTCCTTCCATTGTGTCCTGTTGGCAACCAAATCAGAAGCGAGGGTAATGTAATCCTTTACAAGTAGGTTCGACATTGGATATGGTTCATCTTGCGAGGTGTACTCCACCTTGTAGTCAAACGCCATTTCACCCGCACTCACCCGATCAAAACCTTGTCTTATCAGCCTTCTGTATTTCTTATCTATCGCATCTAAATCCGCAAAATATTGAACAAATTTTGTGGGGAAAACAACTGGGATTCATATCCCGGTCCCAGTGGTAAATCAGAGGGCTTCGTTTTAGGTATCGTAGGGTTGTTCTTATTTTTAGCTAGATGTACATCCTCTGACATAATTTGTTCCAATTTGTCATAAAATTTATCCCAAGACTGCTTCTTCGGTGACACTTCTTGTTCCAATCCTGTAAGATTATACTCCCATATACGGAACGCTGGATTAAACGTGGGGACAACAGATCCCGCCACATTGACAACAGAATATCTTTCACACATTTCTTCAAAAGTGACCGGCGGCTTTTTCGGATTCTTCTTCTTCTTCTTCTTTCTCTTCTTTTTGCCTGAACTATCGACACCTGCCTCTACTTGCTCCAACTGTTCGTATATTGGCCTATAGCTGTTCTCTCTGATGTTCTGCATATAAGCTTCTTTATTAACAGGCTTTGCTCCCATTTCATGGATCAAGTCCAATCCTTTCAAGAAAATCTCGTCATCATCACGAGCACTTTTGTCGACTGAGGCTAGATCTTCACGTATGGCTTGCCAAGATTCCTCACTGTCTAAGGGTACAAAATGATCCATGTTCATATGCCCGTATACCCCACCAATAATAATATCCCTATACTCATGGGTCCAAAGGGTATATTTGTGAAAACACCCACCTTCCATGTTCTTTTGCGTGGGTGGTACGTGTCCGGATAGCCACACTTTGACACCCCGTTGTCTCAGTTCCTCTAAAACGGTCCCCATCCATATGAGCAGTTGATAACCAGGTTCCTTCTTGGAATCGCAGGTGTCTACTAACGGGTTTGCCTTGAAAGGTACAGTGTATTAACCGACATAACCGCCAGCTTACCAGGGATAATCTCCGATACAAAACAGACACCTCTGTGGAAAACCCTTAATTGGTCCTGAGGAATAAATGGTGCCCAAAGTTTATAATATTCTCTGGTCTGCAATGTCGGACCTATAGCCAAAAGGTTGTGTGGAAAAACGTCATTATTACCAATGCTTGGTACCACAATGACGTCGAAATCCCTTGGGTTTTCACTATCACGCTTACCAAACACTTGATGCATCAGATCTGCACAGAGTTCATTGAGGGCAAAATATGGTCTTCAGTTCTGGGATAATTTCTATCGTTGTCATGACGAATATTGTCACCCGTCCAAATCACAAAATCAATCTTGTCCCTCAGATTGTTTTCAATCCAGTTTAACGTCTGATTTATAAGGGGAACTGGCGCGTCACACCCACTGGTAGCTCTGCCAAACCTCGATGCGTAGTCTTTTTATTGTTTGGCTTTCCCCTATGACAAACTTCATCAACAGAGGTTCCCTCCACATAGTACAGATCTGGATGCATATCAGTAATGTGAAGAAACCTACCATGCAGCTTTCGTTCCTTACCCTCTGCATCACGAATTATAACGGGGTCTCGAGGAGTTAAACCTAATCTTTCCAATTCTAATTTATCACCTGGGGAAAGTGTTAATCTGGAGAATTCCTGCATAGAAGCCACTGGTAACTTCAGGAAGCTAACTACCAAAATTAAAGCACCCACTATAACGCTTACCAAAATCTTGTATTTGTACCTACCATTTTTCGAATGACAGGACCGCTAACTTCATCGCCCTTCACCAGCATGATGAAGTTAGAAGGCCTCTTTGAAGCAAGTTTAGAAAGAAAATGCCCTTTGTGAAGATCCTAAAGGACTCACCTTAGAAGCTTCCAGCACTATCCAAACGTGAACACTCTATCAAAGAGAGCTACACTCGTCCTACGAGAATCGACATTACGTTATACCTGAAAGTTTTAATTGTAGAGCGTCAGCAATCCGAAAGGCCCTAGGGGAAAACGGCATACAAGTCACATGAGAAAATCTTTGCAAACAAGAAAAGAAATACACTGGAATCTGACCACTAATTATCAACGGCACAGCAAATTATACACAAATTAGCTCTCTTTTCCTTTTATACTCAGGCTTGATGTTTATAGTTCATTCAGATCTTCAAGTCACGTGACAACAAACCCGTTTCAGCACCAAAATTGCTGAAATCCTGCGGTTCCATTAGTGACAACTTGGTACTGCAATTAAGGCGAATTTCCTAGCGCACACCAATGTGGATGGCCTTATCTTATTGTGTGACCTTCAACTCCAGCCCTTGACACATCTATCGGAAAGAAAATCTAAACTACACACCTACTTATTTTTCCATTCCTACGAAACCAATGTCTCGAGACACTCAGGATGTACCTGTTGAACATTATTCGGGCTTTAGTGATTCTCCTATTACTATTATCGATCTTACTACCCACTATTACTACCATAACTACCTAAATCGCTAAATAATAACATCATTACAGACGATAGGATCAAACTGAACAAAAGGTAAAAGCTGAAAAAAAATATGATCTATCAGCAACAGGGGCAAAGCAGTCTATATAAGTGGGTTCTATAAGAGAAGGTACTGTACTCTACTCTTCCATAACTTTAGAAGAAAGTGAAAAGACCAGGATGAAGGACTTTTATTTTTGAATAGATTAGTTTCTTATCCAATTTTGATGCAAAAGATAGCCATTAGGCAAGCAAAGAAATTGTCACGTTTTAACCGCTGATGACGATTAGGGTAACACTCTACACGTGATACTATTATGAAATTAGGTTGTAATTAAATCGAGCTGATGTTCTTGTTACTCCAAACCTAAGTTCCCTTTAACGAGTCTGCTTTCCTGGATTTACTTTATAGAGCATAGAGTAAACTTGCATTCCATACCTTCTCTATAAAGAGTATCTTACGAGGTTGATAAAGTTACACAGCAAGGAAATCAGGGATCAAAGGGGAAAATGATGGAGAATGTCTTACCGATGTCAATGACACGCGTGCAGAGAGTGTTCGTTAAAGGAATCTCCGGGAGGACTTATTTTGGCGCAAGTAAAATGAGCATTGAATATACGGTAACCACTGTAAATTCTCCTGTTCAGGTATTCACGAATTGCTCGTGTCACTACCTATGGAGGTAAAAGGGTAACGACGCGAGTTAGACAAAAGGTTCATGACGCACACATGTACAGGGTGAAGTCGACCCTTTGGAGTCCTATTATGATTCAATAAAGGCATCTTGCCATTGTATTTCAGTTGAACCTCCAACATTTTTTGAATATTTTCCTTCTACGAAAAAAAAGAATACACGCGTAGTATTGGCGGGCTGACATATACACGTTATTGTCAACAAACTTCCTAGAAGCGTTTATCGCCAGAGGGATTACTTGAAGGAGATTACTGGTACACTGTTTCTTTACCCGATGTGGTTGATCGAGTTTATTAACTAAGTGAGACATATCCGAATGGTTGATCTGTTTTCTGTGCTGCGAAAAGGCAAATTTGATTCTTTTTCGATTCAACGCCATCATAATGATATGTCCCTTCTTAAGGGAGCGTTCTATTTTGGGTAGTGACACGAATAATCGGTCTACGAATGGTTGTCCTCAGTTCAAACCAAAATAAACACACGAGGGTAGATCAAACGCGACTATTGCAATTTGCATGCTCCATTAGGATAGGAGATTGTTCAGTCTTGGTGTTCCAGGGAACTTAAATCTGTTGAGTATAAAAGAGTTTAGCTTAGGATCCGGGAGCTCGATCTCTGAAGGGTTGCTAGTTTGTTATTAGTCTTCCAAGACCCTTAGTTATTTTCTACAAATTAAGGTGTCCCACATCTTTATTCCAAGTCATTCCTTACAGAACTGTTCATTGCTACGAGTTCCCTTATACCAAAAGAAAAAGAGGATTCTCCAGGATGTCAAGCGAAAAGCCACTATTGCCTTCGTTAGCAGCTATTCTTTGTAATGAAAAGCCAAATTCCGAGCCATGCTCGCCGTTATTAGAGACTATCAATACTTCGTTCTGTAGCGATAGCCGCGGTACTATTAGGCTGCCACCATTAAATGGCGGAATCTCCAGACCAAGATCAGTTGATAGTGCCGTGAGACAAACCTTTACGAATGGAATCCAGCCCGCAGATGACGCTTTTGCTCGCGTGAGAGCTCACTCTTTACCGGAGACTTCACAGGCTTCTCAGACACAACCAACTCAGATCAATGTTGCTCCTCCTTCCACGCCGGTCGTGAAGAAGAAATGTTTTGGCCAATCTGGTAAGAAGACTGATATGTTGACTCCATTGTCTGCTGCCAGATCTATAATAACGCCCTCTGCCAATGACAAAAGCGTGCATTTGCATTTATCACACACTCGCAGGAGACCTTTCCCACGAAGGAGCCAAAGATTGATAATGCTCCTCTGGCACGTCGTAAGAGAAGAAGAACTTCCACTCAAGAATTGAACATTTTGCAATCAGAATTCGAAAATTGTTCGGCTCCTGACAAGAAGAAGAGACAGGAGTTGGCCGAAAGGTGTAATATGTCTGAAAAGGCCGTCCAAATATGGTTCCAAAACAGAAGACAAGCAATTAAGAAGCAGAAGAATGCGGCTGCTAACAAGACCAGAACTGCTGTTTCAAAGGGTTCTGCGGCCGCTTCTGGTTCTATTACTGCTTCCAACAATGCTACTTCTACGCCGGCAAAATCGAAGTTTTGCCCATTCCCAATGCAGGTGTTTCATCCGCTGAGCCTTCCGTGGCGGATCTATCCGAGTCTTCTAAGGAGAATATTCCTGTAAGTGTGACAGAGTCAACCCCAATTGCATCTAAGAGAATTAATACCCCACAATCTACTGCGACGAAGACGCCGCTGCTGCGCTTACCTAGTCACGAACAAAAGAACCGGTACCTCAGCAACAACAGCAAGGGGAGCATAAAGAGGAAGAGAGTGATAATCACAAGAGTCAAAACCAAGGAGAGACGTACTCTCACGAGAACTTTTCCCCGACTCATTTGTCCCAACAGAAGAACGTTAGACGTGGACAAGCACTTACTTTCCATCTGACTTCAGATAAAAGGGTTTGACCCCATTGAGAATATCTCCAAACAATAGGGTCAACAAACTAATAAATGGTACTAACGCTGGTAGCCCATGTAAACGTAGGTCTGGAGGTGTTTCTCCTTCCGCTTCAATGGTCAAGATGGAACTAACGCCTACCAAGAAAACCTACTAGAGGAATTGAACACAAATACTATGGTCCACTAAAAGTCGATGATGTTTACGTTTGCCTTTTATCTCAAGTTTTCCACTATTCTTTTCGGAGTTGTATTATGAAATGTCTCACCTGATATGGCTTAATGTATACATGCACATGCAGATAAACCTGTATATTAGATATATACTATTTTATCAGTCATCGCATTTGTTAACATATGTCTCCAAGATTTGCAGATGCAGCCACCGAAGGACTGCCACAAGACCAAGCAGCTTCATGAACGAAGTTAGCCATATACTTTCCTGATCTATGAGTCAGAGTATTAAAATCGATACATACGTGTACAGAAATAGACAGTTAGAAAGTCAATTTTAAGCTCTCTTTCTACCAGTAGTCTTGGTGTGTTGACCTCTAACACGCAAGCCCCAGAAGTGTCTGATACCACGGTGAGCTCTGATTCTCTTCAATCTTTCCAAGTCATCTCTCAATTTGGCTTCAACACCGTTGGCCAACATGTGGTGGTCCTTACCATCGTTGACATCCTTTTGACGACTCAAGAACCAGGTTGGGATCTTGTATTGAGTTGGGTTTTGCATGATTTGAACAATTCTTTCAAGTTCTTCTTGGGTCAATTCACCAGCTCTCTTACGCAAATCAACATCAGCCTTCTTGCAAACCAAGTTAGCGTAACGACGACCGACACCCTTGATGGTAGTCAAGGCGTAGACAACCTTGATGTTACCGTCAACGTTGGTGTTCAACAAACGCAGAATGTGCTGGAAAGAACCTTGCTCTTGGACGACTAGAGACATTTTGACGGGTTTCTTCTTGATATGGCTGCCGGAGAGCTCGTTAATACGCCTATTTGTCAGTATGGGTATACTTGATAGGTGATGATGATGAAATTGTTGAAACAATGTGAGTCCGCGCAGAGTCCTGCGTCGCGTAGAGAGAGGAATAACGTGTTTCTGCCTAGGTACTTACAGAATCCCTCCTGGATGGTCCGCCTGGAGCGAGCGTAAACCTGTCTCAGAGGGCGATCCTCCCGCCTAGCCGAAGAGAGTGATTCTGTCTGGCACGTTCCGGTCTCCGCTCACGTCAGCTCGCCCCGTCTCACTATCTCCCCTGGTTCCCACTTTTATTATTTTTCAAATAAAAATGAAAATTTCAAGTCAGAAATGTAAGGATGTATAAATAAAGGATGTACGGAGTTAAAACAGTCACAGTTCCTGAAGTACTTGAAATCTTCATACGAATAAACTATATACAGAAATGATATTAGAAGTGAATTATTATTGATCAAGTGTGGGTGATTGCCAAGTATTCCAACGCCTCTAACTCGATAAAAATCCTATGAGCCTTAAGTATATCATTGACGTCAACAAATTCTTGTTGAACGATATCTACATTTTCTTTGAATTCTTCTGTGTATTGTAGAAGACCTGCTCTTGGCTCACTCACAATAAACAAAAGTCTCCTTTTTGCAAATTGTACTCTTGCAGGAATCTCTTAAATACAAGATCACCATCATTTGAGGCCGGATTTCTTGGTAAAATTTCCAATTCATTCAAATCCAATTCGTTTGTGTCTTGCAATGGATTTTGACCACCAATCACAAATAGTTTACCTTGCTGATACTGATAGCTCAAAGCATTTTGAAGGCCGCCGAATAAATTTTTGAAGGCAACTCTGTAGAAAAATCGTTTGGCGCTTTCCTGGGAAGTGCTCTACCTCCTGTAGACCTTACCGGTGAATTAGCATCACCTGCTCTTGCTCTCCCAGTACCTTTTGTGAAAAAGCTTACGCCTAGAGTAACCATTATCACTTCTACCTGGAGGATTGGAGGAACCTACACGTTTATTGTCATTTTCGTACACAACGGCTCGCCATAATATATCTCTTCTCAATGGAGCTGCTAACACATTAGTTGGCACCGGAGTAAATGTTAATGGCTCTAAGGATGGGAATGCCCTTACTGTAGCTAGTGTGTACTTAGGGGTATAGCAGCATTAGGCAGCGTGGAATTACAACGAACACCAGCAAACTAAGAGAATTGTTAGTAATGAAGCTAAACGGAAATGAGGAAAGAAACAAATGTCTAGTAAAGATGAACATACTTTAAACAACGGATACCTCAGAGACATTAGTTAGCAAACCACTGTATAGTTCAATCTTTTCTTTTGGATTTTTAGCATTCTAAAATTTCACATACTTTTATCGATTCGGGTACACTATGTTGAAAAATTTCAACTTCATCTCATCTCAACTTCATCTCGTATCATCTCCGCAGGGAACCAAGACTAAATAGGGGAATCAGCTCAAGCAAATGTCATCTAAAACACGGTACTATTTGGAGCAGTGTATTCCAGAGGTGGATGACCTTGTAGACAAGGGTCTATTTGCGAAAAGTGAAGTTTCATCGATTATGAAAAAACGAACAGATTTTGAACATTGTCTAAATTCAAGAGGTTCCTCTATTAAAGATTATGTGAAGTATATCAACTATGAAAGCAATGTGGAGAAACTACGTCAAAAGAGAGTGAAAAGAATTTTACAAAGTTCGAAGTCCCATAGCATCTCGGATTGGTCCATTGAACATAGGATTGAATTCATATTTCAACGTGGTTGTAACAAATTTCCACAAGATTTAAAGTTCTGGTCTATGTACCTCAGATTTATGAAAAATAGGGGAACAGGACATCATACAAAAAGATCCACAATGTTTATAATCAACTTTTGAGATTACATCCTAGTAATGTGGAAGTCTGGATCAGTTGTGCGAAATACGAATACGAAAAACATGCCAATTTTAAAAGCTGCAGAACGGTTTTCCAAAATGCACTGAGATTCAATTCTCACGTACCCAAGCTATGGTATGAATACGTTAAATTCGAATTAAATTTCATAACAAAACTAATCAATAGGAGGAAAGTCATGGGACTCATTAATGAAAGGGAACAAGCACTGGATATGACGCAGGAGAGGAGCCAAAGTGATCCAAATGAAAGTGATGCTATGTCTGGTGTAAAAGCACCCTCTACTGGTGATTCTATGAAAGATAGCTTAAACCAATTGCCTGAGGCGGATATGAATATGTTGGGCAATGAAGAGACAAACCCTGCATTACGTGGTGATATTGCACTAACAATCTTCGATATCGCCCTAAAATTGTTGGGTGAAAACTACACAAAGAAGCACAAGGGATACAGTGCCATAACATCAGATTCCACGGCTCTTGATAAAGATATTGCTAATGAGACCACGACCTATCTTTTAATATTTCTCAAGAATATATCCGGCTATTTGATCAATTCCCAGATTTACATAGAGACTATTTGATCAATCATGTTCTGCAAGTTTGGAAAGATAACGACCTACAACTAACCCATCCGGAACTTTACGTGGAAATGGTCTTCACTGATTTGACACTAAATGTTAGGTATATGTCGATGGAAAACTTTGATGTGAATCAGTTACAATTGGCCGTTAAGAAATATTTCGCCTATCAACCCAAATTAGGACCTCAAGCAGTTAAAACGCTAAGGTCTCAACTTACAGAATTTATTAGGGATTCTTATTTGGAAAAGATGGATCCGGAAAACGATCCAAGACACAAAATTTTACAACTGATCGTGAAAAACTTTAAAATGTTAGTATATATGTTTGTATAATACAACTCTTTCGTTTTAAACCCAATTCTGAGATTGAAAGAAATCATAAATCTTGTTTGCCTTTACTGGTTCAATATCCAGTAAATCTCGGCAAGTTTTCTTTTGAGGTAACCACCAGCCTGTAGAAGTTCTCTAAACATTAATTCTTTAATTGCCAAATATGGTTTTGGTAGCATTTTTAGCTGTATGCACAGCTGTTGTTCACCTGGTGATAGCAGATTGAAATCGGAGCCATGCTGAATATCCGCGATCGTCATGTTCTTTTACGTCCTGCAGCCTCACTATAATTTTGTGAATAGTCCGCGCTCATTCTATGTGCCGATGAAGCTCTGTATCTTCCATTATTATTCATTCCCGCTGACATGTAACTCGAAGTACCAAACCGCTCCAGAGCGGCAATTCGTAATTGTTTATCACGTTCATATTTCTGTCCGGCTTCTATGCTAGTCAATCCATTACTTCTCCATTCTTGCAATTGCGCGATTCTGGATCTACAATGTAACTCTTCCAGTATATCTTTATTGAACTCTTCAAAATCTTGCGACGTCATGATTGTAGCATATGCTTTTATCTTGTTGTACAACTCCTTCGCATCCTTTGATCTTTTTTGTCAATACTTTGCAAACGTCTATAATCCATCAAATTATTTTCAAATAAAACCCTTTTCTTTTCACTTCTAGACGTCAATCTCGAATTATAGATATCTAATATCGTCAGTTTTAATTCGATTTCCAATGCTTGATCATCTGGCTCAAAACCATATCTTTAACCGGTCCTTCAGCCTCGTTTTCAAATTCAACCTCAAACTCTAATCTACCCGGCATGAACCCTTGCACTTCATGACAACTTGGTACTGATGCCACTGGCTTGTCAGGAGGTTGCAGTATACGTTCTCTGAATCTTTCAATTCTTTTCTTTCTGTCATCCAAAAATTCATCTTGCGGTACACTTATTTCCTTTGTAATATCAGGTATCGGATAATACGGGCTGTATAGATAATACCTCATATAATGGTCTGCCACTTCCTCTTTTCTCTACTACCAATATTATCAGCAATGTCTTGCCAATTACCCAAACCGTAGCTT
Source organism: Zygosaccharomyces sapae (assembly GCA_900465325.1). Lineage (NCBI taxonomy): Eukaryota > Fungi > Ascomycota > Saccharomycetes > Saccharomycetales > Saccharomycetaceae > Zygosaccharomyces > Zygosaccharomyces sapae. The sequence goes on along the minus strand of UEGL01000020.1, from coordinate 12,539 downwards.
TGACCTCCTTTAATCAAGGACAATTCTTCATCTGCTCCCCAATCATGACATAGAATTGGATATGAATTCGTTTCGATAATTCTATAATCATGATATGGTCTATGGTTTCCGTTGTATAACCCCTTTGAGAAGCATAATACACACAAATCGTACTCTGGACATTCTGCACAGGAGATTCTCACCCTATCAGTACAATCCGCTGAGCACACATCACAGTGAAACTTGTTGGACATTTTAATAATGGAAGAAAAAAGCGGAGCGAGAGAAACCTATTTACCGTGCACTGTGGTCAGTCCCTTATATTTTCTATGTTTATATGGGCATCAAGATCATTTGACCATTGACTCTTCAACCTCCGGGGTTGATCCTACGTAATTAAATTTGGTGTCTTTTGGCATATTCTCCAGAAGGCCGGGTAACTGGTAAAGTAGAGAAATCATACCGACGGAAGTAGCCGCTCAAGTCTGGATACCATAGTCCCCGTGAAATGGAAGATCACACACACACACACACACACACATATATATATATATATATATTAGAAGAGCCCGACATAGAACAAGGTGGGTTTTCAATCCAGTGATGGATTCGCCAACGAATAGCAAGTTACTGGTTGCTCTTGAGCACTTCCCGAGACAGGCAGCACAGCCATGAAAGTAATGAATACTGTCGAATAGTCAAACTCGCTTGTACTCCCTACTTTTTCATCTTCCTACCGATAGCACACTATGCACTGTTGTATACTTTCCTGGGATGCCGCGCTGTCGTTTATACTGCAGACAGATATACACAGTCGACACTACGTGTAAAGTTACCTTCCTTAAACCCACACATACACAGATACATCTGTACACCATAATTTATTTTTGAATTTGTTTTTTTAAAAAACTGCGTCCTTTGGAAGGATCGAAATTATTTTATTTTGTCACCCGCCCAAATCCTATCGCGATCGGCCTGACCGGCCCTTGCGGGCAATTTGAAGGGACACTGTGATACGCAGGGGACCGGGAAGAATGATACCACCGGTCTAGGCGGAGCGTCCAGGAAGAGTGTCCCTCGGGCCATTCGGTAGCGAGCACTCCCTCCGCCCACCACTAGCCAGACACACTAGGCTTCCCTCGTTAACCCACGCAGCGAAGCTGCTGTAAAATTATCATCAGTTAATCATTATATTCTTTTCATATAGTGGAAAATTGGGAATTGTTGGGACCCTTTGAACAAGCAATAAAGACCTCGAGACAAGTTATTCAGAAATGGGTAGAGTTAGAACCAAGACCGTCAAGCGTGCCTCCAAGGCTTTGATCGAACGTTACTATCCAAAGTTAAGTTTGGACTTCCAAACCAACAAGAGATTGTGTGATGAAATCGCTACCATCCAATCCAAGAGATTGAGAAACAAGATCGCTGGTTACAGCACCCATTTGATGAAGAGAATCCAAAGGGTCCTGTCAGAGGTATTTCTTTCAAATTGCAAGAAGAAGAGAGAGAAAGAAAGGACCAATACGTTCCAGACGTCTCTGCCTTGGACTTGTCTCACTCTAAGGGTGTTTTGAACGTTGACAGCCAAACTTCTGACTTGGTTAAGTCTCTAGGTTTGAAATTGCCATTGTCCGTCACCAACGTTTCTGCTCAAAGAGAGAGACGTTTCAGAAGAAGAATCTAAATTTAGTGACAATATATTTTGGATTTTCTGTGTACAGTTAAATAACATAAACTACGAATTAATCGATCTGATTACTAGCAATTGTGATTGCGGAGTTGTGGGCGACTGTCGGCTGACCGGCACTAAATTATGTGGAGTATTTCTTCCCTAGGGTTTTGATTCTTTGCAGTTTCTGGTCCACCAGAATGCCTTGTGCGTTGAGTGCATCGGCTCTATCGTTAATGGCATTTGTGATGACCTGAAATTTCACGGACAATTCGATCCTCTGTCTGACCAGTTCACCAACAAGCTTTGTGTGGGTGTTGAGTAGCTGTTGACCATTTTGAATCCATTCTTGTAGCGACCATGAAGAGGCCTGTGTACAAAATTCCCTTTCTGATAGTTGTTCCAGCTCTTGGAAAATTGATCCACCTTCATCTTTTGTGGTTGATACAGCAATTTAACGATTTTAAAGTACTCGCCCGGATTGTCTGACTGGTTAGATTGTTCCCTATCTTCTACAAAATTTGTCAATTCTTCAAATTTTTCGTTCAATTCCCTTCTCTTTGATGAAGACCGGGCCTCTTCCCTCCCCACTGGTCTTTTCTGTGGGATTTCACTTTGTTCAGTATCTTCCCTTAGGTTCGCTTCATCCGGCGCAGCCGCTGAACTCACGATGGGCGATTTAACTTGTTCCTTTTCTCTTTTAACTGGATCAGTCACAGATTCCTTACCATTGGGAAGCTGCCCTGGCTTCAAAGAAAGCTCTCAAACTTACGCATCTGTAGCTCTTTCTCTCTCCTATCCGTATGCGTTTTGCTTTGATTTATAGATTTGCCAGCTAGGGCTTGACGATGAGTGTGAAAACCGTCACCAACACCCTTATTAGACTCCTTGGTGACAAGGAGCTCTTGAACTGTCGCCACTTCATCCGAACTAGGCTCAGCTTTTACAGCAGACATAACTTTCTGAGTTGTTTGCTCTTTTGTCGACGGTATATAGTTACTTGCAATAGCCGCGTTTGATATCCGGGTGGTTAAGGTACACGATTAGAGCATAAAGGAAAGCCCAGAAAGAATGCCCCAAATTTTACAGGAAATACACACGAGGATCATTTCTAAGTTACGAACAGAGGACTATTGAACAATTATCCTCCTAATAGCGTTAAGTATTGACTTAATCCTTTGACATTGTTCCATAGATTTTCCTTTAATGAATGAGATCGAGATTCGACTAGTTTAGAGCCTTGCTGGCGCAATCGGTAGCGCGTGTGACTCTTAATCACAAGGTTAAGGGTTCGAGCCCCTGCAGGGCTTTTTGGGACCCATACAAAAAATCCTTTTCTCATGAGAAACACATTGATACTCGAAAAAAAGGTCTCTGCGTCTTTTAGAGCACATCAGGCATCTGGGCAACCATTCTCTGTGTTTGTTCTTCCATTTCTTTGTATTCTTTTGTCCCTATCAAGCTGCCTTCCGCTTTACGTCAAGATCTCAAGATTTGCCAATGTGCGAACAAAACGTTAACAATAACTTAATTCCTTTATGCAACCTTACTGGTTAGTCATACCTGACTTAACAAAGCGCCGCGTCGAGAACCCGTTATCGGCACAGCAGCTTTTAACCTATCTGGCCAAAATTGTTTACGTTACTTTTGTCAGTTTATAAAGGGTGGTCACTTGCATATATCCTGCATAGAAAACGAATAATTTTACAACCTCGAACACATATGAATCTAAGCTATCAATGATATTACCCAGAGTGCCACATAGGCAATTCATTAAGAGGCACACTCAATTAAGCCGCTATTTTGGTTCTATCAGGTTTCGAAGTTCAAAGAAATTAACCTCTAATGGTTATCAATTTAAGTTGATCGCATCCATAGCCGGTTCCTTCACACTAGGTAGCATTGTTGGCTTTATTTTGTCCCGACAATGGAATTCTCACTTTCCAAATTGCAAAAGTTTCCTCTCGGATCAACCACACCTTTAAACCAATTGGATTCCCCGCAATACGGCTCCTCACAAGATTTAGAAAAATGTATACGGGAAATAGGACAAGCTATCGGTGAAGCGAAAATTGTCTCTACAGCTGCAGCTATAAATTACCATACTGAAAATGGTTTTAACATTGGTAAGCCCTTACCTGAACAAAGACCAAGATCCATAGTCTATGCGGAATGTACTGAAGACGTTTCTCAATTGATGAAACTGGCTACAAAGTATCGAATTCCAGTGGTTCCCTTCTCTGGCGGTACTTGCTTGGAAGGCAGCACTTATTCCACTAGGGAGTGTATTATTGTCGACACTTCTAGGATGAACCAAGTTGTTCAAGTGTTTCCTGACGATTTGGACGCTATTGTACAGGCGGGTGTAGGTTGGCAGCAGCTGAATGAATATCTGTCTCGAGAACCCGGGTTGGAAAATTTAATGCTTGGGTGTGATTGTGGACCAGGCGCTCACATCTGTGGCATGATCAATACTAACGCCTCTGGTATTGGAGCAACCCGGTATGGATCCATGGGGCTAACCTAATATCTGTGAAGGCTGTTCTTCCAGATGGTACCATTATAAAGACGAAGAGGAGACCTCGAAAGACTAGCGCAGGTTACAATTTAACAGGTCTACTAGTTGGTAGTGAAGGTACCTTAGCAATTGTTACCGAAGCCACGGTTAAATTACAAGTGAGGCAACCTTACGAAACCGTGGCAGTTGTGCAGTTTCCAACACTGTCCGATAGTGTTCAAGCTGTTTCTGATCTTTCAAAAAGGGTTTCAATTTAATGCGGTAGAGATGCTAGATGCCAAAACGATGGAATGTGTTAATAAAAGCAACCAAATTTCTCGCACTTACGCAAATGTACCGACTTTATTCTTCAAGATTGCTGGATTGAACAAAACGGTCGTGAATGAATATGTCAAAGAACTGCAAAAGATTGTTAAATTGAACAACTGTACCAAGGTCGAAGCAGCCCGCAGTACTGAAGAAGCCACCGAATTATTTGCCGCCAGGAAAATGTACTTTACATGATGCTTAATTATGGGTTTAATGAAGTGCATGAAGAGGCTAAGATGTGGATTACTGATTTCGCAGTTCCCATTTCTAAAATGGCGTCTACACTCGAAAGCGTTAGTCATTTGCTAGACTCTCACCCTCTACACTACATGGTCTTAGGTCACGTTGGTGATGGTAATTTCCACTGTGACATCTTTTACAGACCCGATCAGTATCAATTAGTCAAAAGTGTTGTACAGCAGATGAACAAAATCACGTTGGATCATGAAGGTACCTGTTCTGGTGAGCACGGTGTTGGTTTGAGTAAGAGGGATTTCTTACAAGATGAATTGGGTGAAGATACGATTGAGTTTATGCGTAAAATCAAAATATCAGTGGACCCATTAAGAATCCTGAATCCTGACAAAATGATTAGAATCGATCCACGAGACCCGGTCGATGAATATCTAAAGAACTTTTAAAGGTAGATTTTTTTTTTTTCCTGCCCCGGAAACCTATTTACAAAGACCTTTCTATGCTTGGGTATTTCCAAAATGAGTCTCCGCCATATGACGTACAGCAACATTACCAAATAGGTTAACGAATCGACGGCGAACAACAATATTATTATGTGCGTCAGGTTTTAAATCGACCAAGACTTTCCTCCAACTCATCGATTTTTGCCATGACCTAGCAATTTCCTCTTGTAATTTATTACTAGATTCATTCGGGTATATTATCTTTTGTAAAAGGCCTCGATTTATAATGAGGTGGAGGTAATTCAGATGGATGGTACATTCTATCATGAACCACAGAATCAGTTCTCGAATTGGGATCTTTAATATAATCTTGTGTAGGTAAAGGTGAAGTCAATACAGAAATGGCTGCAAGAACAGTAGATGCCTCACGAGGCGGGTTAAATTTTGCTTGCTCCTCATTAATTTTGCTAGGCGGCGTTGATTCCTGATCTTCGCTTTCACTAGATCCATCAGCGCTTTTAGAATCAGTAATTTGCGCTCTTGCGTATTTTCTGTATTTGACCAATTTGTGTGGCATGAAAAATTGAGCGGTTGCCTTTTTATCTAGAGGAGCTTCAGGTATAACCCCATAATTCCACTATAGTTCGATGTAAAACTAGAAGGTGAACATGCAGCCGATGAAGATGATGTACTAGGTTCATCAACCTGAATATCAGAACCCTCTTCAGTATTATTGTTTGTTTGTTTCTGTTGTTGTCGTCTCAGTTGTCCTACCTTCGCCAAACTTCGCCAGTCCAAATATAAAAGAGCAGCTGTCCTCAGCGGCACAATACCATCATGTAAGACACTGGCATAAAGAGTTCTATATTGAAAATTCTTTAAAACTTCCTGTGCTGGTGACAGCGGAAGAATTTCCATTATTGGTCTCCGTAAAGATCGTTTTCACCATCAGAATTCGTTGCAGCTAAACCTTTCGTGGATGTCAACGGTGTATGCTTCAACGTAAGATCTCTACCGGTAAGACCGAACGTGCCGATGGTAAGTCCAAGAGAAACAAATAATGGCATATCATTGGCAACACCTAAAATGGACTTGCAAGTGCAATAAAATTAATCGGCTTCACATTTTTAAAAATTCTGGCCTTTCTAGCGCAATGTAATGAATTGCCATGGTTTGTGTAAGCCCACCAAGTGAATGTCCCACAAAGAAATTTTGTCAACAGTATATCTTCGACTCAATTCTTCATAAACTTTTAACACGTATTTCCCAACTCTAACTCCCAGATACCTAATACCATGCGCAGATTTTCCCATATTATCCATACACCCACGGACAACCACATTACTCTCGTCAGCATCTGAATTTAAAGTCGCCTTTTCAATTTTTCTTTCATGTACAACATATCACAACCGATATTCGAAAAGATTCCATGTGTCATTATAACCAGATGCACAGGCTTCTCAGAATATTTCGGTGGAAGATCCCATAATTGAAAAGTATCCCACTTCTGTATATCAATACAAGATTCCAACATCTCCGGTTTATGTTGTTTCGTAGATTTTCTGGTAGTTCCCAATTTAAGCCTATATTTAACTCTAGGACCTGCAGTGACGCAAATCTGTGAGAGAAGATCGACTGTCCACGAATGCTTCGAGCCTTCCAATAGGGAATTTTCATTGATTAACAGTTTGGCATGAAAATGTTCATCAGGTCTTAAATCACAACAAAATTGCACTGTCTCCCCATTGTTTATCCTCATCATATTTACAGGGCCTAACATCCACATATACCGAATATGGTCCCGATATGTAAATGGGTCTTAGTAGTGGACTCTCTAAATTCTTAATTCTAAGGTACAAGTCCTGCGTACCAGGCGGTAATTGGCTCACATCAACTGTAAACCGGTACCTATAGACATCACCTATGCCAACTTCTTGTCTATCTGTATACAGAAGTAAATCTGAGGACATAATAGTGCTTATGAAGTTATTAATGAGATTTCAATTATCAACATTCACTAGTAAATTATGAGTATTACCGAAAGGAATCTTCCTAAAGCAGTCCGAATTCTTGACGTTTTCTTCAATTATAAAACAGTAAACACAGCAAAAGGCAGAACACTTTTAATGACGCTTATTCCAACACACTTCTTTACGTTCACTTCAAAGTATTCATACCTTTTCCATTTCTTTATCTTTTATCGCATCACCAATGCCGATAAATGAAGAAAGCACATCTTCAGAGGAAACGACATGTCGGAAAAGAAAACGGTTTAGTATATTCCACAGACGAATGACCACTGAAAACATTGATGCGCATTTGCGAATGTGTACAAGCGTCCAAAAGTTTTACATAACAAGATGCCAATAACAACGAATAGATCTGACTTATGATTCTTGCCACTTTTCGACTTACCAGCGTAACACAATACCGTTTATCAGCAAATAAGCCTTCAATACCATGCAAGAGGGTGAGCCGAATTTTAGCAAGGCCCATTACGGAATTACTTACAAGAAATACTACAAAGGTGAAGGCAGCCATTCGACAATCTTTCGGATGAATATCTTAGGTTCATGTTCGAGAAGTTAAACACAGGGGAATGCGAAAAATGTCCCGCAGGATTTAAAATACCCAGTACCACGTATCTGGGTCTATAAGCCAGACCCGTGAAGCCTTCCAATTTTCATTTGAAGCCGTTGAATGATAAAAGAATAATACGAACACCGCAATTCATGAATAAACCAAATTCAAAGGTTGTTGCCCATGAAACCCAAGAAACTCACTTCTGAGGATTTATTTGGACCAAAAATCTTTACAGGATAGGGTTATCAGAGTCTGATTTCACCCATCAGGAAGTTGAGACTACTGTAAATCAGTTCTAAGACAATTCTTCTACGTCCATAGAATCCTCTAGATTTTACTTAATTGCGACGATATATGGAGTACTCCCAAATCTAGATCCTACGAATTTTCCTTCCACAGCTTGGAGGGTAAAATAATTCACATGAATCTCCCACAGTCTCAGAGTCTAAAGAAGCAGATGCTCGCAATAATATTAGGCATTTATGATACGTCGCAATGTTTGAACGAATAAATGTTATTACCATGCAAGTACAGGATATGACTCTCAATTTTTCGCACCAGTCAGTATTCAATTGAACTGAATTAATTGACTTAGGTTTACACACTGGCCCTGTCAACGATCTAGGACTTAACCCAGTTATGGTGTACGATTAAAACGAGATTCATCACGATAAATGCTTAGCGAACATCTTTTTAGCTATACCAAGCAATTTGCAGGTGGTGAATTCGTGGACTGTGTAAATGGTTACGGTGTTTGGGCCAAACAACTTCAACTCTCGATATCATCCGATGTTTTATCATCACTTTTCACCGATAATAGTATAACCAAAATTATTGCTAATACCTATAAATTAGATTGGTAAAACACCAATCCGATTTATCACCTTACCATAGTTCAGGAATTTTCGCAACTTCTGCAACCAAAACTTTCATCATAGCGATTCGTGATCGCCTATTTTTTCGTAGAAGTCTGCAAGATTTTAAGCTACCATTGAGAGGCTTCTCTGCTGTATTTTACCACTTTTCAAAATTTCCACCTGAGAAAACATGCCAGACATAAAATCTCACGATTTGGAGTACAGTAAAACGCCTTCTCAAAAGTGACGCACTTTTAATATGAAAGTACAACCAAATCGATGGTACTACTTAATCTTTGAAATTTCCGATCATAATGTCAATCGCCACCATCGAAACTTACCACACGAAAACTCCGATTTGAACACCTTTTCATTATTGTAGATATAAATATAGTGTTATCTTTTTTTTTTGTTAGCCCAGTTACGATCTCGAAAGCAACAACAAGCGGTGTGAAGTTCGACCTAAACAGTTTAATCAATGTGCTATCCCACATATCGTAATAATTATTAGAGCGCTTGCTTTTAACATCGATAGTAAAGTTGATTCCCGCTTGAGTATTCTGAAATCAGGCTACTACACAAAGATCTTGCTAAGAGCCGACACCCTATTGTTCTTGTTCAACCCTTTGAAAGAATCCAAATCAATATATGGTAAATTTACGACACCAAAACTTCCGTCAAATAATTTAATACATTAAATTCACTTTCCTGACGAGATTTCCTACCACAACGCAAATATCATTTGAGGCACGATTAGTACGATATGTACCATTCAAAATATCTGATCTCCTATTAGATCTCTTCATGGGGATGTAAAAATTCTTGCCACATACTAACCTATCAGACTAAAGCTTGTAGTGTTTCTTAGCGGGTTACAAAACCGCTTTCCATTTTACGCTAGGGTATACGTTTCCTGACACTATTGCTAACGTCTACTCATGGGGAACCAAAACACTACGACTTCAACTGTGGGAAAAATACGGTTACATCTTATCAGCCGGATTTACCGCAAACTTTGTCTTTAATCATGATTGTCTCGTTCAACACAAGGATGAAAACGTCCACCGACGTGACAACAATACTGTGAATTACGGCACAAATGGAAAGGGGCCGATAGTGGAAAGCTGCTGGAAAAAGTGCTGCAACTTTTCTATTACAGATATTTAATTTAGATTTCTCGAAGAGTCCGAAGGCAAGAATTTCTTGGCATGCGACCAAAAAATCCCTTGTTGCAAAAATATCACATCTATCAGGAAGAATTAGTCCAAAATCTAAGTGTCAGTACTGCAATTTTATTATTGTTGCGATAGCGCAATATAATGATGATTGTCTTTGGGGAGCATACAACATTTCTACTGATGCAGCGTAGAAGATGTAATGGTATAAAGGAACAGCAACAGCTTGGAAATGTTTGTTAGATATTTTGAAGAGAGATCAGATCAGATCAGAGTTGTGCAAATTCGTTAATATAGTGCATCATTACCGAACGTAGACCATCATATATTGTAACAGTGTCTAAAACATGGAAAAGGGGATCGATAGAGGACATGTACATGTCGAAGAGGAAGGCGCCTCGAGTATCGAAAAGGAATCCAAATTCAATAACGGAGTTGTTGAGTATTATGATGATAAGAAGGAAGCGGGAACCATCGAGACTATCCAACCAATATCTAATGAGGTTAGCGATGAACAAATGGCAGCCCTTTTGAAAAGTTGGGATATGATCATATGGAAAGTATCACCAATATACCAGTAGAAATACAGTATGTTGCGTCTAAGATTGCACTGATGACACCAACAGAAGCTATTGAAATAATGAAGGAGTCAGCTGTATACCACAAGGATGATCCCAACATCCCACAGGAAGAATTAGACGAATACTTCAGATTGTCGGAATTGGATTCTTCGATACTGGATCCTCATGAACAGGATTATTTTGATTTAATGGCAATGGCTGGTCTTTTATATTGGCATTCACCTTATAGGGCTGTTAGAGCCTGTGTTGATCCAAGGGACGACACCGAGTGTTCCATTGAGACATTCAGATCTTATACTTTGGCATTAATTTGGGCGATTATTGGTTCCGGTTTCAATGAATTTTCGCACACAGATTGTTAACTATTAGTATTAATTCTGCTATGGTTCAAATGTTACTCTTCCCTATGGGTAACCTATGGGCCAAATTCATGCCTTACTGGTCATTCCCCGTGTGGAAGGGTAAAAGGATTCACATTAATTTTCCCGAACCGTGGAATCCAAAGGAACAGATGTTTTCTACAATTTTATTCGCTATCTGTAGCGGCACTTTCTACACCCATTACAACATTTTAACTCAAAGGATGTATTACCATGAGAGCGTGAGCTTTGGTTATCAATTCTTTTATCAATTGGTGTTCAATATCTGGGCCTTGGATTTGCTGGTTCTTTGAGACGGTTTGTCATTTATCCTGCAAAGGCAATTTGGCCGTCTCAATTACAAACTATGGCACTAAACAAGGCTTTATTTAGCAGGCGTGAGGAGAAAAATTCCAAAGGTTTTACACGCCAAACGTTTTTTCATCTGCACAGCCTTCATCTTTTCTATCAATGGATTCCAAGTTACTTATTCCAAGCGGTTTCTACTTTCAATTGGATGACCTGGATTAAACCTAATAATTTCAACTTAGCTATGGTAACCGGCTCCATGGGTGGTGTTGGTCTTAATCCAATAGCTTCATTTGATTGGAACGTTATTAACAACTATTATTGCCTTATCACACCTTTCTTTTCATACATGAGTCAAATGGTTGGTGCTCTCATTGCCACAATTTGTGTTCTTGCAATGTATTATTCAAACCAATTTAACTGCCAATATTTGCCTATGTTTTCCAATTCCCTCTTCACCAACAGAGGTGAACCATTTGAGATCGACGTCATCCTTAACAAGAAGTACGAAGTAGATAACAAAAGTATCAAAACTACTCACCACCTTATTACAGTGCTGGTAACATATTTTGTTATGGTGCATTCATTGCCTCCTACCCTTTGTTATTTGCCTACTATTTCATTAGTGAATGGAAAATAATGTATGGGGCCTTTAAAGAATGGGCATTAGCAATTTGGGCGTTTACCAAAAGCACACTTGGGTACAGGCTTGGAAAGACGAAGCCCACGCTTTGGAAGAGTTCCAAGATCCCCACTCAAGAATGATGCGTCGTTACAAGGAGGTTCCTGACTGGTGGTATTATTTAGTTTTAGTCGGTGCAGTCGCTGTTGGTATCGGTACCGTTGAAGGTTATCATACAAATACTCCAGTTTGGTCACTATTTATGTCCATCGGGCTGAATGCAGCCTTTTGATTCCGATCACCATTTTAGAAGCTACCTCCGCTTTACAAATGGGTCTCAACGTCTTAATTGAAGTCATCATGGGTTATGCACTACCCGGTAACCCACACGCCTTAATGATAATCAAAGCGTTCGGTTATAACATCGATGGCCAGGCTGATTCGTACGTCGGTAACTTGAAATTAGGTCACTACGCAAAAATTCCACCAAAGGCACTATTCCGTGGTCAAATGTTAATGATTTTAGTCCAAACATTTGTTTGCCTAGGCGTTCTAAATTGGTCCATCAGTAACATTAAAGATTACTGTCAACCACACCAGGAATCCAAATTCACTTGTCCGGATGCTGTCACCTATTACAATTCATCGGTCCTATGGGGTGCTATCGGTCCGAAACGTATTTTGAAGGTGTTTATCCTATCATGAAGTGGTGTTGGCTAATCGGTGCCGTTGTTGGGGTGGCCTTTGGAATTTACAAATTAGCCTTACCACGATTCTACCCCTTATGGCTAAATCCTGTCATAATTGTAGGTGGTATGTTGAACATGGCACCACCGTACAATTTAACCTACATGACCCCAGGTGCCATTGCAAATTTCTTTTCACAATTCTACATGCGAAAGTACAGGGTACGTCTATGGGAAAAATACAACTATGTCCT